>BMAW01080372.1:10825-117316 GCA_019974015.1 Nephila pilipes
TAAATACGTATACTATTCGAAGAGACCGAGACCAACAGAATTGTCCTTTAATTAGAGGTATCCCTTAATAAGAGGTAAATACGTATACTATTCGAAGAGTCAAAAACCAACAGAAGTGTCCTTTAATTAGAGGTATCCCTCAACAAGAAGTAAATACGTATACTATTCGAAGAGACCGAGACCAACAGAAGTGTCCTTTCAATAGAGGTGGTGTCACTTACAAGTGATACTATTGTATTTATTATTAAAGAAAATATACAAAATATTTTTTAAGAAATTGCTAAGTTATTGGTTTTATACTCAATATTTCTTGCACATTTCTTACAAATGTATTGAATTATTTTTGTTTCAAAGATATAGGAAATACCTGTACCAAAATCTTTTGATGTTACGAAATGAAATAATATTGAGATATTTATATATTAATAAGAAACTAGCATAAAATTGGTTCAATAAGAGTTTTTACGCTGTATACAAATAAAGTAATACAAATTTATCGATTGTATCAAACGTTATTTAGGATAAGTATTTAAAAGTGGTTAATTAAATTTTAAAATGAGTAAGTTTAAAATGAGTAATTAATAAAATGAGTATATTTTGATGAAGGATGTCATCAGAAAATTAATTTAATGAATGTCTGACTTGCATTTATAATAATAATTTATATAATAATTACGGTAATTTTAAAACTAATTTATTTTATTTCTTCATTATACAATAATTAATTTCTTCATAGTAATTAGTTATAAAATATGTTAATTTTATTTTAATGTGATATAAATAGCCAGAATTTAATTAAGTTTTATATTTACAAAAAACTATAAATTATAATATTTATATATTTAATTAATTGTTCATATTGCAATAGAATGAATATGCAAAATAAAATACGAAAAGTTTCTAGTGATTTTTGTCCTTCTTCAATAAGAAAAAAAAAAAAAAAAACTAGAAGCGAACAAAATAATTTTAATTTCGCACAATTCTCCAACTATAGAAGAAATGTTTCGTTAAAACTAAAATGTTTTTATGCAGCAAGAATTGGTTTTCCGAAAGCAATTCAAATGTTCTGAGGGACTACTTTCTTTATGAGATTTGCGGAAGCATTTTTAAATATTTATTAAAGATCTGAATACGTTCTATTATGTTAGTGATTTCAAGAACGAAAATTGGTGTTCTTTTTATTATTATTATTATTATTTTGAAAAAAGAGAGCGTTCAATAACTTTTTTTTATTATTTTTTTATTTTTCCATCTTTCCATCAAGGGGGCAGTACACGAAAAATGGTGGGGAATACAAACTTTAAACTGGCGTGTTTCTTACCCATAAATGTAAATAAAGACAACTAATAATTAATTTACAGTGCATGTTTATAGCCACTGTTATTTTTTCTCATCGCGTGTTCTCTTCCACATAAATCAGTGGAATTTACAGGTAATCGTCGAATAAAGCAAAGTATAAAAAACACTCTTTACAAACAGCGAAAGATGAAAAAAAAAAAAAAAAAAAAAAAAAAAGAAAAAAAAAATATAATCTAATGGGATGGGGACGTCTTTCGATGCTGGGTAGTTTTAATATGTTTCATTTATGTTCATGATATTAATTAATTATCTTTTTTGCTGCTTTTTATTGCAAGATAAATTAAATATAAAAATAAATTTATATAATATAATACGATAGTTATCTCTAATATGTTTGATTTACATATGAAGCTAAGTAATTACATAAGATTACGCTAGAATTTTTTAAATTTTATTTTACTACTAAATAAAGTTAAAATCTACCGGGGCATAAAAAGTAAGGGGGATATGGGCAGTGCCCTTCAAAGTTTCTATAGCCACTTTAGGTCTGTGGACTAATTAGTAACTTGTGTACATAAGGTAGCTCTCTCTAATACGTTTGATTTACATACGAAGCTAAGAGTAATTATGCAAAATTACTCTAGATTTTTTTTGTTTTGAGTTAAAATCTACCCGGGCATAAGAAGTCCCATCAGGCAGTGTCCGTACCCGTTTCTTTAGCATTTGGGTCTAATTAGTAAATAGGGTCGTGACCGAGTGGTTACCTCGATGCTGGATCTCCCAATTAACGCCTCAAGCAAACTTGATACGCATTTGTCAACCCCGGAGCGATGAACGACTGCGTTGACCCATGATCAACTACACAAGCCACCGGGATTCCAGTTCGGGTCGCACAGCGCTCACAGATAGACACACTAACCACTACACCACTGCGACAGCTAAATAGTGATTGCAATGGTATACAAGCAAATGCAAAAATGTGTCCTTTTCTCAAATTGTAAATTTTCTCATTTCATTGTTATGTACACTCTTACGTTTTTTATTACGTCGAAGCTCTTTGGAATTTGAATAAGTTATGAAAGAAGACATGATTTAAAAAAATTGTGCATTATAAATTTGCGCTTATTATAAACTTAACGTGTGTTTTATTATAAACTTAAGGTATTATACTTAATGTTATTTTGAATACTTTGAAAGTTTTGAAGTGTGATAATTGGTGAAACATTTTGTACAATATAGAAAAGTCAGTTTTTTTCTGGCAAATTTTTTTTATTTCGTATCCAAAATCCATGTACAGGTTTGTTTGGGTGTGAAGTATACGTACGTGTAAAAAAAATGAGTCCATATCTTCAATACTAATGCGCAAAGCTATTTTTAAATTTGCCTAAGAGATCAAATTTTTTTTACAAAAAAATGTGATTTAAAGTATGACATGTGTATATGTTTTTAAAATAGACTTGTTATTATGATACTGTTAGGAAAATAGTGATCACTTTGTCCACTCAATTTAATTTTAGCTCATTAAACTAAAATGTTTAAAAATTTGTGACAAATTTAAGTAAATTATAAAAATTCGACTTAATGATCTGCTATCCCCTTATCTACCTGATTTACTTATGCATTAGTTTCCAATACGAATTGGATGAAAATTCCAGGGGGAAAAAATCTAAAACTCGAATTAAATGGAAATTTATAATGATCGTTATTTTCACCAATCTGCTATAGTTTTCCAGAAATTTTAGAAGTGCGGAAACCATTATACACTTCATCTGGTTATAAAATAGATTTTAATTATTGTGTCACTGATCTGTATTAACTTGAAGAAGCTGTTTTCATCGTTTTCACATGATAATAAAAATGTACAATTTAGTAAACAGCAATAAATCAATATATATATATATATATATATATATATATATTTGCTTGATTAAATCACTTCAAAAAATTTTAGATTTAGAAATAATTAAAATGAATTTCTCCAATCATTCATTTTACACAAAATGCATACGAATTTAACGTTATTCTAATAAATTGACATTTAAAAGAAAAATCAATATTCATTCATTTCTTGAAAAAAAAATTATATTCAAATACTTGAATGATTACCATGAATTTTAGTGTATTTTAATCACAACTATTAAATATTTTTATGGGAAAAAATACTGGAAAAAAGTACCATTGCATTTTCAAAAATTTAAAAAAAAAAAAAAAAAAAAAAAATGGTAAGAAAACTTGGAACATTTTACTTGAAAGCAAAATATGCACTTTATCATTTTAACTATCATTTTTTAAACTATCATTGTCCTTGTACACTGACATAACTGTAGGTCAATAAATAACTTATTAAGTTTTGCAAAACTTTAATCATTATAACGTAAGAGATAAATTATTTGTAACAAAGTGAAAGCAAAAGCCCTAATATACGAAAATTCAATGTGGCATAAAATATTTAACGAATTATAAGCACATGTTCTATTTTAAAATTAATTATCTAAGCATTATTGTTAATACATGTGTTTTAATGCAAAAAAAAAAAAAAAAATTAAAAAAGGATGAAAAGACAAACGAACGTGCTATGCACTTTCAGAACTACCACTTCCAATATTTTTATTTTTCGCGATTTTATTTAGTCTCTACCATCATAAGAAGTTAATGTTTGCTGTATGTTGTTTAAATACTTGTATCTCTTTAATAAAAGAATAAGACTCCCGTAGTATATTTCTTTTTGATGTGTGAAATAAGTTCATAGTATTTTATGCTCATAAGGAATTAAATATCACTCGCACTGCCATCTATCGTTCATGAAACAATTTAATACTACAATAATATAAAGAAACAAAAATTATGATACATTTTAAGGCAGATATATCCACAGTAACCTGTCAAAACAAATTACTAAAATTTAAAATTCACTGAAAATATCTGCGGTTTGTGTTTCTTTCATCTTCATTAAAGTTCGTATTATTACAAGAGAAAAAGGAAAAAAAATACCAATTATTGGTCGTGCTGCCATCTGTTGCAGATGGTATATATTTAATTTAAGTCGACAAAACAAGAAATTTAATTAAATATTATTGAAGCTTTAGAGATGCACGGCAAAAAGGATAATAAATCTCCAAAACTTGGAATTTTGCCAATTCTACTCTCTACTACTCAAAAACTTAGAATTTTCTCCAAAAATTGAAAACGTTCCGTGAACAAGTAAATGCACAGACATTTTGTATTTAACATCTTACAAAACAACTCTACTACATTTTTCCGAAATGAGAATCTTTTTTTAAGTGTTTATTTAAAAGAAAAAGCAAAACTCTTTTATATATCTTACAAAAACTTCTATGAAAGTTTTTTTTCTTCTTCAAAATTATAGTAACAGTAATCTTAATTAATTGAAACATTTCATTTATAAAGAAAAGTTAAAACTCTCTGGTATGTTCAAAATTGAAAACGTTCCGTGAACAAGTAAATGCACAGACATTTTATATTTAACATCTTACAAAACAAAATAACTATTCCATTAAGAGAAACTTCATTCCATTTTCAAATTCAAACCCAAAAAATTAGCTATAAAAATTAACATTTAACACATTAATATTAATTAAATTATAGAATTAGAAGCTTTATTTATATATACATATACATTCCATTTTGCTTTTGCTGATTAAACTTTCTGGTTAATAAAAAATTATCATTTAGCATTGTTAAAATAGCATTTGCAAGTATATTTTTATTAAAATTAATTTTTCATATCGGACATTGTTACAAGCATTTTTATTTGAAATTTTGAATTTAATAGAGCATATGCTTTTTTTCTTAAAAAATTCTTCTGTAATCATTAAAAAAATACTGTTTACTATAGCAACATGTTGATAGATCCTATTATTAGTCATAATCTTGAAATATAATTTGTATTTTAATCTTCTTTTTCCCACATTTTAACTGTTTTTTCATACTTATTAAACTGCCTTTCCAGGTGTGATATAAAATGGCTTACTGCAGTATTTTGTACTCTTATATCCCCTACGTAGTTTTCTAATAGTTAGCGTCGGGAATTAAAAAAGTCTGAATGATAAACTATTCTTCAACACAAATCATTTACTGTGAGAATCATCAACCTTCATCTAAAAGTTGTGACGCGTAATTTATCAATGAAACGTGACAAATTTAGAAAGAAAATTACTATCATCGTGCTTTAATTACCTTGCTCATGTTTCAATCAGATTCATTTTGATATAGGCACAGTACTGATCAGCCACGATTTGCCGACTAGTACAGTGTCTATATCAAAATGAATCTGGTGAATGAGCATAATGGTAATGGTTATGGTCTCGGACTCGTGGTCGGAGTTGTTTCCGTCGAGTAGTAAGTTTGAGTCCTGATGCCACTAAGACTCGCTGTGTACCAGAGTTGATGCATTTTAAATCTGGTCAAGGTACCAAGTCTTCTTTTTGGCGTGAAGTGAAAGTTTGGAGAGGGTGGCTCCAGCTCAGATGTCACCCTCGTCACTTAACCGAGGATTAAAATTACGAGGTCCATCGCCAATAGCCCTCGTGATATTTCTCAATGTGACGTAAATAAACTATCATTTCAAATTTAATCCGTAGACTATATGAAGTTTTACAATTCTGTAATTAATAAGATTCTTTTGATAACTGAGAAATTTTTTATTTTTAATTATATCTTTTTATCAATTTAATTTACAAATAATCATTTCTCTCTTCATCTCACTTCCATTAATCCTAAAAATAGTAATAATAAAGAACATTGGTGGTTGTCTGAAGTTCGAATGTATACAAGATGTGTGTCATTCGAGTAGATTGATTTTCGGGGGCTTGTGATTTCCCCTCCACTTTTGGAGGAGTTTTTTTCTTCCATTTTGACGGATTGGTCTATTGACCTAGAATGACAGGGGTTATTCGAACCCTCGATCTATCGTACGGTTTTTACAGTGCACTTAACAACCAATTTGAAAGGAGCTCCACCTCTGGTTAGTTGGCAAGGCGTTTTAACTTCTGTTGAAGAGAGTCGCTGTAGATAGATTGATTGGTTACAAAGCAACACGAGGGCTATTGGCGATTGACTTACGGTCAAGTAATGAGGCTGGCACCTGTATGCTGGCACCTGTATGCAGGCACTCTTACCTTCCACACTATCTCAGCGTGATGACTTTGAGCTCTAATGCATTTAACACGATACCCGCTACACGATTGGTCTTTGGTATCATCAAGGCTCTCAAATGTTGGGAATATGATATTTTGTGTAAGTAGAGATTAATTAATCATTAATTAATCTTAGAACATATTAGATATTCAATAAATTTATACCGTATACTTCAGTATATGTGCAGTGAATTTTTGGAATTTTTTCTAAGCTAAAATATGGGCGTCATCTTATACACGGATTAGTTAATTTATAGGAAGTTTTTGGAAAAAAAAAAACGTACTCTCGGTTTATATGTTCCAAAATATGCGGTAAATGCTCTTCCGTACCGCCTCACCGTGTTAAATCTATTCGAACCTCGATAGATTTAACACTGCGAGTCTTTAGTGGTATCAGGACTTGAACCCACTACCCGTCGGAAACAACGCCGCCCACAAGCTTGTGACCAAAACCATACGATTACAGAGGCCACGAGTATATTTTGTGAGATTAACGTCGTATCGCTTAAAATTTGTCACAAATGTTCACATTCATCTCGTTATTGTTGTTTTAAACAGTGACTTTTCAGCATAAATTTTGTGAGCGATAATTTTCGATATCTTTTATTTTCAATCTTTATACATTATATAGTAGATGCATAATTTGAATAAAATATGAAATAGAATTAAATTTTAATTCCTAAATACTTGTTATGTATTTTTAATCGGTCTTTAGCTCTTTTTTAAAGCCATCTACGCCTAATGTCAAAGAACATTATCGAAACTTCCGAACACTAGGTAGAAAATTATTCCATTTTTCATATAATTTTGCGACGTTATAACACATACATCAGTTTTTGTCGCAGCATTCTTGAAATTAAGGAACATTACAAAAATAAACCATTTTTCACGTGAATAGGTATAGTTTAAAGGCCTCATTTAGCATTCCAATACATTCGTAGAAAACGAAATATGGAACACATTTTACACTAGGAAGGAAAAGGATTGATACGGATAGAATGAGTGAGTGAGTGAATGTAAAGTTTATTGACACAAGAGCCAGATGTGGCTATGCTACGCCAAACAAGATTTAACTGTGGTCCAGACGTGAAGAAATTAAAAGGACCAAAATTGGTTGACAAGAAGGAGGGTCGAAAACGGAGAAGGATCGCTAGGGTAACCCGCTGGCGCTTCCCCCATGTTTACCAAAGACAGTAAACCCCATGGGAAAGAAAAATATCACTAGGATGCCTCAGGGTCATGATGCCCGTACTTACTTGAAGAAGGCAAGTCCCTGAGGTCCCCTGATATAATCCCTAGGGGCAGGGTGCCGGCTACCCCCCCAAACGCTAGGTACTCATTTTAGTCGCCTCTTACGGCATGCATGAGCTACAGTGGGACTATTTTGTCATTCCCGGTCACCACACGGGTCTCGTAGGAAACGAAATATCGAACATATTTTACACCAGGAGATAAGGGATTGATACAGGCAGAAACGTGTAGTATTATAAAATATCCTGTTCTTTAAAGGATAGCGAAGTTAGAATATAAAGTTATGTACGAACACTTTTTTATTGGAAAAGTGTTCCAATTTCGGAACGTATTCTTTAACATTACGGCGAAAACAGACTTAATGGTTTTATTGCCAAAAAAAAAAAAAAAAAAAAAAAAAAAAACGTTGCCTTTTAATTTAATTTATTTTCGCATTCCAAATTTTATTAAAAATATTTGATTTTTAAATGTTTCTAAAAAATTGTTTTTCAATAATTTTTTTATCTTGAGAACACGGATGAATAAAATTTGGAGATTTCCTTTCATAATATAAAACATATTATATATATATAAAATAAATGTTCGTGACTATTTTCAGCTAATGACCCCAAGAAGACATTTCAGATCAGCGTTAATTTCGTCGAGTCGTGGGTTCGAGTCTTGATGTCATTATAGATCCACTGTGTAGCTGGGCTGATGTACATTAAATCTAGTCAAGGTTCCAAGTCCTTCCATTGGAGATGAAGGAGCCAGCTCTAGTGTCGTGCTCGTCACTTGACTGAGGTTCAAAATTACGAGGTTTGTGGCCAATAGCTGTTGTATTGTTTCTCAGTGCAGTGTTAAGGCTCCCGTCTACCGGCCATTTTGATTTCGTGAGCTTATTGTTGATTCTATGGAATTTCTACTTTTGCTCTCAAATCGTTTCTATTGAACTAATTGAATGCAATTAAGTGCATCTGAAAGAGCAAAAAATAATGAAGGCTTCTGGGGAATTACCTTTTTCTTCCGATTTTTTAAAAAAATTTAAAATATATTTTAAAGACCGGAAAACTCACAAACGAATCCTTAAAATAGGGGTAAAAATATTTTTATATAGATTTTGGGGGAAAATTAATTCTGAAGAAGCCTTCATTATTTTTTGCTCTTTCAGATGCACTTTATTGCATTCAAATATATCAAATAGTAATGATTTGAGTGCAAAAGTGGATATTCCATAGGATTAACATTAAGCTGAGGAAATCAAAATGGCGGGTAGACGGGAGCCTTAATAAAACAATCCCTCAAGATTATGAAATAAGAAGTTTCTCTTCAAGAATAATCTCTTATCCCTTTTAACAGAGACAAATAAAAACTTCCAAACTTTATACAAAATAACTAACAAGAAATAATTTAAAATTCAACGTAAAGAAAATACAATCTTGAAATTTACGCGGCTATTCTCATCATATGAGACAGCAAAACTAAGATTTCCTCACTTCAACAATTAAAAAGAAAAATAAATCTCATCGCATCTCGTCGAGACATTTCCCAAATTCGAATCGAGAATTCCCCCCGATCATGGTCAACGTCCTCCGAGAAATTCCCCGACATGCCCTCAAAATATTTAAATAATCCCCCGCCTACCCAGAGTGACAGGCGGATTTGGTCTCAAACAAAGGCTACGAGTGGGAGTTAGCTCGTGGTAATGATGTCAGAAATTGGGCGTGTGGCCACATTAGCTAATCAGCGTTTCAGCGTGTCTTTGTGCTGCTGACAGCTCTTGAGAACTCGCTTTCCTGCCGCCAAGTGGGAAGGCTCTTCTTCACGTGGAAAGATGGCGGTGTGGTATTTAAAGAATTACGGACGGTTTGAAATGAATGCCTTGATGAAGAGAATGCGTTAGTTCCACTCGATATGCAACATAAATGTTTTATCGGATATATATCAGGGGTAGCCAAATTTTGAGGCAGTTTGAGGTACATTTCTTGTTGAAAATGTGTCCGCGAGTGATAAATGCAATAACAAATTCAATTAAAAAAATCTTTTTCGCAAGAATTTGTAAATTTATGACGTGAAATAATAGAACATAATTAATTAATCATAATGTCATAGACCTTACTAATGTGTACAAGTGATGACGCGAGTGGGAAACTCGCAGAAAAAATTTTAAACCCTTATTTCGCCCTAAAATTATGATTTCTATCTTTTGAACCGTAAAGAGTCTCCTCATTGAATTTTATCCCCAGGGGGGACAATTAATGTCGAGTGGTAATGAGAAACCCTAAAAACATTCACGAAGAATGATACAAAAAAGGGGGGAGGGGGAACGAAGATAGTATGTGTGTGTTGCATGACAATGCCCGTCTCACATATTCAACGTCATAAAGCAACTCTTGGATTCTTTCGATTGGGATATCCTCCTCCTCCTGCTTACAGCCCTGATCTTGCACCTTCATCTTTTCATCTCTCTGAAGTCGATTGCAAGTGGTAAAAAGCCGATGAGATCCAGAGTGTCATTAAACAGTGTGCCAATTAGAAGTTGGAAATTTTTTTTGACAAGAGTATAAATAAGCTTATCCGTTGGCTGAATAATTGCTTTTATGAAAGGAGGCGATTGCGTCAAAAAATGGTGTCTGATGCACGTATATGAATATCTTAATTTTTCAAGAATATATATTACCTTTTCCACTTTTAAGTAAATAATTACTTTTTGGACACCCCTCGTATTGATCAAAATATGACATGTCATCGATATCTATGTCTCGACTGTAGAAAGTAGCGCGGCGACCACCCTTAGCGTTGGTTAGTGATCTCTCTCACATCCGGTCAAAACCCTCATTAAAGACAGCTGGACAAGAGTGAAAGGTCAAAGTAACTTTTCTGTTTCCCACGAATTTTAAGGTCAAGAACATCATAGAGTGCGATCTCCTTGGAACCAAAAACACTCATGCACTACATGCTACAATTTCAGGTGTCATTACCTTTTCCGGTTGGGGTGCTCAGTGACCAATAGCAGATATTATTAACTCAGCTATCCTACCAAAATAAAGGATTACGTCCCGTGGTTTTGGAAGAGGCGTGGCCGATTTCATTCCGCAGAAAAATTTTTAAGAGAAGGGACATCAGAGTTCTCCTAAGCGTTCGACTAGAACGTCATGTCTGAGGTTATTATACTACTTTTTCTAGTGTAGAGTAGCGACAACTATTATTTCGGGGAACTTAACCCTCACGGGCTTCTATCCCCTGTGAAATGGCTTAAAAATGATTGGTGAACTGAACCTTGGTTTTTCACTTGCCCAGAAGTTAATGAATTATTATGGAAGTTATTTTTTAAAAATTGCAATAGTTTGATGAAAAAAGAGTATTATAGGGAATTTAAAAAGTTTAAAAAGTTATTGCAGAAAGTAAAGTTATCACAAAGTAAAAATATAATGGATGATCAAATTTAATTGCAGAATGGAGAATTAATTGTAATATTGCAGCAGAAGTCTATTGAATTCCTGCTTGCTTGCTCGGTCTGGTCGCAGTAAGAGCGTGGGTTGTGATTGGTCGGTGGCGCGGTGAGCTGTTTGAGTATATAAGTGTGTGTGGGTAGGGGTGGATGGCGGATGCTAATGATGCTAGTTTTGGTTTTTAAGATCGCGGGAGTTGGGTGATTTAGTATTGGATTTTAGAAAGTTTAAATTATTGTATAATTTTAAATTATAGGATTAAGATTTCTCTGGGTCTATGAAGTTGAGGGTTATTTCTTATTGGGGTGTATTTTTCTATTTCTTGTATGGTTTTATTATTTGAAGTATCGATTTTTTGGAAGAAGTTTGCAGAAAGTTTTTTGATAAAATTTTTTAGTGTGGGGAGTTTAAGTGAAAATCTAATATCTGTATTTCTCATGTACCATTGGGCTTTAGCTATTGTTCTAATTGTGGAGTTTTGCGATTTTTCTAATAAGTCAAAAGTAGTGTTAGCACAGTGTGACCAGACCGGGCTAGCATAGGTCAGAATAGGTCTTAGAATCAGGGTGTAGATAAGCATTTTATTACGTCTGCTTAAAGCAGATTTACGCGAGATAAGGGGAAAAATTTTATTAACTGCAGATCTGTACTGCTTTTTAATTCGTATTACATGTTGTTTGAAAGTGAGTTTTTTATCCAACGTTACACCAAGATATTTGGTGTCTAGAGACCAGGGTATATTTTTGTTTTCCAGAAAGATGTCTGGTTCATTTTTTCTGTATCCTCGTGAAAAGAAGACGGCCTCTGTTTTGGAAACATTCAGGGCAATTTTCCAAGTAGAGTACCATGCTTCTAGTATCTGTAAGTGTTCGTTTAGTGCTTGGCCTATGTTAGGTGATTTTTTATGTTGTGCTAATATCGCAGTGTCATCTGCATACATGCATAGTTTTGTTTCTGGGTGTGTAGGGATGTCGTTCACGTAGTAATTAAACAAACTTGTTGAGAGGATTCCTCCTTGTGGGACTCCGGCTTCTATTGATCTTGGATTTGATAGTTTTTCATTTACTGTGACTTGGAATTTTCTATTTTGAAGGTAGGAACTGATTATTTTTACTAGATATGGTGGGGTGTTGTACTGTATCATTTTATATATTAATCCAATATGCCAGACTCGGTCAAAAGCTTTCTGGATGTCCAGGAAAACCGCTCCAGTTTTCTTCCCTTTGAAGAATCCTGTTTTTATAAATTCTATGACTCTGAGTAGTTGGTGGCTGGTGGATAGTTTTGGTATGAAACCATGTTGTTGGTGGATAATTACATCTTTTTCTTGGAGGAAGTTGGAGAGTCTATTGTGTATGATCTTTTCTGCTATTTTGCTTAAAATTGGAAGTAGGGATATCGGTCTGTAGTTGCTTGGTAGGGTGGGATCTTTTCCTGGCTTCAGGATCGGGATGACTACGGCAGTTTTCCAGGTGTTTGGGAAATAACCGAGTTCTAGCATATTATGGATAATGTTTCTTAATTGGAATATGCAGAGTTGAGGTAAATTTTTGATCATTTTGTTGGTGATTCCTTCTTTTCCGGGAGCTTTGTGGATTTTGATTTTCTTTATATAATCGGCTATTTCAGATGCTAATGGTGGTGGGTAGGCTTGATTTCGGAAATTTCCATCATTTTGCAGGTAGCTGTGAACGACATCTGTAACATTTTCATCGTGATTAGGTGTGTTTATGTCATTTAATTTAAATTGGTTTTGAAGTGAGTCTGCCAAAGTTTCTGATTTTTCAGTATTACTAAGTGCGATATTAGCTGGGCCTTTAAGGGCGGAGATGGGAGTTCGTTTTCTTCTGAATACTTTCGCCATACCCCAAAGGGTACCGGTTTCCGCATTCAGGTTTTCAAGTGTATCCTCCCAATCTTTGTTTTTGTGTAAGTGCACTTTTCGCCTAATTTCGTTTTGGAGTCTGTTTAAGTTTTCTTTATCAGCAGGGTAACGGGTGAATTGCCAGATTTTTCTAGCTTTATTTCTTTTTCTGAATAATTCTCGTAACTCCTGTCCGATAAAAGTTTGTCTGTTGTGTTTTATGGGTTTCGAGGCGAGTTTATGTGCACTTAAAATGTTTTGTGTTAATTCGGCGACTTGGTTTTCTATATCCTCTCCGCTTTGTGCTTTGGGTAGTGTGAATGTTTGTATTGTGTTTGTAAGAAGAGTGCTTTTAAATAGTTCCCAGTTTGTACGAACTTTGGGTTCCGGCAGTTCGTATTTGTTCTGAGTATCAAAATGGATAAGAACTGGGTTGTGATCGCTACTTAACTCCGGTAGCGAGTGGATTTGAGCGGGCCAATCAAAGTTCTTCGTTATTGCTATGTCTATGGTGGAGGCGGAGTTATAGCCGTAGCGTGTTGGTGTGGGCGGGGCTAAGATTTCTAAGCCGTTTCGATCGGCAAAATTTCTTAGTGCATTTCCTCTAGATGAATTATATGAACAGCCCCAGCTAGTGTGCTTAGCATTAAGGTCTCCGCAAATTAATGAGATTGACCCTAAGTTTTGTATTGTTTGTATGTATTTTGGAACAAGTGAGGTGTTAACAATTGGTGGGATATACATTGAGGTAATAAGAATGGGGTTTCCGTCTGAAGGGGTGAGTGCAACGATAGTTGCTTCTACACCATTTAGTGTGGGTGTTGGTATTTGGTAGTGTGGGAGGTTTTTTTTGATTAAGATTGCCGTGCCGCCGGAGAATCTGTTATTCGTGTTAGGTCTGTCATTTCTGTGTATGGTGTAGTTAGGCATAGAGAATTTTATGCCCGGTCCTAGATGTGTTTCTTGTAATAAAATTAAATCTGGGGAGTGCTTATCAATAAAGTGTCGTAATTCAATATCACGACACTTTACCCCTAGGGCGTTCCAGGTAACCAGTTTGAGGCCGAGGAGATTGAATTTTAGTTGTGGGATGTGGGTGGTGAGGCGACTACACCCGCTATAAATATATTGAGCTTGTCTAGGTCATTGCTGACTTTTGACATGTTGTTTAGGGCTTCAAATAACTTAGGAAATTTGTTAAATAGATTCTGTAGTTCGCTAATTGCAGTTATAAAATTAAAATTGCCTGTACTATTATTATTTGAATTTGAATTTTTATTATTGGTGTTGAAAGTAGGAGGATCTAATGGCTCAAACTGGTTTGAAGCTTCGACAATGTTTGGGAGGACAGGTGGCTCCATCTGTTGATTTGCATTGTTACTGCAGATGTTTGCAAAGGTGAAGTCGGCAGTCACTGCTCTGGTTGTGGGTATTATGTTTCTATCATTAGTTTTCTTGGTGGGTTCTCCATTTTTAGGCTTTCTTTTGGGGAAAAGAGGACATCCTTGCCAGGATGCCATGTGATCTTGTTTGCAGTTGATGCAGGTTGGCTTTTCTATTCTTTCTTTGATTTGGCATTCGCCAGTTCGGTGATTTGCTCCACACTTAAGGCATCTTGTATTCATTCTGCAATTCATGGATGAATGATGAAAATAATTGCAGTTATAACACTGCGTGGTTGTATTTTTCTTTTTGAAAGGGACTATTTTCACCAGCATGTGCATGACTGCTTGTATTTTATATATATCCAGGGCGTCTTCTGTTCTTCTGACTTCAATCATGAAAATGGGGAGTGGTAATTTGGTTTTTAGTTGTTTCAGTTGCGCGACTTTTTGAACTTTTATTCCTTGTGATTCTAGGTCTTCTTTTATGTCATCAGGGTCAGCGTGAGTTGGTAGGCCTCGTATACAGACTTTCAAAGGCCTCTCAGAAAGTGGTTGTATTACATAGTATTCAGATTTCATATTTGTTAGTTGGGTGGTTATTCCCCTATGGTCATCTTCGCTTTCAGGGTTGATTTTTATATATTGTCCTGAGAGTTTGCAGGTGGCCTTCGGATAATTTCTATTAATTGCTTGGATGATCAGGTTGTAGTTCTGGGTGAGCTTTAACATGATTGGTTGGATTTTTGGAGGGGGTGGGGGTAGGTCGATTTCAGCTTCGTCTGGATCGCAGTCCGAAAGCGCATCAAAACTATTGCTTGTATTTAAGTTTATATTATTTTGAGGATTGAGTTGTTTATTAAATTTAGATGTTCTAGTGGGTATTAGGAATCCATCTTGATCGATAGTTCTCTGGGCTTTAGGAGCTCTGCTAGGAGTTGGTTCGTTAGGCTTAACTACATCAGTAATGTTGCATGATTCAGCCATGCGTTTTCTTAGACTTTTTAGATTATTTAAGTTGAAATTTAGATCTTTATGTAATTTGCAATTTTGTACTGGGCAAAGTGAATAAGAATTCAGCTCACCTGTAAGTCTTTCAAGTTCTGTTTCCAAGGTTCCTTTTTCAGTTTGGAGTTCCATGGTTGGTCTAGGGTCTCTTTTCAGTGGGTTTTTCTTTTCGACTTCAATTAGTTCCTTGATGTATTTTATTCTCGGGTTTAATAGGTTAATTTGGTGGATTAAGTTCTGGATAGTTTCGCAAATTTGGCTTTCAGTGTGCGACTAGCACATAAAAATGTCTTATTTGCATTGCGAATGTGTGTGCAATATGCACTTTTTTTATTGTAAATATCAATTACGTTATTTTAAATTAATTGCAATAATTTAGTATAAATATTACTTTCTAGGTTTTCTGTCATTTAAAGCGACTGTAGCGAACGTCACGGTACAACCAGTTGATTTCTTCAGGGATGAAGACATTCAATCAGACTCAGAGGTTGAGATGCGCTCGCCCTACGAAAGAGAGAGATTGAACGAAGGAGGACGGAAACGAGGATCTAGTGTAACATGGCACATGTTTAGCGGTAAAATAAAATTCAATAGTTATATCTAGCCTGACTGTGTTCGTTCGTATTACGTTACTCAATCTATGCCAATGAGCAACCTAAGAAGCTTATTTATATGAACAATTCTTTCATGCAGTGACAAAATGTGGCTTTATGACGACTTTTTGCTTTTCCTTCTTTCCACTCCCCGAGTAATGACGGGGTGTGATGTAAGAATTCCACTGTAGCTCATGCATGTCGTAAGAGACGACTAAAATGAACTCTGTCTCTGGGAGTATAGACTGGGGATTATATCAGGAAACTGATCTTCCAGGTTGAGGGACTTGCCTTGCTTAGGTAAGCATCAAGACCACGAAGCACCCTGGTGATCTTTTTCTTTCCCATGGAGTTTACTGTCTTTGGAAAACATGGGTGACACGCCCCAGGGATACCCTAGTGATTCTTCTCTATTTTCGACCCTCCTTCTTGAAAACTAATTTTTATCTTTTTTCAATTTTTTCACTCATCTAGATCCCAGCTTAACCTAGATCGGCACAGCAAGCCCACATCTGGCTCTTGCGCCATTGAAATACTGTCACTCACTTCTTTTTGATTGGAGAAAAGAGATATGAAGTTTTTTATTTCATTGAAGTTGTCTTCGCGTAATGTTAAAGAACACGTTCCGAAATTACGAATAAATATGAAAATACGCAAAAGAATACGTTCCGAATATTATTATTCAATTCTATTTATATCAATCCCTTTTTTCTGGAGTAAAATGTGTTCCATGTTCCTTCTCGATACTACAACACTAAATGACCTCTAAACTTTACGTATTCAAGCGAAAAATGGCCCATTTTTGGAATATTACTAACTTTCAAGAACACTGCATCATAAGTGGATGTAAACATTACAATGCCGCTAACTTATATGAAAATTGGAACTATTTTCTGTCTGAAAATACGTTTGGAAGTTCGATCGGTTTTTTTTACGTTAGGCAAAGAGGTAGCTTGAATAAATTATACACTAATCAATTAAGAGAAAATTAAACTAGTTAACTTTCGATATTTACATGAAATATAAATTTTAAAATTTAAAAGTAATCCGTAATTAAAATCGTCTTTCATGTTTGTGTATGATTCTCATTAACAGAGACTAAGTTTTAGTATTGTTTTTTTTATTAAAACGTAGAAATAAAAGTAAAGTCTTAAAATTTTCCGATTTCTTTGCCAACTGTAAGGATCTTTTGTCATAGAAACATTAGCTGAACAATTAATCTGTCAATTTAAATTTCATTGGGAATGCTGGAAAGTACAAAATTAGTTACAAGGGTTTCAAGGCTTTATATAAAGCCTTTCGACTCTTTAAAGATTTTTATTCCGTCAAATTTTTTAGTTTAAGACTTGAACCGAAAATAATTACAATACAATTCTCTTAAGCTGATTAAGTAAAATGAATAAAGAAAATAACCCATTAATGGCAAAAAAATCAGGAATGTGCGAAACAATAAATGAAATTAGTACGTATTGGAACGTATTGAACTTTTAAGAAATATTTAGACTTTAAAAAATGATAGTAAAATATATCGGCAACAGCTATTATAATGAGCTGTATTATTTAAACATTTAAATTTAAATAAAAGAAATAAAAACATTCAAGAGGCAACATTTCATAATGTCTTTTTTTAAAGAACGTTGTATGGCAATAGACGAAAAAAGAAATGGGATAATTTTTTTTATGGGAGAAATGCATAAGAATTATTCTATTAAATTTTTGTATGTATTTTTGTTGGATGCCACTAAAAACCTGCCGTGTAGTCGGGGCTGATTCACTTTAAATCTGTCGGGACCCAAAGTCCTTTCGAAGGCTTGGTGTGGAAGTTAAGAGATGGAGGTCCCAGTTCAGGTGTTGTCCTCGTCACTTGACCGAGGCTCAAAATTATGATGACCCTCGCCAATAGCCCTCGTGTTGCTTCTGGTGCAACGTTAATAAAAACTAAACTAAAACCTCCCATTAGCGTGGTGTGTATGTTAGGAGAGGGGGTGTCGTCCTCGTCACTTGACCGTGGTTCCAAATTACGAGGACCGTTGCCAATAGCCCTCGTGTTGCTTCTAGTGCAAAGTTAACAAAACCAAACAAAATCCTCTGACTGCAATTCAGAATCCCGAGGTCCTTCAATAATAGTTTATTATGCTACGTTAATATAATGTTTGTAAAAAGTAAATAATTCCACTTTTATAAGACGCGGATTAAGAAATCATTTAAAAATGTAAGGCCACAAACGAGTAATTCTCTTTTTAATATCTTAAGGGTTTGGTAATTTATCTTCACTCAAATAAGATTGCATTACTAAAAATATTTTTAAAAACAGATTATTAAAAGTCTTGCATTATTTCTTAAAATTCTTATGACCATGTGTACCAATTTCGAAAAAACGAAATTTTAAACATAAAAAAAAATTATTTAGTTATAACTTTTACGAAAATTTTTTTTTTTTTTAAATTAAGATAGAAAAGTTACTGAATTGTTAAATATACAAGCTTTTTTTTATTCCCCTGGTCTTTTCTTTTTAAAGTTGCATATGTAAAGTTGCATTTAACGATTCATATCTAGACTTGCTTATCTTGAATAAATGTTTACAAATACTTAGAATTATTTAAAATGAAACTAAAACCAATAATATAAAGACGAGATTCATATTTATAAAAAAAAATTGATTTCTTTCAAATGAAACAGTAAAAAGGATAATGTAGGTATTGAAAAGTTAAGCGTAAATGCAAAAATTTCAAATACGAAAGAAATATTAAAAATCTCGATAATAATGAACATTATTTTCCTGAACTATTAAATCGATTCTGTTTCAGAATGTTTAAACTGTTTTTTTCCTCATTCTCATTCAAATGATCCACAAATTCTAAAAGTTAAAAGAATTCTTTGTGAAATTTTTACTCTACAGTAAGTTTTATAAGCCTCTACGTTCATACATACACACACTCATAAAATTAATAAGGTGCACACTCATCTCGCTTTTAATAAGGTGTGAATATATATATATATATATATATATATATATTCACACCTTATTTAAAGCAAGATTTCTTATTTATTTTTAAGGTTTCCCACATGTGTGGAATTTATGTTTTTGTCACATCTTTAAACAATACAAAAAAATAGAAAAACGAAGTATTTCATGAATTAGAAGAACATATAGAAATTTTTAATGTAGTTTTACCCTTGCTTTCGAGAAAAAAAGTATACAGTATTTTTTTAGAAAAGGTTTTAAATACTGAGCCAAGTTATCAAGACTATTCTGTTATGATTTTGCACTTTTGCTTCTCTGTTGTAAAAAATTTCGATTCAATTATATCACTGAATGGCTTTCATATTTCTTTGACAATTATTATTGGTTATTTTTGAAATAAAAAAAAAAAAGAATTAAAATAATTTTAGGAAAATAAATTTATAAAAACTGATTAAAATAATAAACTCCTCAAAAACATAATTGGTGTGAGTGAAAATAAGGATACAGCTTCTCAGTCACATTATTTATTCGATTAAATATTTTCAGAAAAACTATTGTGCTTTGTTTAAATTGATCAGCTCACCGAGTGTGATTCAGATATTTAAATTGGAATACAGATCATAAGGAAGATGTCATGAAATTGAACCAATACAATATTAATTTTTTCCTTATTACTGGTGCTGCCCTCTATTGATGAAGTTAAAACATTCTTCTACTTCGTACATATTTAATTAAAAATGATAATGAAAAATTTGTAATTGTATGATTTCAGTGTGAAATATATAATACTTGAATACATGTAAGCATGAAACTTCAATAATATATTATTTAACATATTTTTGTGAAGATTTTCTTTTCATGAACACGCATATTGAGAAATTATCTGATGAATATTGTTTTACATTTTGAGATTACAAACGCTCAAATGAAATAATTTATATTAAAGAATCTCAGTTAGATGTCATTTTTTTATTTAATCTGTACATTTTGCTTACAGACTACTGGACAACTTAAAAATTACACTAATTATCTCTTAACAATTACAAGTAAGTGTAATTTTTTGCTTGAAATTTAGATAAGGATATGTTATATAATACAGCCTATTTTTTTAATATCTTGTTCTCAATTTATAAATCAACGATACCAGTTTAAAAATTTTATAAAATTTATGATACAAAAACAGTACTCCCTATATAACTCACCTCACCTTTATGGCCCTGCAGTTAAATGGCGTTTTTTTACTCGGAAAATGTTACGCAGAAAATTATTTAGAGCCTCCTTCTTTAATGGAATAACGTAAACTATCAATACAAAACAACAAATTTTTGCAGTTCTAGTTATATCATGTGTTTGACACTTTGCTTGCAAGTACTATATTGAATTTTTACTATAATGTATAGCTTTTTCTGTACAATTGCATGATTATTAGTGATTTTCCATTTATCCGGTGTTTTCGGTAATCTGGAGGTACTCTGTTTCAATATCTGTCGAATTACCTCTGAATTTGAAAAAGTTTAAACATATTTACTTCTAAGAGTTGATTTTTATCACAAGATGGCAGCATGAGCAAATTGTATGTTTTCAAAGACAGTGAGTTTTTGAAACGAGATGGCAGTGCGAAACTTGGGGAAATTGAGGAATTAATCTCATTCGTGTAATATCATAAATTTAATGTTTAATTCATAATTATTTTTATGAATTATTTGAGAAATAATATCTCTACTTAATTTTACATAGCTCCCCAGAAAAAAAATCAATTTAAAATAATTATGCCGTATATTAACTTTTGAAAAAAAATACAAATTAGTATTAAATGAAAAGAATTCGGAAAAAGACAAATAGCATCATAAATAAATACATCTTGGTGAATACTTAACATACGATTCAATTAATGATTTGAATGTGATACTTATTTATAAAAAGTATTATAAGAATCATTTCCTTTCATTTTACAAAAGCAGCGAATCAATGGTAGATCGTTAAAAATGAATTCAAATTTTAAGAATGTTTCATAAGCAAGAAAGAGAGAAAGAAAAGGTAAAAAATTTAATTTAGATTACTTAAAAATAAAATCAACAGTAATTGCTATTTCGAAAAATATAATTATGCATATATATGAGCCAACAAGGCGCAATAAATAAACGGTCAAGAAATTGGCAGTAAAAAAAATCTAACTTAATTTACTCTAACCTTTAGAATAATCAGAAGTTGTATTACGATTGAGGAGTCTTTCCTAAATAGCGAGTCCAAAGATTATAAATTTGTTTTATTTTAGAGCACAGCTTATACTTCAAAATTTAAATAATATTTATTCCCTTTGTCACATAGTTACAAAATCCCTCTTACGAGGCACTATTGCTGAGTTATGAATACGAATTATAACAATAGAGATAATTAATAATTATTTTTCTGCAAATCCTGCATTTTATAGGGAAACATAAATTATAATTGGACTTTAAAAAGAAGAGAAAAGATTAAACCATCGGTAAATCTAAGTTCGATTCCTCCTTCAGAATAATACGACATATTTGTTTTTACATGTAAACTGGAAGATTTCACTTTGTCAACTTATTATTTCATTTCTTAAAAAAAAAAAAAACCTATGAAATCAAAGGGATAACTTGATTCTTAACTTTCTTCTTACTCGAGAAATCATTTTGTTTTGTAATTTATTTGAGAGTAATTTTATTATCTAGCAATCAAAGAGAAGAGAAACAACATTCTATGTTTGAAATTAAATAATTCTCTCAACATAATGTCGAGTTCTGAATTTTAATGACTTCTGAAATCTTGAGTACGTTTTATTGAAATATTAATTTTCCTGCCTTTAAATCAGCTTCCCATTCTTGTTTAATATAAAAATGTAATTATTTTTTATTTAAAAATAATATAAGAAAGCTACAAAATATGAAACGAAATTGAGGATAACTAGATTTAGATGATGACTTCAAATGGCTATTATAATAATAACAAATAACAGAACCTTATAATTCATTTGAAAAAAATATAAGTTGCAATTTTATTTCAAATCGATTTACATTTTTCAATATTTTCATCACTTTAAAAGTCTAGTCAGCAATCACAGTATACCGAAAGATATCCAGCAGTTTGTTTGTCTAGTGACTGTCCCAACAATTCAATAGTTTTGCAATTAAATGTACCAGAGTTATAGATCGTTCATCGTCAAAGCTTACGGCTCCCGTCTACGGATCACTCTGATTTCGTGGACGTAATGTTAATTCTAAGGAGTTTCGAATTTCATTCTCAAATCTTTACTATTTGATCTATTTGAA
Organism: Nephila pilipes; assembly: GCA_019974015.1. Classification (NCBI taxonomy): domain Eukaryota; kingdom Metazoa; phylum Arthropoda; class Arachnida; order Araneae; family Nephilidae; genus Nephila; species Nephila pilipes. Next base: position 33,068 of record BMAW01080372.1, read on the forward strand.
TAAATAAAGTGTATCTAAAAGAGCAAAAAATAATGAAAGTTTCTGAGAAATTACTTTCCCCCTCCGATTATTAAAAAAATTTAAAAAATATTTTTTAATGACTGGAAAACTCACAAACGAATCATTAAAATAGGGGTAGTAATATTTTTATAAATTGTAGAGAAAAAGTAATTCGCAGAAGCCTTCATTATTTTTTGCTCTTTCAGATGCACTTAACTGCATTCAAATAGATCAAATAGTAAAAATTTGAGAACGGTTGTCGAAATTCCATAGGATTAACACTAAGCTGACGAAATCAAAATAACCGGTAGACGGGAGCCTTAATTGCATAACATCACACATGTACGAGTATATCGCGAATAGAACATTTTAGCTATGTACTACATGCCTATATATTTCAAACTGCTTCTTAAATAGAAACTTTTGTGTGTAAATTTTAAGAACATTCCAGTTGAGTAACGATGGGGGTGGCAATGGGAAAGATTGTTGTGAACTGAAATTTTAAAACAAAATTTTTTCATGTTCAATTTTTTTTGTAGAAAAAATTAATGTTCGTAATCCCGTACTCAAAGATTCTTTTCACCTTGGAAATAAACACTGGAATTTGAAATTAATTTTGAGATATAAATTGAAGTGGGAGGCAGCCCCCCTCCATGAAAAATGTATCGCTAAGCTCCTGGAACATGCTTAATACTTTTTTTCAAAAACAATATTGATTTTTATTACATATTGAAAATCAACGAAATTAAAAATACGCATATTGATCAGGTGCAAACATATAACTGTCAAACACGACGATAAAAGAATAACACGAAGAGTTAATTGATAAACATTTACTGGCATCCAAATTAAATGTGTCACATAATAGTTTGTCTCACTCGAAATAAAGGCTAAAAAGGAACTGGGGATTTCTTATGAAATAACGTGAGGCTTTTAGGACATCCAATAGTAGTCCTAGTGTAAATATATTATATATTTAGTGCGTTATATTGTTAAATCTAGATTTCTTTAAGTATGTTTATGTATGAGAGTTGTCCAGGAAGTAAGAGTACGGAGCCTCTCTCGCTCAAAGAGAATTTTTATCAACAAAATATTCTGCTTTGCATTCAAGATCAAATTCTTACACGAGCAAAATGCGTGTTTGTCTCAGTTGGTAGAAAACTCTATCTGTAGTGCCGTGTCGAAACAAGTGTCTCCCGCCATCTCCGAGTTGAGGTGTGTAATCCGGTTTCTACTCGCATAAATTCAGATTTTTAATGTGATAAAAAAATGTTTACGAAGATCATGCCATGAACGTACTGATGTGTACATGTGATGTCGTAAGTATAAAGCTTGCAGAAAGAAAAAAAAAAATTCAAAACTACTGTTTCTTCCCGAAAAATTCAAGGCCTCTCTCTTTTGGGACCAGTTTTTGTCCAAAGGGAAAGTTTAGTTTAGTTTTTATTAACGTCGCACTAGAAGCAACACGAGGGCTATTGGCGACGGACCTCGTAATTTTGAACCACGGTCAAGTGACGAGGACGACACCTGAGCTGGCACCCCCTCTCCTAACATCCACACCACGCCAACGGGAGGACTTTGGGCCCCGAACAGATTTAACGTGCATCAGCCCCGGCTACACGGCGGGTCTTTGGAGGCCAAGGATCGAACCTGCGACTGAACGAAAACTTCCGGCCACTAGTCCACGACCATGACCACTAGGCTACCGCGGCCCACCAAAGGGAAAGCAACTAATGTCGAGCGGTACTGAGAAACCTTAAAAAAATTACGGATGGTGATACAAAACAAAAGAAAGGGAATGTGCACGAAGAAGGTGTGTTTATGCATGACAATGCACTCTCCAACACAGCCAAATTCACAAAACAACGCCTGTACATCTTGAACTCCCCCTCTCACAGCCCTGAGCTGGCACCTTCAAATTTTCATTTCTCTAAAGTTGATCATTGGAGGGGGGGAAACTCATCCTGGAGTATTTTATGGATGGAAAAAGATTTTCGACTGCCGAAAAGGTCCAGACAATAGGTTGAATAGTCGACGGGAGGTTTTTTTTTTTTTTTTTTTTTTGATAAAGGTATAAGAAAACTCACCCTTCAGTTTACAATGAACTTTGTGAAGGACCGTGACTAGGTCGAAAAATAGTGTTTGATGGATGCATATTAATTTGTAAATTTTTCAAAAATATGTTACCTTTTCGATTTTTAAAAAATTCAGTCCTCTAATTTTCTGGCTGCGGTAGCTTAGGGGCACCTCACGACCGGCATTATTTTCGTCCAGTCGAGGGTTTGAGCCTTGATGCCACGAAAGAATCGCCGTGTAGTGGGCTGATGCACGTTAAAATTGTAAGAAGTTCCAAGTCCTCCCGTTGGCGTGGTGTGGATTTAGTATAGTTTATTTTTTTTTTATTAACGTCGCATTAAAGCAACATGAGGGCTATTGGCTTCGGACTTCGTAATTGACTTGATGTGGAAGTTTAGAGAATAGGGTCACAGTTCAGATGCTGCCCTCGTCACTTAACCAAGGTTCAAAATTTCGAGGTCCTCCCCTCGAAAACAAAAAAACAAAAACAAAAGCAAAAACCCTCGGGTTGCTTCTAATGCGATGTTAATAAAAAGCAGAATAAAATCCTTTTTTCCCAGACGATCCTGGTATTTATTGTCTCTAAATATTTAGACATTGTTTCAGGCCGGTAAATAGTATGAGGTTATCGTTTTTATAGGAATGTTTCATTAACTTCTCAAGAAAGGCTTTTAAATACTATTAATAGCTTATTGTAATCAAAAGAATTACAAAAGGTTTCAAATGAATTTTTTGATAAGATAATATAAACTTTCAGTTTTGTCAAGAATGAAGACTAATTATTTTTACTATTTATTTCATATACAGTATCTTAATTAACCCTTTGAGTAAAATAATTTGATTGTTTTTTTACTAAATGAAGTGCACTGGAATCACATGACTCGTTGGTGTTCATTTTGCTTAGATGTAGATAAGATTTCAACCGTACTGGACGCATTGATTTGAATATCGAAAAAAACAATTGATTTTATTTGAAAATACACAAAATCGTTATTTGTACAAATTCTTTAAATATATTTTCGTATTTCGAAGAAGTCCATTTATTTTAGTGCTATGCTCAAAGTAAATATTCATAACGATTAGAGAATAAGCTTATTGACTTTTAAAGAAATCAAATTTAGCAGCGATAAATACAATGCATCGTGGACATTAATTTAGCCATCCAAGATGCACTTTCTTTATAATTATTATTAAATTACTCAATTAAACATAAGAATTAAAGTAAACAATGAAATATCGAGAAATGAACAATAGTAAACTTTTCCGATATTAAAATTAAAGGAAACGATAAATTATTAATTTGAATATTATATCAGCTACATGTAACTAAAATTAAGGCAAACGATAAATTATTAAAATGAATATATTTAAGCTGAATGTAATTAAAATTGAAGCAAACGATAAAAATTGAAAAGTGACCTGGTACGCCAAAATTGATCCATTTGAAACAATAGCTCTTTAGGTGGATAATAGCAACGGTTGATCAAATTTTTTAATTGTATGCATTGTTATTTGTTATGCAACTTAGAAATATGTATCTTGTAATAAAACTTTACTGTATTATCCACAGAGTATTACACTTTACTGCATTTATAACAGAGAGGACATAAATGTTCTATCAACAATGGTAGTGAGTGAGTGAATGAATGTTATTCGTGAAAGATCCAGATGAGACTATGCTGCACATAAGATTTAACTGTGGTATAGATATTTTGGATTGATATCTATACCATATAAGATATATTATATAAGATTTAACTGTGGTATAGAAGAGAAATTTTTTTTTAAAAAAGAGGCAATTGGTTGACAAGAAGGAGGGTCGAAAGCAGAGAAAGATCGCTAGGGTAACCCTGGGGTGCGTCACTTGCTTTCACCAAAGACAATAAACCTCATAGGGAAGAAAAAGGTCATTAGGGTGCCTCGGGGTCATGATGCTATCAACAGTGATAATTCTGAGTAAAAAGTTTCATGCAAAGTTCATCTATTACTTATCGTTCTGAGTCGTTTATTTCTGAAAATATAGAATTTTGAAATCGGATGAATCATTTTGAAAAACCCTGTATATGAAGAAAGAATTTTTATACCTTTGTTCATTTTCAAATGAAAGCTTGATAGAAATTTTTTTTATACCCATATTTCTTTAATTATTTTCATTTTGCTATTTTAAAACTTAAGAAAATAATTATGTGAGATATACATGTGTGTAAAATTTCAATTCAATTTCATTGTTGCTAGGTGCAAGGATTTGATCTCCATAAGCCCGCCACTGCTTGTGCATACTATAATATTGTGTTGTCATGGGCGGTATACATGTATGCAAAATTTTAGCGTAATCAAACGATAGGAAGTTGCTTAAATTTCCAAAACAAATTTTGAATTCGAAAGATATACATACATATGAATATAACGAGTTAAATAAAGGCTTGTAAAAATTGAGAAATATTCAGAACAATCGTAAAGTATTTTGCAAGTTAAAAATAAATTCATTCAACATAATTAATGAATTTCTTATAAAATTTCTTTTTGAGTATTAAAATATTGTTAGCATCAAAAAATATTGTTATTTTTGTTATTTAATTTATTTTATTTTCATCATAGTGATCCTTCCATAATCACGCTTCTCATACACACAAAAAAAGTAGAATAGAACATTATATTTTAAATATTTATTAAAACAATAAGATTTAATTAGTTTTAAAGCGTAACAAAGGATTCTAATAACTCGAAAGAAACATAGAATTAAAATGATTGAAACTCTTGCGATGTTTCTAAAATTAGAGAAAAAGGTCAAAAAAATTTTAAAATTGTATTTTCTTAGAATTAAATTGAACTTCGAGAAATCTGTGAAAAGAAATTGAAAACTCGATACTTATTTAAGGTACCCGAACTGAAAATTATATAGATGCGTGAGAAGAAAGAATTCTACAATTCGCGGCAGTCTCCGTCTAATGTTCAAAGAGCCTGATTGAAATTTCGAACACATTTCCAAACGAAAAATTGTTCCAATTTTCAAATAAATATGCGTCGTAGTAACACTACGAGTACATCCGCTTAAGATGCAGTATTCTTAAAATTTAGAAACATTCCAAAAATACGCCTTTTATCAAAGGAATACGTAAACTGTAAAGGTCATTAAGCATTGCAATACAAGACACGAAACATGGAACACATTTTACACAAGAAGAAAGGGATTTATTCGAATAGAAACGAGTAGTATTATAAAATATGCTATTCTCTAAGGCAGTGGTATTCAAATATTTACACTTTGGGGAACCCTTTGAACTTACCGTTTTCTTGAAGAAACTTGATCAAAGAGTAGATTGTGTGTTTGTTTGGTTTAATTAACGTCGCACTAGAAGCAACAAGGGCTATTGGCGACGGTCCTCGTAATTTTGAACCTCGGTCAAGTGACGAGGAGATACCTGAGTTGGCCCCCACCACGATCAAAGCACAGAAAAAAAAATTAGGATATCAGAGCTTTATCCTACTGAAATGTACAAAATTATTGCATTTTTGTTTTATCACAATACAAACACTTTAATAAGATAATGGATGGAAAAGTAGCTAACGACATTTTTTGGTTTTCTGAAACATGTTCTGTGAATAATAAACAAGAGCAACAATATTTAAAATTATAATAAATAATTAAAAAGAAATTTTTTTAATAACTTGGTTGCGATGGTTTTTTATTGTAAAGTCTTTTTACGTCTGGAATAATTGTTGAAATGTGCAATTAACCTAATGTCATCTTCAGCATCCAATCTGTTTCTGTATTTTGTTTTTATAGCAGCATACAAAGAGAAAGATTTTTCCCTTACATAGGTTAAAACAAATGACATTAGATGTTTCACAACTCTTTTGCCAATTTCAGGGTATTCTTTTCTAATGCCAATCCAAAATAGCATAATACTAAGTTGACTAAAATTTAGTTTCAATTGAGTATTGGTCGATATATATCAATTTGAGACACATCGACTGAGCCAAAGAACGGAGACCAATACGAGACCTAATGTATCTCGATTAATGTATTTGAAGAGCGTGACTTTTGCGAAATTTAAGATTTTATTTTGTCCATAAAATATTTATTTATATTTTTGCAAGCAAATTTTTCAATTTTTCAAAATTTTTCAAAAAAATTTTTTTTCAAACAATTTGCTCATTCAGATTCACTTTGTTGCATTCAAATCGATCAAATAGTAAAGATGCAATGGAGGTCGAAATTCCACAGGATTAACATTACGTCTCCGAAATCAAAATGGCCGATAGACGAGAGCATTAAGCTCTTCTGGGTGACGAAGGTTCTGGAGTAGGTGTGTAGGAAGTTATCGTTTTTAATGGACAATTCTATCATAGCATTGTATTTCTTCTAGGCATTGGAATGTTGTTTGCTGCTTTCAGAACAAGGACACGTGTTTCCCTCATTGAACATCTGCATTGCTCTGATTTGATACTTTACTCCTTTCTCACAATGCTCAAACTCAGAATTGTTCCCTTGGGGAAATCACAAGAAATGGTGGTCTTCTCTTTGCAAGGCATTGACAAAGTTTAATTAAAGGGGTGAGATAATTTTGCAAAGCAACGACACGCATGATAAACAAAATGCTACACCTAAATGAGCTTATTTTAGAAATAAATGGTACAGAAATTGTGGCGTATGAGTATTTCTATTCGACTCTTGCGTCATAACTCAATCAAATATACTAACACTAAAAAGGCAATAACTTATACTAGAAGACGTTAGACAAATCTCACGCACAATATTTATTCAATAGACTAGCTCTATAATACTTGATGGATTCCTGCTCTCCAAGATAACACCCTAGTTAGATTCCCCCGTTCGACTAATACCGAATTAAGAGTGTCTTATCGAATCTCCTTAGTTGAAGTTGACTTGATTCTTTGACTTCACTACGATCACTATCGCCCGTAGCAACTCTTGATCTCGTCTACCACCTATAAGGCATATACTCAACGCTAGTGCCACTCGACCTCTATCGTCTCAATTTCGCTTTGCTTATGTACTTTCAAATCTAATCAATTTCACTTTATTTCTACCTGTCTCTAATTTGCCTAATCACGTTTCATTTTGGTTGGGAAGAAATCGTTATTTGCAGCAATCAATCTCAATTAAAGTCCCCAAGGTTAGTGAAGAGAAACCCGCAAATAGCCCATCGTCACAAAGTTAGAAAAGTGTCCAGAGGTTCAAATTTCGTTTCTTTAAACAATGTTCTAAAAATTACAATAGTGGATAAATGGTAAAAAAATAATTTAAGTAAATTTTAAAAAAAGTTCTATGCAAAGTTTTTTAAAGAACAGATTTAACCACCCTAGGTGCGTTTTTTTTTAATTATTATTAAATTACTCAATTAAATATAAGAATTAAAGTAAACGATGAAATATCGAGAAATTGGCAATAATATCAAAATTGAAGGAAACGTTTAATTATTAAGTTTGATATATTTAAGCTGCGTGCAGTTAAAATTAAAGCAAAAGATAAATTATTAAATTGAATAAATTAAAGCTAAATGTTATAAAAATTGAAGCAAATAATAAAAAAACTGAAAAGTGATCTAATACGCCAAAAAACTCTCCACCAAAAACAATTTCCCTTTAGGTGGCTAAAAAAGCCCTGATTCTAATGACATATTGGCAGTTACAGTAGCCGAATGGTCATGATTGCGAGCTCATGGCCGAATTTATTTCAATCGAATCCTGGTTTCGAGTCTTGATGCCACTAAAGACACGTCGTGTAGCGGATCTGATGCTCGTTAAATATGTCGGAACTCAAAGTCACCTCATGGAGTGGTGGGGAAGTTGTGCGAGCGAGATACCAGATCTAGTGTCGTCTCGTCATTTGACCGAAACTCATAATTACGATGTTCATTGCCAATAGTCAACGAGTTGCTACCAAACGCAACGTAAATAAACAATCAATCAATCTGATTACTTATTGATGAATGATACGTGGCAGACATCTTTAAATTGTTTACATATCAGGATTATGGCCTTCAAAATGGAAAATGCATATACTTATTACACTAAACTTTTTAAAAATTTATAAGTCATTTTTTTATAAAAAAGATTCAGGATCTCTTTTTCGATTTTAACAATTTTAAGAAGTTTAATTCTTTTTTTTTTTTAAGTAATAATTGTGGAGTCTTAAACTTATTTATTTGTGTAATTGTCAATTAAATGCTCAATTTTTTTTTTCAATGAAAACTTAAATGCATCGGCACGTGGAAGAAAACTGATTAGTTGATAATTCAAATTATTGTCATTAATTTACTAAGTTAGTTGCACATAATTACTGCTTTCAGAAAAACTTTTAAGCATTTGCAATGTATTATTTCAGTTTCTTACGTCTTTATTATTAACTGTTATAATTAGAATAAAGTTTAAAAACCATTCGTTCTGTGGGTTGAAACTATGTTAATGGTGATCTTAATTGACCTATAATTAGATATTATGCATATTATAAATATTTCTATCCATATTCTCCTAACGATTTCACTTTGGGATCAATGCATTTTATAAATTTATATAAGCTAGTAAATCAAATTCCATATAGTAATTTTAATTACTTTCTTAAATTCTAGTTTTCAAAATTGGTTACACACACACACACACACATACACACATATATATATATATATATATATACATTATTGCATTAATAAATAAATAAAAATAAATAGCAAAAACATACAATTTAATAGAGCAAAACTAATTGTCAAAGAAACCCCGGTTAATTTAATCCCATCTGAAGAAACATTATTATTTTTAGTTCTTTTCATGGTAAAGAACAAAGGTTTCGACTTTTTTTCCTTAACAGATTATAAATAAAGTGAACGGTTTTGGGATAAACTCTTTTCTTGAACTCGAGTAACTCCTCCAAAATAGAAGTGAAATAAATCACTCAAAATCAGAACGTTTGAGTCTTTTAAATAGAACCGCTAATGAAGCGGCTGTTTTTGGAGCAAGCGATTCCAGATCACCATTGTATGGAAGGATATTGGTAAAGAATAAGCAATGGGTCTGTTAACGATAAATAAGGGAACTTTTCGAATAACTTTTACACATAGGCAAAAATGTTATTTGCAATCCGTGTCTATCAATTACGAAGCAAATGTTTATATTTAGATATGCAATAAAAAAAAATAATAATAACACCGGTAAAAAACAAATTTTTTGAACATAAGTTATCTTTCAAACTTCGCATTTTGTGTAACATAATTTGTATACCTTAATTTTAAGAACAAAAGGGAACATTGAGTGAAATTGAATTTACTCAATAATTAGTTTCATAATTTATTTTATTATTTGACGTTTATTAAATTTATTATCTGAAATACGTGTAAAATGTTTAAACTCATTGAATTTGGCGACCATTTAGCGACTTGGCGAGAAACTTGGTGAAAAATTTAACTCCTTAAATAATTCGTTTTAATCAATTATTTTTTATTAATTATAATTGAATTACCGTATTGTCATTCATAACAACCGTGTGCAGAAAATTTCAGCTCAATTGAGAGCTTTAAAATGTGAGAAAAAAGCTCTTAAAGTTTTGACCCAGACATACAATGAGAGTTAAGGAAAACCCATTAAAACCAGAGTGACGAATAAATTGAGTTAATAGCTAGAAGCGTCACACCATAAGCAAAACGAAGGCTGTTGCAAAATACCTCGTAATTTTAAACCTATGTTAAGTATCGAGATCAGTATCTGAGCAGGCACCTAATTCTCCTTCCTTCTGCTCCAAGCTAAGACTCTAACCACCTACAGATTTAATACGACGAGTTTTTATTGAACCAGAATTGGATTACGATTGAATGATCGTTTATTAAAATCGCACTGAAAAGCAACATGAGTACTATTGGAGACGGACCTCGTAATTTTTAACTGCTGTCATATGACAATGACGAAACTTGAGTTGTCACTTCCTTCTCTTTACCCCCCTGCCACGTCAATGGTCGGACTTGGGACCTCGACCAGATATGGCGTAAAACTGCCCCTCTATACGATGAGTCTACAGTGGCATCAGGGTTTGAACCCTCGACACGACGAAAACAATACTAGCAGTGATTTTGCGACCATAACCACAATTAGTTAAATTTAGTTTTTGTTAAAGTCGCACTAGAAGCAACACGAGGTCTATTGGCGACGGACCTCGTAATTTTGAACCTCGGTCAAGTGACGAGGACGGACCTTAAGGGAAACACTACCACGATTTACAAATCAGAACTGGAAAACGTGACTCGACCAAAACAAGAACGACCTCGAACTAGTGACTATGACCAACCAACAACCGCGGCTGCGTTATATATAAGGTTAAAAAATTAACTTTTGATATTTGACAAACAATAATAATTAATAATACGTACAATGAGTTTCTAGAAAGTATAGTTTAGTTTGTCTAATAAAAAAGGTCAGTCACGATCACAACATGAACATGGTCCAGAATTCGTTCGATACAAAACTTGTCGCTTGGAATAATGGAGTATGTCTTGTAAATCTTTACTTGGTGTGGAACTTAGGATATTGAGATACCAGCTTTATAGTGTCGCCCTCGTTGTATTTTACCGTTGATAAACATTATGAGGTACATTACTAATTGTTAAACATAGAATATTTAAGACATAAAAGGGAAAAAGAAAGTAATTCAAGATATTTTTCACCAATCAAAATCCATTTCTGAGTAAGATTTTTTTTTTCTCTGTTAGAGTTATTCAGGATTATATGTTTTTATATAAATGCGTCTAGGATACAGTTCAACAGCACTTAAAGAATATTGATTTCCAATCTTCCTGATACTACGGCCACATAAATTCTTTTTAAAAGGTTCCAACAAATTTATCTTAATTTTTTGCCTCGTAAACTCAAAGACAGAAACATTGTTAAAATGAGTAGAAATTTCTAGACTTAAGCCGTTTGGAGAAAGAAATTTCTAAATTTTGTTAAATTGTTGTCTATAAAATGCTATTGCATTCACCATTTTCTATTCAGAGAGAGATTGGCTATTATTTATATCAATATATAAAGTTTAATCTCTCTCTCATAAAAAGAAAAAATGAGGTGAATTATTTTGAGCAATCTCGAACTGAATGAAATTTTTTTGGAATGAAATGTACGCAATAAAATAACTATGTGATAGAAAAATTTCTTACAATTCCGTAAAAGTTGTTTAATTCTGAATCAAGATATCAATCTATTAGAGCTTAATCCTTCTCAAAATCGATTTGTAAACATGCACAAAAAATCAAGAGAAAAAGCCCCCGTTTTATAAATATTACACAAATTTTTTTAAACGAAAACGATTTAAGATAAGTAAAAAAAAAAAAAAAAAAATAATGTTAAATTTTTTTTTTTTTAAGATTTCGTTGAAACTTTAAAACTAAAAAATTTAATTTTGAGGCATAATTTTGTGGATTTTTTCCAAGTAAAGTTTTAAACATTACACTGTTAACACATACACCAAGTTATAGGATTCGTCCAACTTGATAGCACTTGGCTGACCGAAGACATTTATTCTCGTTTAAGAATTCTAAAGTCTGAGAAAGACCTGTGTCAATTAATGGATGCCTGCACATGCGGGAGTGAGTGAGTGAATGTAAAGAAATTTTGGCGCAAGAGCCAGATGTGGCTATGCTGCGCCAAACAAGATTTAACTGCGGTCTAGACGTAAGGAAATTGAAATAATAGACAAAAATTAGAAGAGAAGAAGGATGGTCGAAAGTAGAGAAATATCGCTAGGGTATCCCAGGAGTTCGTCACCCATGTTTACCAAAGACAGTAAACCCCTTAGGAAAGAAAAAGATCGCTGGGTGTCTCGGGATCATGATGACCGTTCTTACCTAAAGAAGGCAAGTCCTGAGGTCTCCTGATATAATCCCCAGGGGCAGGGTGCCCGGCTATACCCCCAGACTCTGGGTACCCATTTTAGTCGCCTCTTATGACATGCATGAGCTACAGTGGAACTGCACATGTAGGAATTGAAGATAATGAGATGACGGGTCAACTGACCAAGGAGGCAAAATTAACACATGAGAAATTTTCCAACCAAAATTTTTTTGCTCTCCTTTTTGATACCTTTTTGATACAAATAAATTGAGAGATCTGCCGATTAAAAAAAGTCTTAATACACACGAAATTAATGAAGGTAGAACAGTGACAAAGACACTTATTAGCTTTAGAACATTTCATTTTCGGTAGATTGTGTTTGTTTAAAACGTCGCATTAAGAAGCAACTTAAGAACTATTGGTGACGGACCTCGTGATCCTGAACCTCGGACAAGTGACCTAAGCTGTCATCAGCCTTTATAAATTTTCTCACCTCGACTGGATTTAATGTGCATCAGTCCCGCCAAAAGTAAGTAAGTCTTCAGTGAAATCAGGACTAGAACTTACGACTGAACGAAAACAATGTCGGACATAAGTCCGTGGCCACCATTTTAGGTGGGAGGACATATATTGACTGTAGAAATTGCCCAGATACCGATTTAACGCCATGCCACATTTTTAAACATCCGGCAATTCATGGACAAATCATTTGATGAATAATTGCACTCTGATAAAATCGTGCAGAGAGTTAAAACTGTTTTTTTATTAAATTCCTACTATTAGTTCACACTCTCCCTATATATATATATATATATACATATATATCTTGTTCAAATTATCAATTGTTTGTACCATACTTTTTATTCATCCACTAAAGTTCAAATACATTTTTTTAAACTTGTAGTGGATGACACTTGATGTTAATACAGTTTTTTCAAATAATAACTCATTTAATTATATTTTATTAGTGAAAATGCAGTTTAGGCCAACCACTTGGCGCAATTTCAAAAATTACCAAAATTGGCATTTTTTTTGGCTGAACGTTATGTCCGCGAAGCGGACCAGGGTAGCCACATTTGGCTAAATACCGCCAAATAATTCCTGTCGCCAAGGGTGGTTGGGCTAAACTGCCTCCCAACCATTTAATTTATCGGATGAATTAAGAAATAAGCCAATGCTTCGACTATGTCATTTGTCTTGTAATGGCAAAGTTGCAGAGCGTCGGCGTAGAATCTTCATGCCTTCAGATCGAATCTCGTCGAAGCATAAAATTGTTTAATTTGATTTTCAAATAATTAATTTTAGTTTTAAATGGTAGAAAAAAAATTCTCTTGTATAAGATATTTAGCAGGATATGAATTTAGGAATAAATACCGTCAGTGACGAAGCGTGTAGATCGCTGGAAAAAAATTTCTTTTAATAAAAAATTTATTAAATTATTTTATTAGAAGTAAAATTATTTAATAAAAAGTAACTAAAATAAATTTTTTCTTTGTTGATCTCGGTAAGAATTGACTTAATTTTGTTTCATATATATTACTTGTTATATATAAAGTAAGGTTTTATATTACTAACTCTGTGGGCACAAGAAGACGCTAAATTATTTTTCACTAAATTTGAAAAAAAAATAACAGAAATGTGACATAATGACCCAGAAATCAAAACGAATTAAACCATTCTATCCATACTAATACAATAAAAAAAATCTCTATTAACTCAACAAAATCCAAAGTGTGTGATAAGTTACCGCGACTAATTATCAAATAGTTCTTTTAAAAAATTTTCTCCTCGGCACTCCGTTAAAAAGCTCTTTCTTCCATGCTTCCATTTCGCTGGATGAATGATGCATATCAACATTCTTTCTGCTGGAAAAAAGTCGTAGATTAATGGACAAAAATCTCCAAAGTGGAGATAAAGCCTCTATTATCAGATAACCTTATAGCCCGTACAATCTGTCAGCGCGCTCCGATTTGGCAGACGATCTACATTAATCCGAGGATAGTTTTCTGCGAGATGGAAATTACGAGCGACGTGTCATCATGCACCCCTGATACACCCCCCTCTCGGCCCCCCAATCACGTTGTCATCGAGCAGTTGCGTCATCGAGAACAGCCACTGGGGACACTAGATACGGTTGATGTCTCACAGCAGACCACCGTAATTGGTTCTGAATCGTCAGAGACGGGTAAACTGTTAGAAAATTTTGACTGGCTTCTCTGTTTCCGCGAAAATGTCAATTTTTTTGAAAAAAAATTGGATGTGTATGTAATAATTAAAGTTGGCATTTTGTTCCGCAAATATGATAGGCGTACAGAAATAAACTTTTAAAATTATATAGCTGGCTTTGTTTTTTATACGTGAAATGAGAACTTTTTTTAAAAAAAAAAATTTGTAAGCATCTTCTGATGATACAGGGATTATTTAATAAGTATATTATTTCGTTTGGAACCATCAGTAATCAAAAGTAACTGTCACATTTACGTAAACTTTTGCTTGACATACACAAGTAGGAATTTTCCAGAGAAGAAAAATTAATTAAAATAATATTTTCGAGTGATTACAGTAACATATATGGTTCAAATCCTTTTTAATTCAATAAACCAATCAAAATAATATAAAAAAAATTTAATTGGTTTTGCTAATTTCATTTTAACATGTACTGAAGTTTTTTATCTTCTTTTTCCTGTAAAGTTCTCGAAAAAGTGGAATTATTCAAAATGAATATTAATTAGCTTAAAATAACTGTACTTTCGTGCCTCAGACTCCACAGAAGCATTTACTATCAAGAAAAGTAAATACCTTCTTCAAATTCCTGATGCATTTTTACCTTTACAAGCAAAAGTTTCTAGAGTACAAAAACTTGGCCAATGTTAAAAAAAAAGAACAAAAACAGATGATTCTGCCATAAAAATCAAATTTTAAATTAATATATAATAAGCGATAAATTATTAAAGTAGACAATAATATTCTTTTCGGATATTACTATAAAAGCAGACGATATAACATTAAATTAAATATATCTTAAGAAACTAAATGTAATTATTATTATCGTATTAATTATAATATCAATCTTTTGAATTTAACATTATACATCCCCTATTTTATGCCCATACATTTTTGTTGACGCTATTTCCTCAAAACATCAACATGTGAGCACATGACACATTAATTAATTCTAATAAAAATAATCAGAATTTGAATATTGTGTAATAATTGATTAAATACAGATAAAAATTCTTGTAAATTGAGACATATGCCCCCCATAACTGTGTCTACTTTAAAACATTGTATTTTTTCTACAGAATTGTTTCTAAAAATGAAAAATTGTATTTTTAACGAATTTTCCATCCATGAATATCCTAATTACTTTAACATGAAAAAAGAGCTGAAGTGAACAAATTTATTTAAAAAACATTTAAATCATTCACTTCGTACTAAGACATCAATTCAGATCATAAATGAGATATTTATAGCAAAATGTGTAAGTTAAAAATAATAGAAAACGTTTGATCTTTTTGAAAAACATTCTCGGACTTGGAGAAACTCAAAAATACTAAGATCATTCAATAAGTCATGGAAAAAATCCAGGAGATAGCGCTAGTATAATCGAAAATGGTTTGATTTTTGTATCAGACTCACTAGAAAGCTGTCTAAGTCATTTTTATCACAAGTTTCATTTTTTTTTTATCTATTGAAGCAAGAAACTTACGTTTATTTAGAAAACTGAAAAAAAAAAGTGAATTTCAAACTGTGATTAGACACCTATATTTAAAAGGCTTACAAAGATCAAAACTGAGTTGGATCGAGCTCATGGTACATCTTCTCCTGTGTTTGCAATTGTTTACAATTGGGTAAAAGAGTTTAAACGTGGCTGTGGAACCACAAAAGATGAACGACGTTCGGGACGTCTAGTGGAATTGACTACTCAAGGAATGATTGACAAAATCCACGATATGGTTTTAAAAAATCGACGAATGTAAGTGCGCGAAATAGTTGAGACCGCTGGCATATCGCAAAATACAGTGTTTTCAATTTTGCTTGAAAAATTAGGAATGAAAAAATCTCGGGAAAATGGGTGTCGCGTTTGTTATCAGTGAAATATAAACGCAATCACATGGTTGAGATTGTTTTGGCACTTTTTTGTCGCAACCCTGACGAGTTTCTGTGTCAATTCATAACTGCGGAGGAAACATGGATTCACTTTTACGCATCATAGACAATGGACGATTCAAAACAGTGGGTTATAGAAGACGAACGGGCTCCAAAGACAGCAAAGACGGTGAAATCGACCAGCAAGGGGATGGCCATGGTTTTTTGGGATGCACGTGGAATCATCTTTACCGATTATTTGGGAAAATGGAGGGGGGAGGGGAATAAATGGTTGGTTTGGTTTCATCAACATCGCAGTAGAAGCAACACAAGGGCTATTGGAGGCGGACTTCATTATTTTGAACTTTAGTCAAATGACGCGGACGACACCTGAGCCGGCACCCCAATCTTTAACTTCCACACCACACCAAAGAGAGGACTTTGGGCCCCGACAGATTCAACGTGCATCAGTCCCGGCTACACGGCGAGTATGAAGTGCCATCAAGGCTCGAACCCATGACTCGATGAAAATCACTAGATGCAAGTCCGCGGTCATGATCACTAGGCTACCGTGGCCACGAAAAAATAAATGGAGAGTATTATGTGTAGTTATTGCACTGGTTTGAGAGAGGAAATCAAGAAAAGAAAGCTTTTGTTTAAAAAAAAGTAAAAGATCCTCTTCCATCGAGACAATGCAAGGGGGTACACCCGTGCAGTTTCGAAGACGAAAATCATGGGATTAAAGTTCGAATTCTTACAACCTCCACCGTATTCACAGGATTTGGCTTCGAATGACTTTTTTTTAAAAATTTCCAAACTTTTAAAAATGGCTCAGTGTACAACAATTCACGTCGAACGAAGAAGTCATTGACCATACAAATGCCTATTTTGAAGACCTTCCGAAATCTTACTTTTTAGATGGCTTTAAAAAGTTTGAAAAATGCTTGGAAAAGTGTGGCTGAAAGGAAATTTTGTTGAAAAACGAAAAAAAAGAAATAAACACCTAAAATAATTTTTTCCTGTCTTTTTCTAAGGACTTATTGAATGACCCTTGTAGTCGTCGCTTTTCACCTAGTAGATAAAAGCATTGCAAAAAAGCGACCAGACAATATTTTTATGAACTGAGTGGTTGAGGGTTCGAACTTCAAGGTCAACTGTCCTCCCACCACTGGGTAAAAACATCGCTCCCACTGAACTAGGTTTGAGGTAACTTTTCCCATGAACGTTTGTAACCAGAAAAATTTAAACACCAAAATTGATTTTCATTATTACTTTTTTTTTCGAAATAAAGACTAAGGAATGCAAATAAATAATTTTATCACATTTTAATGTAGAATGGAGGTGAGATAGAACATCCCGAATCTACACTAGTTTGCTCTTACGCAAAGGGCTGTCTAGGGGGGGGGTAATTCCATTACCGAATTCTATGATGACTTTGTACCAATTCAATGACGATGCTTGAAGTTGTTTTACTTCGTTATTAGAAGGAGAAATGGAGGGGGGGGGGAGTATTTACAAAAGCTGCTTTGTTCAAGTTGATATATTTCTAATAACCAGTTCTTCTAAGAAAGATAGATGGCGACCTCATTTTATCCCATATCTCGCGATGGGTGTTGGAATGCGCGCTGGCATCCGGAGTTCATCTTCAACGAGGATAATGCGGAGGGAAAGAGAAGCAGAAAGAGGGGGAAAGAGAGCGAGAATGAAACGTAGCTTAACTCTGTTCAGGAATAAGGGAGCTATCACATGACGCTGATTCGTGGTGCCATCCATCGAGTAGCTGAGGAACTGGTTTTACAGTACATTTCAGAATACAATTAATACTTTGATAATTAGCTGGAAAATTCTATATTAATTACGAATTATTTCCTATATCCTCTACATATATACAAAAAAAAATATGAACATAATATATTATTTTTTGCTTGTATTTTCATTTGTATGACAATCAAGTGATCAAATATTAATAAGAAGAAAATTTGAATGGAAAATTAATAATTTAGTTCTGTGTGGTCCAAGGCTTTCTCTTCAATATATCCCTGGGTCATTATGTTTATCAGGTTTCAACTAAAAGTTTTTCTGCATCTCAAAAATACATCGATTCTAAACGGTGATTTTCGTATCTTATTCTGCGCTGAATATTTACATCAGTGATTAAAACTTTTCGAATCCTACAATACTGATCTTTGACTTGGAATCATTGTTGTTTCACCTATCTTTTTGCATTAAAAGGCTCTTTAACCGAATCTCAAAGTTAGTCGTTGGTACAAAAATAATTATACTAAAGCAAAAGAAGGAACAAGAACATAGCTTGTTGGAAATATTTTTTTTCTTTTATTTTTTTTTTTTTTTTTTTTTGAAGGAAAGTAAATTTCTTAGAACACACACGAGGTTATCAAAGCAGTGTCGTTTCGTTAGAATACTAAAATTCAATTCATTTACATAGGGAAAAAGCTCAATGTATAATGCAGTAGTTCTAATATTTAATTTACAAATATAGTTGCTATTCTAATGAAAGTCTTTTCGGTTTAGATACTATCTATTTAGATACTATCTTACAGTTACTGTTCCCATATTAAGAATCTATGAATCAACATCCAGTGCTGGTAGATTTTGTTTCTTATGTAGTTATTCAACATATTATCACAACTTACAAGTACTTTGAATAGTATTTTTGAGAGTAGTTTGGATAAAAAGTTCTCTTAAAAATATTTTAGATTCAAAGTATTTTTTTTTGAATTACTCATCAAAATAAATTTTTTAATAGGGGCTGATGGCGTTCTTTCTGGAAATCGCCCACGTACCCTTAGGGACAACACGTACCTCAGATTAAAAATAATTTATTTAGTAGAGATCATTATCAATTTGAGGCAAGTAAGCACCCAAATAATGCAATTAGTTTAGTTTATGTTAACGTCGCACTAGAAGCAACACGAGGGCTATTGGCGACGGACCTCGTAATTTTGAACCACGGTCAAGTGACGAGGACGACACCTGAGCTGGCACCCCCCTCTCCTCATCCACACCACGCCAACGGGAGAACTTTGGGCCCCGAACAGATTTAACGTGCATCAGCCCCGGCTACACGGCGGGTCTTTGGCGGCCAAGGATCGAACCCACGACTGAACGAAAACCGCTAGCCGCTAGTCCACGACCTTGACCACTAGGCTACCACGGCCCCCCAAATAATGCAATATGAGATGAGGGAGAAGTTAGCATTTTTAATTCAATGGACTGTAGATAACACATTACCTTAAAAATTACAAAAATATCGAAAACAATTATCTTATTTTAATTGTATGATTTTCTAAATATATGTACAAAGTTTTATGTAAGGAGTGGATTTTAAATAACGAGACTGAAGCCGTAAAACATTTTATTTTTATATCATACATGTTTACCTGTTATCACCTTCATTATACACCTCTCCTCTATCCCTACAACGCTCCATGCGAATCTTCCATTATTAGAAAGGCGCTGGAAGTTTTCTTTTGTCAGCTCCTTCAGGACGCGTGCAGCAAATCTTGCTCTTTTCAATGCAGATTTCATCTTAGGAAACAGATAGAAGCTGCATGGCGCAAGATCCGGTGAATAAGGCGGGTGGTCTAACACTGAGATGCTGTACTTGGCTAGAAAGATCTTGATGGAATGACTTGTCCATCCACAATTTGGGTCGTTTTTTCCTTATTTTTTCACAGAGTTCAGAAAGAACGTGAAAGTGGTAATGTTGATTAATAGTTTTAATCTTCAGGAACTCATCCCATGAAGACGCACAATCCCTTGGATATCGGGGGGAAAAATCCTCATTGCTTTGAATTTTTATTTGCTCATTTGAGTTTTTTTAGCTCTCGGTGAAGATGGGCTCTTCCTGTGCATTGATTGGCGTTTCGTTTCAAGATCATAAGTAATAAATCGCAATGCGTCACACGTTATTATCTTTTCCAATAATATGGGTCATTTTCAATGGCATTCAAAGTGTCAATACATTTTTATGAACACCTTGTTCAAACGTGAGAATATTAGGCACAATTTTTGAACACACTTCTTGCATGTTAAAATTGTTATGCAAAATGTGCCGTATGGATTCTTTGTCGATTCCCACAGTCTCAGCAATCACACGAATACTTAACCGACGGTCAGATCGAACCACATTACCGATTTTATCGATATTGTCAGCCGTTTTTAAACATGGAAGGACGATCCGGGCGTGAATCATCTTCAACGTCTTCTCGGCCATCTTGAAAACGCTTAAACCACTCTAAAACACGTGCACGCGATAAGCATTCATTACCATACTCTTTTTTTTATTACATTTTTAGTTTCAATAACGGTTTGGAATTTCACCAATTCGTTGCTCACTTATAATTTTCCCACAAGAAAAAAAGAGTATGGTAAAAAAAAAAAGCCTCCAGTGTGAATGGAGACTGCGACTAACGGATTTGTTTACAGAAGCGAGAGGCTCTGCATTCGAAAGAGAAAGCTTCACGCTAAATAGCTATCGGTCGCTGGCGTTTCGCGCATGCGTACTTCTGCAGCAGCGATAGTCTGGTTATTTAATATCACGTATCATAGCTATGGCTGCATTATTTAGAGAGTTGTTTAAATTTTCTTTAATGGTGAGCAAAGTCATTTTATTGACTTTAAAAACTTTAAATTGCTTTGTTTCCCGGCTTTTTATCTTTCATGGCGGTCAAGTATTTAAAACGCTAGGGCATTTTTTTGTGTACAATATGAAGTTTTGCGTTGCTTTCTGGTTGTTTGGCATAATATGTTTGGTAATTTCATGCATCGAATAAAGATTTAGATCAATAGTTGTTGTTTTTTAATCCATTAAATTAGAAATAGCTGTTTTTTTTATTGTATATTGTTGTTTCTCTAAGAGAAAAAAAAATGAGGGGGGGAAAATCTCGTAAAACACACACTATAAATAACGCTAGTACAACTAATCCCCCCCCCAGAAGTGTTTTTCACCACATGATTGGGAAAAACATTGCTAAGAAATTGAGAAAAAGATGTTTGAAGATAGAACTTTTAGAAATAGAAAGAATTTTAAAATTTTGAAATATTTTGAAAAAAATTAAAATTTCAAATAATTGTTTGCATAAAATTAAGTTTTTTTCTTCTAAAATGCTAATTTTATTTGTGTTCAAGTATGGGAAACGAAATCTTTTTCTAAAAAAATATCTAATTTTACAAATTTGATCGCATAGTATAATGCTCCCTCAAAAATTTAACAATTTTAAATTTAATATTTATGTTAGAAGTTTATGGGATATTTTTAACGGATTATATCAAATATTTTTAAGACAAGATTTATTATTAATAATTTGATTTAACCAAAAAAAAACTAAAAAAAATGTTACATTAACTTATTGAATTTTGAAGATATAACCAGTTTTTTTCTTTTATATTTATCTTTTAGTGAATTTCAAGTAACAATATTAGATTATTTTCGCTAATTAGATATTAGATGATTTTAATAGTTCTAAAACTCTGTTGGGCAACATTTCTTGTAATGTATCCGTTAAATTTATTTCAGTATGTAAAGCAAAAAAAAATACTTGAATCAATGTAGAAAATAACAAAAGAGATAATTAATATCTTCGATGAAAAATATACCGCTTATTTATTTTTTTACAGTTATACGAATTATTATCTCTTCTTTTACAGAGGATGCATTCAGTTTTGGAAGAGTTTACAAAGCTCAATTTATTTATTAAAATATTTACTGTAATATCTTGCATCACATTAGCAAAAAAGGAAATTTAACTATATAATTGCAAGACATAAGATTTTATTTTTTAAAATTGCTTTGCATAGAAATACGAGTTGGATTGATCGGATATTTTGAGAAATCTTTCGGAAACATTAATTGTTTTGATGTGAGTTGTTTGGGCATAGGAAACCTGAATTTTTTTTTATGACGCCGCATAGCATGGGAATGTTTCTAAATGTTAAGATAAAACAAACAAAAAATTAACGACTGTTGGACTGCTTTGGTGCATTTTTACCGCGTTCGTTAGCGAACTTTGTGCCATTCAATTTCAGTTATTGAATAAAACTCGCAAAATGTTATTGTGTAATCGATTTGTCTAGTATATTGTTAAGAATTTTGATAAATAATCTAGTGTTTCGGTAGATATTCACATAATATCAATTCATAGATAAATAAGTTTTTCGCCCTTAAACTTCAGTAAATACAATACAATTCCTAAGAAGTTTTTCTGTTTCTTCATTTCGCATAATACAACCTATAAGAGAAAAACAATGGAAAATTACACATTACAGTTTGCACAAATTGCAGTTTTTTAATGGGCTAAATCTTAGATTGGAGACTGATATTGTATAATTAATTATTAAAAATGCTATTCATAGCAAGAAAATGGATAATTAAAAAAGTTGTAAAGATAAATAATAATTAATAGGAAAAATGAAGTAATTGAAAGAAAAATATATAGTAGGTATAGAGATCCAATATTTTGGGATATTAGATTTTGCCACAAAAATAAGAGAAAATACTGTTGTCAATAAATAAATTTCTTAAGTAATTCGAGATAAAAACCAACATTTTTAAAAACAACGTTTTTATATGGTGGCAAAGTTTATTAAAAAGAATTATTGAAATATTAGTTAAAACTGGTCACAAATATCTAAATATTGCATTGTTAGGCAAGTAAGAACGGTTCCCAAAATTTCAGAGCTCTAACTCGATGGGAAGTTGGTTAAATTAATGATAGAAAATTTGATGACACACTGATACGCACACAGACAGACACACGCCAAGTGAAATACATAAAAACGTAAAAACTAACTAAAATTAATTAATTCATCCGGTAAATTAATGGTTGGAATGCAGTTTAACCCAACCACCCTTGGCGACAAGAATTATTTGGCAGTATTTTGCCAAATGTGGCTACCCTGTTCCGTTTCACGCATTTAACGCTTAGCCAAAAAAAAAATCGCCAAGTTTGGTGCCAATTTTTGAAATCGCGCCAAGTGTTTGGGCTAAACTGCATTATTAAAGAAATATTAGTTAAAACTTGTCGCAAACGTCTAAATATTGCATTGTTAGGCGAGTACGAACGATCCCCAAAATTTCAAAGCTCTAGCTTGATGGGAAGTTGGTTAAATTAACGATCGAAAATTTGATGATACACACACACACACCAAGTGAAATTCAGAAAAACGTTTTAAAATAATGTTGTTTTATGGGATATTGTTTTCAGTGTTAATTCAATGATTTTCAACTTGAGTTGGATTTAAAAATGGGAAAGGTAGCAAATACTTTAATTTTGATAAACGGAAATTACTGAAAGGTCATTTGAATTTCAATCTTCAATTTCGTTTTTCAAATTAATGAATTAGATGCAAGATATTCCACTGTTTAAATTAATTAAATAAACAAACAGAAAGAATGTGAAAAATTCGATATGCTTTTTTAGTATATGTTTAAAAGAAATGTGAGTTTTTATTTCTATCGACATTCGCATCGGGATTTATTCCTATATGTTTCATTAATATTGATATGTACATTAAAAAGTAGAGTTTTGCAAGGAATTAGATTCCATTTTAACTAAAATGTTTTAGGAAGATCGAATAACTTTTATTGCTTATCTAACTACGAGGCAAAATATTTAAAAAAAAAAAAAAAAAACTGGACTAATTATTAATATTTAAGCAGTATTTAATTCAAAGGTATTTTTATTACATATAAATTTACATTCTCTTTATTCAGATGGCCTTATATATATAAAAAAGAGGTAGGTTGAAACTTTGCCTTTCTAGGAAAATAATTCAACCGTCGATTTAAGAGCTATTGTATTTAATCCATATTCAGATTTGTAAATGTACATCTGCTTTCAATACATCATTATTCATTTTTCGGATCTCCGTAAATGATTCGAATATAAATCGTCAGAAGGTACTGATTCGTTTGAATATAAGAATCAAATTTTAAAAATGTCGCTTATAAAGTTCCTTGTGTGCATGAAAATGAACTTCACTGCACTTTGTGTTACGTGTCATAAAATGATTAAACTGAAATGACTGTAAGTTGTAGAATACAATCTTGTTAAAAAGTATCCGAATGAAACCCCATTCTTATAATTTATTTAAATTCCTTTCTAAAATGTAATTGAATCGTTAATAAAAAGAAAACAAAGCATTAATTAACTAAAACCTCATTTATGTGACCAATGTAGATATTTAAACATACTCATAGTTGCTAGGTATATGTTTAGTAAGGAGATATGTATAACAATTAGATAAAATTTAAGTTAAAGATTTAACTTTAAGTCCAGATCGAACAACATTTTTTCTTTACAATTTAAAACGAAATTTTAGCTTTAATCTCCTTCTCCCTACTTCCTAAAGCTTCTGATGCTGATCACTTCTGCAAGTTGATTTAGTTTTATAATTTTGATATATGAACTTTGTGTTCTTATTCAATGGAATACTCTGTATCTCTCATTATGTTAGGTCTACCGGAAAGCTCTGTCCGTTTGTTAAGTGAAAGAAAATAATAACTTTTTCATACATTTAATAATATTTATTGTGCAATATAATTCCCGTCGTCATTAGGATTGGTCTATAAATATTCCTGATGAGTGCCTAATGAGTAAAGTAGGGAAAAATCGCTTAAACGAATCGCCACATTCATATATCTGCTTTCTCCCAACAATAGTGAATTTTTTTAACTACTTGAAAACTTGATTACTTACGCGATCACATATACTGCATCATAATAATATCAGACTATATGCTGCTTTGGCGACTCGTTTCAGAGAGCGCTGAACCAGGCAGAGAAATTTTGTCGCTCCCTCCATACTCCCCAGGTCCATGACCCACCGATTATCACCTGTTTCTCTCCGAGTAAAATGTTTTGAAGGAAAACAAATTCATAACTGAAGCTAATGTCAACCAAGCACAGCTCGAGTTCTTCGCATCTAAAGACATTTATCAAAAAGGGTATTTATAAATTATCATCAAGCTGGCAAGAGATCATATTTATCGACGGAAACTATAACGTACAATAAATAACATTAAATGCACGAAAAATGTATTATTTATTTTCACTTCACAAACGGATGCAACTTTAAGGTAAACCTAATATAACATGCGCTTTGCAATCATCGATTGCAATACCGGTAAGAAGGATGCACCACCTCTACTCTAAAGTCAACTGTACTTGCTGGTATACCCTGATAATAAGACCAATCCTGACCTATGCTTGTCCAGTCTGATCCCACTGTGCTAATACAACTCTAGACACCTTGAAAAATCTAAAACTGTACCCTTTATAATGATTGTTAAAGTTAGCTGGTATATGCGCAATAATGATATTAGAAAATCCCTCAAATAGCCTCCTCTCAAAACCCACATTAAAAAATTATCCAAAAAGTTCTTCCACAAATAGAATCATTCAAGCCATCGAAAAATACATCCTATTAAAGAACAACCAGCAACTTCATAGACCCAGAGAAATTTTAATTGATTAATTATTAAATTTTTGTATTCATTCTTACACCTCTCAAAACTCCTACATCCAAAACGACACAAATCCAGAACCCGCCCATCTACTGATAACCAACCTCCACAACAGCCAATCAGAATTCACCCTCTCAATTCCGAGAGACCAACTCGCGACTTCCTACAAAAACACCAGACCGGATGAACAAGCAGGATAATCCAATACCTACAGCCGCCAATTTATTAAAATTTATTAAATTTTTTTATTTAATTTTTTTATTCCAAGCACCAACAACCTGATAAGCATCTCTACTATATTATCAGTTCTTAAAAACATAACAAACTCAGTATTGGAATTTCGTCTATTCATTACAATTTACTTAATCAATCATCTAAATCCCAATAGTTTAAGTTTATCCTATTTTTAAAATTAACATAGTTTTTAAAATTAAAGGTATAAAAAATATCATTGTCTCATGCGAGAGATCTATACACATCTATTCCGCGTCGAGTTATTTCTATCCGTAGTGCTCAAGGTGGGTCAACGCCATATTAATAAAAAATAATACAGTACTCTTAATACAGCTGACTAGTCATGGAAAATTATATTTTGTAACCTCTCGTTCAATAGAATAATTTATGCCATGAATACAAAACAGTACTTTTTTTTTTGTATTAAAATATTTTATGTATTTCAGCTTTTATTTGCGTGTACCCCAATAAGTTTTATATAATAATACATAGCTATATTTGAATGCGGTATTTTGAGTGATTTTCCTGTAAGCCGGGATTTTCGATAATCCGGCGGTACTCTGCCGAATTATCGACAGAGTACTGTATTTATATTACTAAACTCTATTGTCTTATTATGCTCTATAGATTGCTACGAGAGGGTATATAGCATAAACAAAGTTTTATAGTGCATATTTTTACTAGCCACCTAAGGGACTAATATTTTAGGAGGGCGTTTTGGCGTACCAGATCACTTTTCAATTTTTTTATCATTTGCTTTAATTTTTATTACATGTAACTGATATAATATTCAGTTTAATAATCTATTGTGTTTGCTTTAATTTTAAATGCATTCAACTTAAATGCATTCAATTTAATAATTAATAGTTGCTTTAATTTTAATATCGGAAAAGTGTATCGTCCATTTCTCGATGTTTACTTTAATTTATATATTTAATTGAGTAATTTACTAACAAAATTTTTAAAAAAAGCTCACCTTGGGTGGCTAAATCTGTTCTTTACAAAACTTTGCATGGAACTTATTATATTTATATTTATTTTATTGTCTTTAATACCGTATACATTTTTACTAACATAACTTTTTTTTTTGTTTCTTTTCCTTTTATTCGAAGAATTTTTACTAACTCTTCTGAGAAAAATGTTCAAATTTGTTACCGATGTAACAAGCATTAAAGTTAGAATCCATGTAATTAGGCAATTCTGAATTTTAATTGAAATAAATTCCAATAAAATTTCCATTAAATGAATCTTTAATCTTGAAGTGAAAAATCATAAAATAAAAGTAATAAGTTCTCGTCAACTGTTATAGCACAAAAACTTTTTCCTCGCGTTTAAAATTTGTAAATTTTGAATAGATTTAATTAGATACTTGGATTCCTACTGTTATCTTTCTTTGCATTGGCAAAATTTACTTTTGAGTGTTAAGATATGAAATAGCTTTGTTATGCATGAAACAAAAATCTTTTTTAAAAAATAGCTATACTTTAAAGATAGTTTGATATTGAAAGCATTTTACTTGAAACTCATATGAATATAAAAATGTCTCTTATAATGAATGCGTGGACGAAATTTAATTTCATTTATATTATTCCTATTTTTGAAAAAATGTTGTTATTGTTAGTTCATTTTTGAACATCCAAATTGAACAAGTCGGTTTCAGTATCTGTTAATTTAAAAATAGAAATAATAAGACTAGCAACTTAATTGTTGGAGAAGTTAGTAAAAAAGGATTAGACTGGTTGGGGTAATAATTCGCTGCTGGTATTTAGGTCACAAGTAATTCGACAACTAATCTAGTAAACAAATCATAACTTTCAGGAGAATTTTTTTCCATCGAAAACTCCTCGCAGACTCCGTCAACAATGCTCATTAAAACTATCTCAACCCACAAGTTATTGCACAATCTTTGATACGATTCAGAAATTTGAGAATAGGGTGAGGTTGACCTCTGAACGTCGCGGGGGTATCTATCAACGTAGGGGGTCTGTTCCTGCCACCTACAGCACTTTTTTTCTGTATTTTTCGGAGTTAGTTACGAGCTAAAAGGGTATTCCTCAAATGGCTGTGCTGACAATGAATCCCATAAAGTGTCTGCTGCTTACCTCACCCCCGGCGCAACGTCTTGGGGGCGACTGTCCTGGCGTTTGCTGACGATAACCTTTCGCAGTAGGTGGTTGCACGATAACACAAAAGTTACAAGATGCAACACCAAAGATAGGAGATGACTCAACTCACACATGGGACAAACACAAAAACACAAGCAATGAATATTAAGAGATACGGTTTAGGAATTCACGGAAGGTTCACAGCTGTTTTCGATTCACCTTAACCTTAAATTTTAGTGCTACTCATGTAACTATAGAAATTAAAAACAAACAAACAAACAAGCAAACGTAACTTTTTATGGAATTCATTATTTTTCTTAAATTTCAAATCATTGTAGTATTTACAAGAGTAGGTCGAAAGTGGCAATTTGGTATTAAGAATAGAAAATGGGCTGAGTTCACTGTAATATTGTCCATCGATCGTTTTTCTTTTTCTGAGAAGTCCATGACTATGACGTCCTTCGTATCCCAAAAAAAATTGCTGCCGTAACTTTTCCGGTCGATCGAGGGGCCGCGGTAGCCTAATGGTCATGGTTTCGGATTCGTGGCCGGCGGTTTTCGTTCAGTCGTGGGTTCGATCCTTGGCCGCTAAAGACCCGCCGTGTAGCCGGGGCTGAAGCACGTAAAATCTGTTCGGGGCCTAAAGTCCTCCCGTTGGCGTGGTGTGGATGTTAGTAGAAGGGGTGTCAGTTCAGGTATCGTCCTCGTCACTTCATCGAGGTTCAAAATTACGAGGTTCGTCGCCAATAGCCCTCGTGTTGTTTCTAGTGCGACGTAAATACAAACTAAACTAAAATCCGGTCGATCAGATCGCCTTCGCCTTCTTTGGAAAAAACTCACTAGAAGCAACTCATTGTTTTGATTGTTGCTTGGCTTTGTGGTGTACTCTAGAGTCCAAAAATTAAGCATAATTGGTAATTCTGTGAATAAATTTATATGAGAGTGCAAAATGAACATAAAATAAGAAAACAGTGCTAGATAAATACAAAAATCACAGCTATTATATAAAAAGAATAGTTTGAAAGAAAACTGGGCATAAGAGAAATTCACACTTTAAGGGGAATCAAATAAAAAAAATTATGCAGCAGTTTACTAAGATGTGTGGTCACTTCTGACAGCCAGGCAGGCGATAAAACGATTTACCATACTTGTTATGATATTGTGGATGAGTTGCAGAAGCAAAGAGTACCAAATATCACGAAGAGCGTTTTTCAGATCCAGAACGGACCTTGGTGGATAAGTAAGGGCTGTAAATTGTGTCCAGAGCATATCATACACATGCTCGATAGGATTCAGATTAGATGAATGAAAAGGCCACGGCATGCATATTTTTCATTTCAAGGAACTTGCCGATCAAACTCGCACGATGACGAGGAACGTTTTCATCCATAAATATGACTGACAGCACTTCAAAAACAGGCGAACATAAGGCTCAAGAATTTCATTTCTGTATCTTTTAGTAGTTACAGCACCCGTCTCAGAGATATGGAGGTCTGTTCGGCCGTCCAACCTGATGCCTACCAAACCACA
Organism: Nephila pilipes; assembly: GCA_019974015.1. Lineage (NCBI taxonomy): Eukaryota > Metazoa > Arthropoda > Arachnida > Araneae > Nephilidae > Nephila > Nephila pilipes. Next base: position 62,425 of record BMAW01080372.1, read on the forward strand.
ATGATTCCCCTTGATGGAAAACGATGTTTATTTGGCGATGTTTCCCGGGTGAAAACGAGTTCCGAGTTTTCGGTACATCGTTAGCCAATGAGAATCAGAATTCAGACTGAAATAAGGTTCGTCAGTCAGTCTCGTGGTCCCAAACTCCATTAATGATGCTCAGAACACCAGTTTAAACGAGTGCTTTTTTTGCATAGATCTGACTGGAATACAAATTGCTGGTCATCTGTTACAGAAACCAAGTTCCCCTGGCACAACTGCTTCTCTGACATCGTGAAGTTATTTCAATTAACGGTTTTGGCGAGTGATTGCGTCTCTTGGCCGATCTGATACTGGCTGTCAGTTAACATATCCAGCACTTTGAAAACTCTACCGCCGCTTGAGATCATATTCTGAGGCATATTCAGAATTAGAGACATTTCGGTTTGTGATATCCAAAGATTCTTCCTTTCGCATACATGTCCAGTTGTCTCCTTTGTACCATCATCTGTTGTGTTTAATTATCAAGAGTGGTCCTTCGCATATCAATTGCAGAATACCTTTCTAAACTGTTTATGCCGAGTGAACCGGTTTATTCACGTTCCGACATGCGCAAATCTTTGCGTAAGAAGCATCGACTAAAATGTTTTACATGAAGACGCAGTGTCACTTTCAACAGATGATTCTCCTTAAGATATTTCGAACGAATTCTCCAATATTTATTTGCATTTTACGAATTATGCTTAACTATTGGACCTCAGTGTATTAAGGATGAATCTAGGTATCGTCGATGATAACCAATTGATGCAAAATGGCGACGACAACCAGAGGAGTCAACAGTCAAAATTTGATTTGGAAACAAATAAGATTGTTTCATAATAAGCATAAGTTTGCATAATAAGACTATTTCATTATACTTTTTTCAAATGTTAATATATATGTATATACATCAAAATGTGCATATCCATTGCTATATTTCAGCATGAGGCAGATTAAGCATTCCGTCCTGTCAACAAGTATTAATGCTTATTAGCATGAAGAATTTTCAAAAGTAAGAAACTTTTAAAAATTAATGGGTCTGTGAACATCATGCCAAAAACTTCAGCACATTAGCTGTATCTGTATATTATTGTTCAAACAAGCACACTATAAAAACAACTTATATGACCATTTAAATTTGATTTTAAGTTTTTAAAAAAATTCTGAAATCAAAATAGTTTTCTAATTATAGTAAATTAGATGTGTGATAGATATTTTTTTTATATGTGTATAAATTCAGTTGCAATAAACATTTTACGAACTTCTCATTTTATAAAATAAATTTGGCGGTGTACAATAAAGAAATAAAAAGATTGTGCTATTGTGTTACCACGTCATCATGACCCAGAAATAGCGACATTCAATATTCCTCAGCTTCTTTATTAGACTGTAATTAAAATAAAGCCTTCTATGAATGGATAAAGAGCCGACAATGCTTTTTCTCTGTAGAAACCAGCGGCGCCCAATAGAAGGTGGAATAAGGGTTCGCAGGCCTCGGCAGGGGTCAAGGTGTCGCCATAAAGTTTAGGCCGCTTAACGGATCCAGTTACTTCGGCCCATATGGCCTCAGTGCTCCTCTTTCGATAAGGAATTTCGCCAAATTTGGCTCGAAGTTTTTTGGCACTCATCTAAATATTGCATTCAAGATTGCTCTTTCGTAATAGTGATATAACACAAAGATGAAATCAAATAATTATTTTGCAAAGCCTCCTGTTTAGTTTTAAAATAGAAAATATTATGAATTTAAGCAATTAATATTATAATTACGAAAAATTTAAGTTTTGAACAATTCGTTACAATAATATTTAAAATATGTAATAACGTTGTGTACTCAAAATTATAAATTTATAAGGATTTTACACAAATATGTAATTTATATATTTTCTTTTTTTTTTTTAAATATACCTGGAGGTAAAAAATGATAATTATTTTGAACTAAGTGTTTATTTTCGCTTTTTATTTATAAAATAACTTTTAATAAGCAATATAATTTTTTTCCATTTCTTTTATTAAGAAAGGAAATTTGTTTAAAAATTGATATTTTTAACATTTAAATAGACAGTTTGTAAGTAATTTTAGACGATTTTTTCATATAAAATGTTTTATTGTTATTTTTTAATCAGAGAAAATGTCTCAGTTGGCCTTTATTGGATTTCATTTGACATGAGCACATCTTGAAAAAATGTAGGTGTTTAAATCTGATAAGTATGAATAAATTAAGTTCTTTTTCATTCTATAAACAATTTTTTCCCTCCATAAAGAAGGTTTAAAGTTGATGATATTCTTTTTTACATTTATTTGAAATGAATTATTCGCAACATAAAAAAAATATTCATACATTGCAATCAATTTGTATTGTACAAATTCTAAGTCGATATGTCTTAAGCAAAATAATTACTCGTTATTAACATTTGTTTTTCATTCCTATTGTATTAAAATGAGTTTTTGCTATGTTAAAAACTAAAAGTAAAAATGCGAGCTCTAAAACAGTTAATATATATTTATAGTTAATTTACATAAATTTTTAAACAAAACAAATAGTTAAATTTACATATTGGAGAACGTAAAATTAAATTCTCCATATCAATTTGAAATAAACGTTACAATTTTAATGTTATTTAATACAGTCTACACACACATTTCTGATTGTTACAACAATGTTTAAGCCTTGGTTGAAAGATTAGGGGGGGGGGGGAATTAAATATTCTTTGTAATGAGTAATGTAATTAAGCAGAGAAAATGTCTTACAAAATCTAGATAGTCATCCTTAAAATTTTTTCAAAAAGCATGTTGAATATTAATAAGGAAATCATTTTTGCTGGTGATATGAGCTAGTTTTTTAACACTTTTAATAATACTCTGCGTTAGACATTGACTAACTCTACAACTGAAACCATGATGAATTGGTACTAGTGATGTGAATTATATCTGCAATAAATAAATATCATTATTTATAACTGATTAATTAATACTTTTATTATTTTTCTTATGTCCTCAAATTGCTTGAAATTTTCCAATAACGCAACTAAAAATATGAATAATATTTTAGGAAAACTATTTCGTTTTAATTAATTTATAGACAACTTATTATGTTGCATAATGATATTTGTTGCTTATTACTACGTTTAAAATATTAAATTAATAAATTAATTTTTACATATTTATTTAATTAATTCTTACATGAAATATTTCATTAATTGTACAATAGAGACCAAAAAATAATTAGTAAAATTTGAATAATAGTTAAGTTTAGTATGTACTAAAATTACGTTAAAATTGAGTAATGCACTACGCTTTCTGTTTTTAATTACTTCATTATTTTATGTACAAAAAATGAGACCCTAATTTGTACGGAGATATAAATTTATGTATAAAATAAATTTGATTAAATTAAGGAGGTTTCTAGATAAAATACGTATGATTAAATAGAGTACATATGTAGTTTAAATAAGCTTCTCACTTATTTATTTGTTTTGAAATCGAAACGCGTTTCAAATAAACTATATATTGTAAATATGTATCGATAAAGTAAGTTTATGGATTTTTGAATATTTTTTAACTCCAAGAAAAGAGTTTTTTCGTATTTACGAAAATAAACTGTTTTCTATCTGTTGCCATATGAAACACCTTCGATCAATGTAAACTGAAGATTAGCGTTATTAAATCTGTCTTTTATAAATATGAACTGATTAAAAATATAGAAAAAAATGATATTTTCAAATACGTTTGAAAAATATAATTGGTAAGTGATTGAATTAAATAAGAATTTTTATAATATCACATTTGCAAAGAATTGTAATGCAATTGATATGCATAAAAAGACTGAGTATTAAAAGTTTTGTAACTATTTTTTGAACAGGTATGAAGTATATACGAAGAGACATTCATAATAATGTAAAATAAGTATAGCAACATAACATAACAAGCTAACATTACAAAAAATATTTTTTTAAAAAAATGTATGATGTACTTTAGCGCAATTAATAGAAACACTTAATTTTACCTGTGCATGTTCAATACTCTTATTAAATTCCTAATTTTATCAGTATATTAAAATCTTATTTAACAGCTCTGTCATTAAAATTAGTCTATTTTTAACCATTCTGAAATACTTATCATTTAATTTTTTTCTTTATAATTTGCAACAACAGACAATTTTTGTATCTATCAAAATCTTAATTTTTTTTTTATCTCGCTATTGGCGACAGAAAGGTGTTTTGGCGATAGAATTTCTTATTTTATAAATAATCCTTTTCCGCCAAGTGGGCCCAACAGCAGCAGCTATTAACTACAGTAAAACGATACTGAACGGCTAATGAACGCCGGCGATTATTAACTTCATCGCCAACTTAGCCATTTATTATCTCTCCCCTATTTTTTTCTACATCTGCTGAGATTAACTGGCAGAATTTGCAGAAGTCAGATCTATTTCGGCATTTTATTAGGTTGTCTCAGATTCTTTGCGAATTCCTTTTTTTTTTTCGGCGAGACTGACAAATGGGCAAGGAGTGCATAGCGGACAAAATTTTACGTTTTCAGCGACGCTAATGGGGTCATAAAGTGGACGCATATGACAGAGTGAAAGAGTTTTATCGTTATGCCTCCCTAGGCGTTCTTTTCTCCTTACTGAGCCAATGAAGAGTTGATGGATTCGACTATTTTACGAACTCTTATTTAAGTGGACTGTTAAATGATAATGAGAATAATTTTTTTTTAAATGTGATGGCTTCAACAGCATATTGCACACTTATGAGATTTAATATTCCATCTTAATTCTATCAGTCTTTTTTTGCATATTATATAAATGCAATTATTTTTAATTAAAAAATACTGAAGTATATTTTTAAAAAAATAATATGAATTAATTTTAAAGGAAAAAAATAATTACAAAAACAGAAATATAATTTTTTTTAAAAATAAATGACAAACAAAATTGTGTTGAATAAATTAAGCAATTACTACACAAAATCATATTTTTGTAATTTTATATAGTTATTTATAGAAGATTAATTGACTTAAAATTTGCAAAATGAGTAGCAGGCAACGATTTTATCGCCAAATTATAAAGATGGCATCTTTTATCAGACATTATTCTAAAAATTTTAGTTAATTTAACATGGATCCTTTTCCATTTTTCTGCAAAAACATTGCTACATTTGTGTAATATTCAGAGTGTATCTAATTCTTCCTAATCATCCCATTTACAAAATTTAAGCTCTTGATTTTTTCGCAGAATCTGCTCGTAATTTTAAACATTGGTCAAGTGACGAGGTCGACACATGAGCCGGCATCTCCCTCTGTAAACTTCCACACCACGTCGATAGGAGGACTCTACAAATTTAGAAGATGTTAAATAGAAACCTACCATACTTTTGCCTTACCTTTCTGTTTTTTTTCTTTCGGAGGTATTTTAATTGTATTCAAGTAAATACAATATCTAAATTGGTAAAAAGAATTAGAAATTCCATAGGATTAACTTTATGACGGGCTTAAGATGTTGGTAGACGGAAAATTTAATTTTTCCGAAAATTACTTAACAATTTAAAATGTGAATAACTTTCGTGAAAATTAATTAATTATTACTACAATTATTTTTTATTTTATTGGTTCGTGATCAGGATTTGAAAATCAAGACTAAATATTGTACGCAAATAAATAATCTATCTAGATTTCTGAAAGTACTTAGAAATTTTACAGATTTAACCTTATTAATGAAGTTATTTTAAGTAAAAAAAAAAAAAAAAACATCACTTTACGGTTATATTTTTAGATAGTAAGTAATGTTAAGTACATTGAATTTAAAACAGAGAGTGTGCTGAAGTCACTTTTCAATTTAAAAGCTGTTGTGAAAATTAATTTATGGTAGGATTTGCTATCAGAATATGAAAATCAAGGCTTGAAATTTTAATTATGGAAAAATACACATCTGAGCCACGTGTAAAAATTATTCAATTTTACTATGTAAATAAAGGGGTGAAAATGCAGTTTAGCGTAACCACTTGGCGAGATTTGAAAAATTGCCAAATTTGGCGATTTTTATGGCGGAGCCTGAAGCCTTATTCGAAAGGGTTGCCACGGCTAAAGCCACCTCAGTGGAGAGAAAGCATGGTAGCCACAATGGGCAAAATATCGCCAAACAATTCCTGTCGCCAAGTGGTTATGCTAAACTGCATTCCAAACAATAAAGGTTCCTCAGTTTTAACGCAGTGGGGATATGAGCGTCATTTCAATGTAGACCTACTTCTAGGCCTATGATATTGGCCTTGGTTTAGTGTTTTGTGACAGAAGAGGCGGTCAGAGGTATTCCAAGAACTGCAAGACACAACTGAACTCGAAGCCAGGCCAGTCTTGATTATGTTCGTAGAAAAACTAAAACATCAACTCGACACCCTTCTCAAGACCTTGGAATCAGTCCTCACGATTCCCTGCACCAGAATCTTAAAGATCGTGATTTCACTAACAATCCTAAAATCACTGGTCAGGTCAAGACCATTGTCCGTCAAGAAATTCAAGCGATATTAGGTATCGGGTGCACCTTGGCGATCAGTGACTTTTGGGTGCGATAACGATTTAAATGTGGCAATTTTGGTTAATTTTTTAAAATTTTGGTTAGCTTTTTATTTGCAACGTCTCTGTTTACGTACACTACTTTAGCAATCTTTCTTCTAAGCCGAAAAGTTGTCGCCACGATCGCCGAGGGGCACCCAATACTGGATTTTAACCAATTTTTCAAGTTAGTGACGGCCTACCTTCATTATTTAACTCTGCAGCCATCTTAATATCTAATTAAATAGTCAACAAGTTCAAAACTCCCACTGAGGATATGTAGGAGCAGGGCAATACACTTAATTATCTGTCAACACAAAATATGCAAGATCGTTCTCTCTCGAATCCCTCTTAACTCAATTAATCCTAGTTTATGTTCAAATAATAAAGTCTTAGCTTACCAAATCACTCATTACGATTCTAACAATTCTTGATTATTAACAAAATCGACTCTTGTCATTATGATCCAACTACTTTCTATACAAACAATTAATTATGGTAATTCATTCAAAACTGCAGGCATTTATCAACTTGTCGTTAACCTCTATTTCCATTAACTTTTATTTCGATGGAGTATCAAATTCAATTTACACTTCCTATCTTCCTCTAATTTACCTAATCACGTTTCGTTTTGGTTGGCAAGGAGTTGTAATTGATTGCAGTTAGGATTACCAAAAAAATCCTTGAATTTAGTGAAAGGAAAATTGAGAATAGTCCTACTTCACAAATGGCAAAAAAAAAAAAAAAAAAAAAAAAGTGATGTAAAGAGACCGCATGTACAAATTTGAGATTGATATTCGTCAAAGAGATATTGTTTTTTTTATTCTTGGTTCAAATAAAATTCCGAAAAATGTGAATATATCAAATAAATAATTTTAGTATGTAACAATAAAATTATATTCATTTAAAACTGAAATCAATTGCCCTCCCCTATTTATCCAATTAATAAGGATTTTAATTAATAGAATAATGGAAAGGCCTATCCATACAAAAAATCAATCAATCAGTCGATAAGGTGTCTTCATAATTCAAAAACAAAAACCTGCTATTTAAAACAATTTCTTTCTCTTTAATACAATTACAAAAAAATTAGTTTGTAGATTGCTTTTACGGTTCGCAATTTCACCACAATCCTGAAAAATCTTTGTCCGCCAGTGAAAAACACAAACCCATAAAAAAAAAAAACCAATCCTCCATTTTTAGACACAAGTCTCAATTTTTACAGGAATTAAAAACCGTTATTCTTTCCTCCTACTCGATCTATTTATATCGATCATCCTTCTTATTAACGTCATGCGAAGTTTTCGAACGACCCCTTTGCCAGAAGTAGACGCTCCATAATAAAGTCACATTTGAAAATTTTCTTTTTCATCCTGCCTCAAGACAACAACATCTGGTGTCGGGTTTTCTGTTCGTCAAAACAGTTGGTTTTCTCAAAGAGAGGATAACGAGAGATCCTAGAATAGCCACCTCTGTTGTTACTCCGAGCAGAAAAGGGCCTTTGGACCCGTGAATGGCAAATTAGAAGGGTCTGTCATCAGTTTTCCCGAGATTCTGCCGCCGTTCAAAGATCTTCATTTTCGTTATTCAAAAAGAGCTAGATAAGGACAGGATGTGTATGTACTTTTATTTCAAGGCGGAATTTGTGGTCTGCTTTTTTGTGATGTAATAACAAAAAACGCTGACGCAGTAATAGGGTGGTCAAGGACTAAGAAGACAAGCATCCATTTTTAGCTGTGCCATCGATTTTAAATTCTGTTCTACATATTCTTGATAGATAGATTATAATCCGTTTCAGAACCCGTAAGCTACGGTTAAAAATAGTAGCTAATAAATATTACTTCGTCTCGGAATAGTTTTTTTTTAAAAAAAATATTTTCTCAAGCAGGATTTTTTTTTTTTTTTTTTTGTTAATAATTGTAAATTTTGAATGAATATGCGTGATAAATTTAACCCTCACAATGGAAATATCCATTTACTTAATACAATAACATTTATTTCAAATTTTTTTGAAATTCAGAAAAAAACACTAAATGTAAATTATTTTGGGTTTGTTGCGAAGCAAAAATTAATTTAATGATAAATAATAAATAAAGAGTTGATCTGAAAATCAATGAAATCGAACTGAAGAAAGGTTTTGATTTATAAAATGGAGTATTTTCTCAGGGGAATAAAGGATGGTAAAAATTATTATGCTGAATTAGATAGCTTAAAAATGCCATTAACTGGCAGATTTTGCAAAATTTATCTTAAAATAAAAGCTATACTTCAAATATCAATTCGAGTGAAATCATAATTTAGTTTCTTTGATTCTATGTTCACAAGAGAGGGGGGGATTGAATATAAATTTGAAGATGGTTTTGTACGGCTATGTTCGGTATTTTCAAAAAAAAAAAAAAAATACAAATGAAATTGACCAGATTTTTTTAAAATAGATATTTTGACATAAAAATGAAATATTCATAATCAAGAATATATAAAGGTTCAATGAAGAAATTATTCAAGAACAATTAATAATGATAGTTTATAAATACCACAAGAATAAATAATTAGTCAATTATTTAAATTATTACATGATTGACAATAGTTATGTTCATGGTATTTCGCAAGGGGGAACTAAGACTCTCTTACAAGGATTTTTATTCTCTCAGCAATTTTATTTCATTCCGTTAATTAAAATTTAATGAATATTTTGTTTTGTAAAGGTAAAATTACTCTTCTGTGTACAATAAAAGTTTCATTTCATACGAACGTAATTAAATTGATAATTATCAACTACATGAAAGGGGAAAAAACATCTGAGAAGTTTTCTACAAAAATAGATATTTATTTAAAAGCTGTAGTATTGTCGATATAAAATTTTCACCATTCTTTTTCGTTAATTTGCCGTACATTAAGATATTTTACAAATATATATTTAATATCAATCTGGATATTTCAAAAACATGCATAAAATCCCTTTTAACATTGTAAAAATACATACAAATTTTAAAAAGACACTTTTACATAATGCATGTATTAAATACCTTAAATGACACAATGGATTCAAAAATTGCAAACATTTGGTATTTAGCAATTCTTCATATTAATAAAAAATGTTTTATATTCCATTATTAATATGAAAAAACGGAAAGAAACAAATATTAAACTAATGAGAAACATTTGAGGAAAAAATTTAATTCACAAACCTCTATTTAAACATTGAATATTCATAAGTATATTTTTAGACATAAATTTTTAGTTCACAGCACTTTTAAGTGATGCTCTATAACTTTTATTAACATATATTTGAAAAAGTGTAGTGTTTTAGAATATTCATATGCAATTACTATTCATTAATTATAATTAGGTAATCAAAAAATAATTAAATGATAAACCCGTCATAAGATATTTAGGACTTACAATTTAAAAGAGAAAATAACTGAAATATTTAATATTATTTATGCAAAAGAACAAGACATTTAATTATTTTTCGGAGGTTTAGAATCTCATTACGAGTATTTCGTTTTTTCCCAAAGTTCGTGTTCCAACTATTGGAAAATAATCTAATTCATTTATGTTCTTGAGATGAAAACTAGTTTGCTTTTTAATTTATTTTCCTCTTCTTTAAATGAAGCAAGTCAGAATACAACTCAAGTTAACATCAATGCTCCGTTCATTACATGAAAAGTAATATAATAATATATTTATTTTTATTACGACAATTTCAGTTTAAGTGATTATATACACATTATAAATACATAAAACTCTTACAACTTAAATAATTTAAAAAGAGTTTCACTTATAAGAAATCTCATTTAATATTAACAAGACAACGTTGTTTCATTAAAAAAAAAAGCAAACTGAAGCTATAAGCATAACTGCACGCAATATTGCACAAGAATTTCTACTATACATCAATAACTATACCACACTCATCCACAAGATGACGGTGATTTATCCCTTGATAAAACACAATAATATTTACATAAATATATTTTATTTTATGACTCTTAACAAAACACAAATAATATATGAGACGTTTCAACAACACACATTAAAGAGATGAATTGAAGCATTACCCAATACAAACTTTCAAATAAAAGCATCAATTTGTTATGAACAATGAGCAGCAGGAAGTAATTGAATGATTTTTAAAAGGAAACGGACATTTTGATTGGTAAAAAGCTATTTTTATTCAAACAAATACATTTAATTTAGTAAAAATATGTATTATTTTGAGCATGAAAAAATGGTTGTTGTGTCCTTGAATTTGATAATTTACAAGCAATTTAAATGAAGAATATTATTAAAACATAATTTTGTGAAAAATCATGCAATTTTGAGATTTAATGATAAAAATCATCATTTAAACTTATTTTTTTGTACTTACAACTCTTCCCTTTCCAGAATTTCATAATTTTTTGTTTAACAGATTTAGATCTATGTAATTTCTAAAAAAAATTTTATACCAAAAAGTAAAGATATATAAAAAAAATTAAAATACAAAATAGTTAAAAATTAATAAAAATTTGAAGGTACGATGGATGAATTTAACTTACTTATTTTCGTGACATAAATTAAAATCATTATTCTTCACAAGATTGAATATTAAATTATTAGCCATTTAGCTTTGTTTTTGCAAGATGCAAACGATATTTTTACAGAGTTATTGTAATATTTACTTTTGTTTTGTTATTTACTTGCAAGTCAAAATAACTGAAATTGTGAAAAAATATCCTTAAAATAACATAAATACTTTTAGTAGAAGAACCAGAAATTTAAATCACAAAATCGCATTTTTCTTCTCTTACAATACAAGATAGAGATATACTAATAATTTCACAAATTTATTGAGCAATTATTTCACTTTTCAGAAAGTTTTCAATTAAATACCCTAAAAAGATGCTTGTTCAATTTTGAAATTTTTGTTCACATTGTCATGCGTTTCCAGCAAAATCATTCATGTACTCAACATGTACAACCTGTTTTACTTTGACAGTGAAACGAAATGAATCTTAAATTAATGACTTGAGAAAATGATTACTTTCTTAAAATCCTAAATGTATGAATTTTACGTTATATTGTGGTAATATGAGCATTTTTCACATACATTAGAAGTGTAAATATAAATATTTTTTTTTATAAATGTACAGTTAAAAATTTATATGAAAATTATTAAGTGCCCAAAAACATAAATCTAAAAATAATCAATATTACATATTTACATGAAAATTTAGCACATTCTTTCACAAATACACATTTGAACATGATATAAATAAAAATTTAATGAAATCGACATATTTTTTCCGGAAAAAAAAAAAAAAAAAAAAACCACTTTTATTTCCATTCAAAACTTACTTAAAAATAACTAGAATTTCAAAAGATATCCAAGTCTAACTAATTCTCAATCAAACGTGTTAAAAATTTTCTTTCAGTCCAAATTAAAAATTGTAAGAATACATTTTAGAAAATTATTATTGGATTTTCATATAATTTGTATTTACACAAAAAAATAAATTATGGAATATCGATAACATCCAAAAATATAAATTTTAATTTATATGAATGACGACGAATAATTGATAACATGCACTAACAAATGTTTTGTAGAAAACCAGTTTTCATTAGTGTATCCTTACTTAAGAACTGTCACAATTTACTCATAATTATAGATAAATACTAAAACCAGGATCTGTATTTATTGAGCAAAGCCACCATTTGCAGCAGTACAAAGATAGTACTTGTTATCAACATAAGACGTGTCTTGAGTTGTTGGTATATTAGGAGTCAATGAATTGCAGAGAGATGATATTGATGGCAGACTGATATTGTTATTTGTTGGCGATTCTATGGTTTGTTGAGTAACGCTATCAATGTAATTTCGGTCGCATGTTTGTGACGTCATAGGCTGAGGAAGGCGGACATGCCACTGGTTCATTGATGAAGTGAGCGCTACAAAGAAAATAAAAATTAATTATGGTTGCCAAAATAATAGAAAATTACAACTGTGAAAATAATCATAACTATTCTAATGATAGACGTTTTTTCTTAAAATCAAACAAGGGCAATTTATAATTAAACTAACACATATAAAGATTGGACAAAATGAAATGATATATTGTGAGCTAAAGAGGACATGTTTGTTTTCTTATTCAATTTTCAAGCAACCTGTTTCTGCTAGATGCGATTGTATACTTCATAATGTCTTAAATTTAAATCACAGTAAGACTTTTAACTGAAAAAAATGTTCTGTTAAAAATTGATAAGAGTATTCTTTTGATTTCTAGTACAATGTAAAACGACTTTGAGATTAGTTATAAAGCTGCATAAAATTAAACCAATTACCTACTTCAATTATTCTTTTGTTAGTTACCTTAAGTCAATGTGAAAAAGTATCACACATTTCGTATTTTAATTTTCAAAATTACGATTCGTTTTTCATTTAAAATAATGCAAATTAGAACTTTTTAAAATACTATGAAAACAAGGTAACAATGAACAAAGTTTGAATTAAACATGGAGAAAAAATTAACAAAGTAATATTGACGGAAATCACTAAATAAAGCAAACAAAAAATATTAATCAACAATATATAGAAAATTTATATGAATTAAACATTTTTAAAAATAGATAATAAAAAAATGATTAATCTAAATGGGAAAAACTATATTTATTTATATTTTATATATATAAAATAAATTGTTGATAATAATTATAATACTGAAGTAAAAATTCATATTTTGCCCGTAATAAAATGTCTGGATATTTTTTGCAGTTGAATATGCGATTCCAATTTCTGTATTATCTAGGATTGTAATAAATATTCTAATAGTCAAAACATTTTCTTATAGTAAAATATAAAGTTTCAAATTATTCAGCATGATATGAAATTAGCATATTTAGAAAATGACAAGAAAAGTATATTTAAAAATGTAAACGAATCTCTCAAATTAAAAAGAATTTTGTTATGTCTTTACAGTAGCCTTTACATGATGTAGCATGAATAACTTTCATTACATCTATTTCCGATGTCACGGACACTGTTTATCATAAATATCTGCCATCTGGTTTAAAGTCATTTAGGAACACTGAAACAGCTATTGCGCCAAATATATTTTTTAACGCTTTCTTTAAGACGACAGAAAAAAAAATCGAGTTTTACCGCAGAGTCCATGTCTCTTTCTTTTTTAGTCGGGTAGTTTCACAATCGGTCGACGGTTTATCTTAAAAGATAGAGATTGCACCCAAATCGACAAAGCCCCCCTTTTCTGCTTCGTTGACAGCGTGTGTGGTCTTTATTGAGAAGGGGGGGGGGAACGAGTCATGAAAATGGGAATTCGCCAACCTACGTTTAGTAGCGAGGTTCTAAACTGTAGCTTCCATTTTCACGATTAGGGAGAATTTTTATGATGTGCATTAACTTTTCCTGGGGAATCTTCCAAACTAAACATTCGCACAGAACCAAAATTGCATTTTCTTAAAAAAAAAAAAAAAAAAAAAATAAAAATATAGTTATTATGTTTCAAAAGTAAATATATTCTTTTAAGTAATCATTATTAAATTTCGTAGTGAACTGAACATGATTACATATTCAGTATAACAACAGCGAATGATACATGAAATAATGTTGCGTTCGTTTGGTCAGACTAGTCAAATATAATTAACACTGGTAAAAAACGAGTTTGTTGGACATGGGTTTCCTTTCAAACTTCTCACTTTGCGAAACATAATTTTTTATGCCTTAAATTTTAAGAGCAAAAGGGAACATTGAGTCAAACTGAATTTATTCAGTAATTAGTTTTAATAATTTATTTTATTATTTGACGTTTATTAAATTTATCATCTTAAATAAATGCGTGTAAATCTTTCAGTTCAATTAAGCATTGGATTTGGCGAGAAACTTAGCGTAAAATTTAATTCTTATTATAATTAGTTTTAATCAATTTTTTTATTAATTGTAATTAAATTATCGTATTGTCATTCATAACAATCGTGCACAGAAAATTTCAGCTCAATTGAGCGCTTTAAAATGCGAGAAAAAAGCTTGAAAAGTTTTGACCCAGACATGCAATGTGAGTTAAAGAATACCCATTAAAAAAAAGGTACAGTAAGCTCTGAATAACCTGGCACGTTCCGTACTACGGTTGGTCGCCATATTATTGAACGTCAATACAGTTTTGACAGATATATAAAAAAAAAATCACTCGAGATAAATTTTAAGCAATTAAAACATCCATTAAATTTGTTCACGCACATTTTAAACTTGTGTAGTTGATATCAAAATCCAACAAAATATTTCGTCTCATTCTAGCAACTACAAAGTTAAATTCAAACATTGAACATTAATTTAGTTGAATATTTTTGAAACTGATTAGGAGAAAAAAAAAAACACAGCACAATAAAAATTAATGCAGTACAATGATAGTCAAAATAAGTTGTATCAAACTACTCCAGTCACATGCTTACTCTTATTAATTTTATTAAAACTTGAATAACAGTTACTGGGCTTTAAGTACTTTTACTGTATGCATACAGTTGTACTTTTGCGCAAACGTTATTTGTAATCTGCTAAGAAACACGAAGAACAAAACTGATATGAAAATTGACAGTTAAGATTTAATTTTAAGAGAAAACGAGAGCAGCGCTGTGTCATGATCTGGAGATCATGGTCAACAAACTGCGGAATTCACACGAAAAAATCCTTTGGCTCCCGTCTGCTCGCCATTTTGATTTCGTCAGCTAAATGTTAATCCTATGGAATTTCGATTTTAGTTCTCACATCTTCACTATTTGATCTATTTTAATGTAATAAAGTGCATCCGAAAGAACAAAAAATAATAAATGCTTCTAAGGAATTACTTTTCCCATTTTTAAAAATATTTTTTTAAAGATCAGAAAACTTGTAAACGAATCATTAAAATAGGGGTAAAAATATTTTTAAAATTCGGAGGGAAAAAGTGATTCCGCAGAAGCCTTCATTATTTTTTGCTCTTTCAGACGCACTTTATTGCATTCAAATACATCAAATAGTAAAGATGGGAGAATTAAAGTCGAAATTCGATAGGATTAACATAACGCCCACTAAATCAAAATGGCGGGTAGACGGGAGTTTTAAGGGAGAAAATATCTGGTCCGTTGGGTATCCATTATTGGGAGATGCTACTGTATATTATAATTTTGGCGCATTTGAATTCGGTAGATTTTACCGAAGTAAGTAACACTTTAAGATTTCCGTTTATAACGAAATCACGCACAAATCATGAATCAAATTGAAATTCTCCGTATTACTCAAATTATCACTATTTGTACACTTCTAGAAACATTGTCATGCAAATATTATTATTGCTGCAAGTATGCATCTTTCTGTTTTGAAAATAATTAAATTATTAATAATAGTTAATCAATCATCTTATAAATAATTTTAAAAAAAATCAAGATATTTAAACAAATTTGAAAAATTCTGGAAGAAAATTTTAAGATTTTTCTCCTCTAGGAGCAAAAAAAATTTAGCCTCGGTGATTAATTATAAAAAGAACCGCTCCCTTCTTCATAAAATTTTAGCTTAATTCTGCGGTTGATTATTAATTTTGCTTTCATGGTGAAAGTAAATAGTGAATAATAGCAACAATTAATGTACACTTAAATATTTTGATCATACATAAACACGTCGATGAAATTTTGGAGAAGTTAATAATTTATTACATTCAAACTTAAGGAAACACAGTACCCAGTAAGCAAGATTAAAATTAGATATTTATGAGGAAAAGTTTCTATTCACCATATTTGAACAAAATAAAATAAAATAATTTGAAAAAAGTTCTATGCAAAGTTTTGCAAAGAACAGATTTAGCCCCCCAAGATGTGTTTATTTTAATAATTATTATTAAATTACTCAATTAAATATAAGAATTAAAGGAAACGATGAAATATCGAGAAATGGACAATAGTAAACTTTTCTGATATAAAAATAAAAGGAAATGATAAATTATTAAATTGAATATATATAAGCTAAATGTAATTAAAATTAAAGCAAACGATAAAGAGAGAGAGAGTATTAAATTGAATATAGTATCAGCTACATGTAACTAAAATTAAAGGAAACGATAAATTGTTAAATTGAATATTTTATCAGCTACATGTAATGAAAATTACAGCAAACGATAAATTATTAAATTTAATATATTTAAGCTAAATGTAATAAAATTGAAGCAAGCAATAAAAAATTAAAAAGTGAACTGGACGCTAAAAGTGATCCAACTGAAACAATAGTCCCTTGGATAGCTAATAACCGTTACTGGAAAAAAAATCAAATTTTATTTAAATAATTATTTAAAATTTTTAATTTCCTTTAAAATATTTCAGTATTATAAGATTCTTACTAGTTCTACAAATTTTAATGTTTTTCAACATTTTTTTTTTTCTCTATTTCTTGGAAGTATTTCGTACAATTATATGTACTGATTTAATTGTAGTGTTATTTATGGTTTCACAATTTTTTTTGTATCATACACTACGAAAGACAGTAAAAAAAAATAATAACAGCTATAACTGGTTATAAGGATTTTTTT
The DNA here is from genome assembly GCA_019974015.1 of Nephila pilipes. Lineage (NCBI taxonomy): Eukaryota > Metazoa > Arthropoda > Arachnida > Araneae > Nephilidae > Nephila > Nephila pilipes. The sequence continues at coordinate 79,539 of BMAW01080372.1, forward strand.
TAAGAAAAAAATTATTATTTATCAAAACCCTTAATGCATGCTCGGATTTATCAAACAAATCATGTGCAAAACCACCAGAAAAAAAAATCAGAACTTGAAATTGATTATAAATAAATATATATATGTATATATAAAACTCGAGTATTTTAAATACATGATCGACATGAAAAATAAAAAAAAAAGCAGTTTAAAAGTTTAGAATGTGGCAATGAAATGACTTCGCACACCGTCAGAGAACATTCAAATAACTCCCTAAATAATGAAGCCAGAGCCATGAAATTTTGAAAATCATATATATATATATAAAAAAGATAATTTTTTTTCCCGAAAATTTTGTCATTTTCTGAGAAACGTTAACCTTAAGAGACCGCTTCCAATGGTTATAGAGATAATTTTTTTGAGGAATGCTTAAAAATTCATGAGCTGCTTGGTGCCATAACTGCAACGTTTACTGAAGGTTCATCAGAGAACTGCTTCATCATCTTCATTCACAGTATTAATTGTTGAAAGTAACCAAGCAATAAGCTTGGGATGGAGTTGTTCTGATGGATGAAGTGTTGACAAGTTTGCGGTTTCCGAAAGGAGTAGAGCGAGATACGGTTTCAGCCGCGGAAGTAGTGGAACGATTAGCTACGAACAAAAAAAAAAAAAAAAAAAAAATGGAACACAATGCTTGAGTATCTTTTACTCTAGAGAGGGAATTTGTTAAAATTCATGCTTCTAATATGATTTTTTCACAATCATTTCTTAAAGACAATATTGTTTCTTAGTCGCAACACACTTCAATGCTCACTGACAAAAGTTAAAACATTGCTAAAGTTAATATGAATAAAACTCGTTTGAGTGAAATTATGTAGGTTGCAGCGACTCTCGTCAACAACAACGTCAGAAGTTAAAACACCTTACTTAATAGGCCAGATGAGACCTTTTTTCAGCCAAGTTGGTCAGAGCGCAGTAAAAAGCGACCGGTCAACTTTCCTTCGGACCCACCGGACCAGGGTTCGAAACAACGCTGCCGCATCGAAGGCCACCAACTCACTCTCCCCCTCCACTGCGCACGGGGTAGAATAACATCCCCCCATGTTTCGTCCAGCGCCGAAAGATATTCAAAATATTTAATTGATTCAATTACTTAAACTATGAAAATTGTAAAGATTTTTTTTCTGTCGTTATTTCTAAGAAGTAGAAAAGAATTTAACTTTTAAATTATTGATTTTTTCTCCTCCTTTTGGGGACAGTTTAACAAAGTGTATGCGCCGCATTAACATCACCTTTTAAATAAATTTCAGAAATACTTTTACTATATCATTTTTGGATAACAATTACAAAGGACAATTTTTATATCATGTTTTCGAGTACTGATATGATATTGGCTTTTAAGGCTCCCGTCTACCGGCCAGTTTGATTTCGTCAGCTTAATGTTAATCCTATGGAATTTTGACTTTAACTCTCACATCTTTATTATTTGATCTATTTGAATGCAATAAAGTGCATTTGAAAGAGCAAAAAATATTCAATGCTTCTGTGGAATTACTTTTTTCCTAAGATTTTCAAAAATATTTGAAAATCTTCTTTAAAGACCGGAAAACTCAAAAACAAATAATTAAAATAAAAATATTTTTAAAAATCTTAGGAAAAAAGTAATTCCACAGAAGCATTGAATATTTTTTGCTCTTTCAAATGCACTTTATTGTATTCAAATAGATAAAATAGCAAAGATGTGAGAATTAAAGTCGAAATCCCATAGGATTAACATTACGTCCACGAAATCAAAATGGCGGGTAGACGGGAGCCTTAATAATGTAAAATGTTTTAAAAGGAGAAAATAATACTTTCACTCATCGAAACTTCATCAAAAGATAGTCTTACAAAAATTAAATAATAATTGAAAAATATTTCTCTCATTATAAACCATGGAATTTTGTCAAATTCATTGAAGTTTAAATAATAATAAAACTGCGGATATCCTATACATATCGTACCTTCTTCTGACAAACAAAAATTTATTTTTACCAGCAGTTTTATAAAATATGCTTGAAATCATGCAGCAAAAATTTGAAGGGGAAAAAATGAAATACATAAAATCAGAACTTTATACGTTGAATTGATTTCAAGTATACGATCCTCATTTCTTCGAAATTCGTTTCTTTCGCATCCCTATTCCCTCTATGCTTCGGGTAATACAACCAATCTAGCGTATGAGTATCAAAAAAGGTTTCTAGATACAAAAATACTCCAAAAATACGCTCTTCACTCGACAGAAAACGTTACGTGGATCTAAGTGAGAGAGAGCGAGAGGAAGAAAGCAAAAAAAAAAAAAAAGTGGCAGCAGCATCCTGTGGATCGGGCTGCTCAAGATGGCACACCCCTTAACTTCTCTTTCCTGAGATCATTCTTGAGTGGCGTTTTGGAGACTTGAAGTGTTCCCAGATAAATGAATACCCCGTTAGAGCAAGTGTAGAAAAGCTCAGAGGGTGTCCCGTTGATGCACAGAAAGTGAATTCTGGTGTCGTTGTGATTCACCTCACTGTTCCAACCCCAAGATCCAGACGTTCGTTGTACAATTCTTCGTGCATTTTAATGCAACAAGCCGAATAATTCTGAAATTTGAATCGATAACGCTCCAATGGTTTGAGTGAGTTACAGGCATTTATACTTTGATGCAGAAAAAAAATATTAAATAATATTTTACGATTAATATTTAGATTTTTATTATCTTTGGATTGTCACATACAATTAAGTTTCAAAGGAAAACTTTCTATCATATTCGGAACAGGGGACACTTCCGAGGGCGATATGAAAATATTTATTTATGACAACATTAATATTTCCGCTAATTATGTATTTTGAATAAGCAATATGTATTACAATCCTGTTTTTGAAATATTCTCGAATCCTTCTGCTCTTGCTATGTTAATTCTCGATGCTAAAAAAAAAAAGAAAAAGAAACGGACGTTTTATTTAGTACGTTAGTTTCCTCAACAAAAACTTCGATAATTCAAAGATATGCAAAGCTCTTACATTTCATCACTCAATCCAATATCTTTTGTATCCAAGAATTTCACTAAGAATTTTTCTAAGAAACAATATCACATTCTAAACTTCACTATCATTATGAGACCAGCTGAAAAAACTAAAGCTACTAATTTCTTATTGAGTCAGTATATTATTTCTGTAATATATTATATTCCGCATTTCATGCTTTCTGTACTATAACGCTCATTGATTGAAGGGAAGAATTGAGTACTTATGGAATCTTCCTAAATTTTAAAAACTCAATATAATAAACAGGTGTATTGTATATCTTACAACGTCACTTATTTATACGAAAATCCGGATGACATCTTTCTGCCTCAAATGTTTCCCGAATTTGAATCATGCTATTTTACATTAGGCAAAAAAAAAGCTTTAGGAGGCAAATTAGTACATATATATACGCTTTTGACCGAAGAATTCAGATTGTTAATTATGAAATTGTTAATTCCTTTTCTGAATATGTAAACGAAAATGAAGTAAATCGCAACCAATGGCGGATTCAGAAAAAATCGACAGGGAGTGAGACACAATTACTTTTTTCTTTAAGAAATTCATAACATTTTTCTGTGTTTGTTTAGTTCGTTTGTTATTCATGCATATTTAGTCCTTAATCAAAAATAAACTTAATATTAATCCGGGAATCATATTTATATTAACTAAAAACGTACACAGCATGATAGAGCTCTGTCCTAAGCTTGGATACAACAAACAACTTTGAAGTAAATAACAAAATAAATAGTTTTACATTTAGTTGGGATTTCCTGTACGTGAAATTATGACAGGAGGGGCGTGGCCTCGGGCCCACCCCCTGGATCCACCACTGATCACAATAATTGTTCATCACTCCGTATGCTGCGTACTTCTAATATATATTTAAAAAAAATTATTTTCACCAGAAAAAGTCCAGTTGATTAAATTAATATAAATACATTCATAAGCCATTCTAAATATGGTGTGTGTTCGTATTTAAGTTCTCGACAGAACAGAGAAGTACATGAAACCATGTTTTTAAAATTTAAAAAAAAAGCTCTGACTAGTATTTTTCATTATAATTCGATTTCATCATGAATATATACTATAGCATTAAATTCAGCATGAACTTTTTACATAAAGAAAAAACGTCATCCTTATTAAATTTTGCTAACAACAACGAGCCGATGGTAAAAACGCCTTAACTAATAGACAAATACATTAACGAAAGATTTATTAAATATAATGAACACTTCCTGACGAAAATACCATTTAATGTAAAATATTGAGGCGTTAGGTAAGTAAAATACTGAACATTGGAATGGAACTAAATTTCTGTTTCAAGCGAGATTAAATTTATGAAGTTCAAAATTCTACCATGGTATATCAGCCATAGAACATACTTTCAGGCATATTCCTAGTCAAAAACGAACTAAAATATTTCGATAGCCAATCAAATTCTAATAAAAATCTGCTGATGTCGAGAAAAAAAGTGTATGGAACAATCGGACGGTGGTAGCCACAGCGAACATTGACTTCCAGTGAGGCCTGTGAACTTCAACCACTACACATTTTTATTTAACATATTAAACTTAAAGCGTAGACTCAACATTACCGACGAGACACCGTAATCATTGACCGGAGCTAATTCATTTCATGGATAGTGTATATACATTCACTTCCTAGCGTTTAATTGTTTACTTTCCAATCGTGTAAACACAGCCAGACGTATTTTTACTCTGTATATATTAAACGCCTCAATTTGTATATATATTCTGGGCTCCGTTCTCATCGCTTTACATAATTGCATTTTATCTCTTCTTCTCACTGTACCACGTTGAAATATACGGCGGTTGGAGTAAAGCTGTGCTTACGTTTTGACCAGAGTTGGTGATTTTTCAACAGATTGAACAAACATTTCCCAGCCTTTTGAACTTATCGGGTTTTCAGTCCAAATAAACTTTCCAATCCTTAAGAGTAAACTGTAGGATATAAACAAAAGTTGTTGATGCTAACTCCGGGGAACGGTCGGCTGGTTTTGAAGATGGTTTGCTTCTTCCAGTTGTAATCCATGCACGGGTTAGTGGAGGTTGCCTTTTAGTTGCCAGTTCTATAAAATTGATTATTTGAAATGTGTTTTTAAAAAATCATTTTAATTAAAACCACATTTACATCAAAGGATAGTTTTATAACAACATAACTTCGTTTGGATAAAAAAAACACGCCGGCAATTTGGTAGTACCTTGTACGAGCGTTTGATTGCTGAATTTTCGTGGTCAATTCCATTTAGAGAAAAAGGTGAGTTCTGTTTTACCATGCTACTACTTGTCTTGTATTATGCGTAACATTCGGTCTTGATTATGATAAAATACATTAGATATCAGAGCGGAAAAAATTGAAGATTATTACTTGAAAGGTACGTTGAATTTACTTATTTTGTTAAATGAGAAAAGAAGAATATCACTACGAAAAATATCAATATATTTTTTCCTGAAAATCAAAAAAAGTTCGAGTTCAGTACGGAAGTACCACACAATTGCTTTGAGGACAAATATCATTGAATTTAATTAATTTTTTAATAATTGTTTGGAGAAAAATAATTCTAAGGTATATATATCAGGAGCAGGAATTTAAATATTTAACGTTATAAATAATTAAAGATTTAAGAATATAATTTTTTAAATGAATGTATTTTTACAAAGCGTGATATATTAAACACACCAAGCTCTTGATTTTGTGATAGTTTCAAACAGTTATATTTTTCGTTCGCAATTTAACAGAATAATGTATTTTTAAGAAGGTAATTTTAATACCAATGCTAAAAGAGAAAAGAAGAAACTCAGTTTTACTGATATTCAACATTTAAACATTTTTTATTGCAGCTACAAAATATAAATTTTAACTGTTAAAAGGTACATTATTCAGCAAAATTTAGGTTACAATGTATCATTTTCCAAATCTTTTTATAATTTTTATATAAATATTTAATTATATTTTATTTCTTGATATGTAAATAGTATTGTCATCTGCATTATAAATTACATATTTATATGCATAGTATAATAACTTCTGAAGTAAAATGATGAAATGTTGATAGAACATATTTTTCATGTTCTATCAACATTTCATCATTTTACTTCAGAAGTTATTCTTGCTTCAAATTTGCTTCGTCGAAGCAAATTCAAAATTGCTTCGTTTGCAGTTAAATTTTGATTGGTATATTTTAAGGGTATGTGTAATTGTGAAACATATTTAAACGAGATTTACATTTGAAATATATTTAGTACCACGATTTAATGAATAATAATTTTTTTTTATATTCATCACAAATGGATCAGTTCAGACAGTTGGAAATTTTCCTCATAAAATCCGTGTTTTATTAACCGATTAATTTATCTAGGAGAAAATAAGGTACAACCGAAAATAAATCTAAGAGTTATTTTTTGCTATTCAATATCATTTTTTTCCTTTTCAATCTCTTAGCTATTAAAATATTGTAATTGTTTTAAAAATAAGGAACTTCAAAATAAATTAATGTTTGGAATGGAATTTATATATATTTGCATTTTATATATATTTTAATATTCATTAATACTTTGGGCTAAATCTTTGAACGCATGAATGTTTTTTGCGATATAAAATGGAAATATCATTTTTTGCAAATTCTATTAAAAATACGTTATGTATTTTTAATAGAATTTGCAATTAGAATTAACTCTTTTAGTTGCAAATACCTATTTTTTAAAATAAAATTTTATTTTCTGGAAAAAAAATGAAAATTCAAGCATTTCTTGTAAATAAATATTCTGTTGTGTAACGTTCGTTGAATATTTTTAATACTAGCAAAAAATGCAAATCTTTAAGACAATCAAACACATTCAGAGACAGAAGCTGTATAGAAGAAAGTAATCAGACAAATTTTCAACTCGAGATTTTTAAATTTTTTTTTTTATTTAATATAAATTTTAGAAAAATGAAACAATTTTGAGTAATGTGTTTTCTATATAATTTAATGTAAATACAGTTTTAATTAATTTATTTGACAGTTTTAATGCGATTAATAAGTAATGTAAAAATATCAAAAAATTAATTATAAATCAATACTTTAAAATTTTTTAACCAAAATGTCAACTCGTTAATTTCTTAGATAACTCATTGTCTTTTAGATATTTTCTATATCATTAAAAAAAATAGACTTATTTTTTCTTCGGCCAATGTATTCAAGTAACTTAGTAAGAAACTTACAAAATAATTTATATAAATTTAGTAAATAATTTTAAGATTCCATTTAAATAGTCTTTACAATCATTTTTTAAAATTCTAATTATATAGTATTATTTTATTACATATTAAGTATTGCATATAAAGTTAAGAAAATAATCATTTCTAAATTTTGTCGAGAAAACTGAGGAAATAATTTTTTTTTGTAGTTTTATGAAAATCAAGATTAATTCGGATAATTATATTTTCAAGTATATATTTATATTCTTCAAATACTAATCTTAAATTTTTGAGAAAAATCTCATCTTCTAATACGTACGAAGAAAAACTTAATTACTTTTATAGATATCTGCACAGTTAAGAACTGTTGTAACATTATAGCATTTTTATAATGTAATATAGCACTGTGACTTCTTTTAGTAATAAATTTTGAAATTTAAAAATTTAAGTTTCATTAATATTATTAGAATATGATTATCAGACACATTAAATTATTTGAAATTGATATATTAAGTCTTAAATTGATTCCCTCTAACTACAAAAACTGGGGGGAAACATTATCCGAATCATGTTGATTTGGGTTATTTTGAATTTAATCTCATTTGGAATTTTTTTGTTCTTTATTAGCTCTATTATAATTCATAAATCACTCAAACAAGTTTCCTACAATTTTGTAGATCGATGATTTTACAGCTAAAATGATACTTTTAATTAAATCAGATTAATAATTTTAAGACAGATGATTTATGAGAAAATATAAGTAAAAAAATATATAAGATTTATTCATATTTATTTAATTTATTTTTTGAAAATTGAGATTGGTACTCATTATGTTTTACATAAAATAGCGAATTTATATGTTTCATGTCATGTTAAATAATGTTATTTGTATTTTACTTCAATTAATTGAATTCATTGCATCTTTTGTTTAATATTACTATCGACATAAATGAACGTTTGAAATATTGACTTAAAATTCTTGGAAAATAGAAAGTTTATTAAGAGCTAATTTATCTCAAATAACTAAGCATATAATAAATATGCATATTTAAAATTATAATCGTAATGGAAATAAATTAATACAAATATTTATATTTTTTTTCTTCGAAATAATGAATTTATATTATATTAAAGCATAGTTATATGAATTAATCTAACTTTTTTTGAGAATGAAGCAACTAGATAGTTAAATAATTTTAATGTCTTTGCATTTATATTTGATTAATTGCAAATAAATATCTTTTTACTCGTATAAGTAATTTGTTAGGCAAAAGTAACTTCGATTATTAGAACTGAAAAATCTTAACAATTTTTGATAATTTTTTTATTTTCTTGGTCAATCGGAACAACGAAAAAAATTTGTTTTTAGATATAAGCCTGTTTAAAATCTGCTTTTTGATATATCTCTAAAAATATGAGAATGTATGCAATTTATCGATACATTTTAACGAACAACGTACAACTGTTCCGCTCAAGATATCTAATGTTCATTGAAACCTATTCTGGATATAATTATAGAGCTAGTAAAGTTTTATTAAATTAAAAAAAATTAATAAATTCACTTTTCCTTTCAACAAAATTAACTACACGTTTTGAATTTACAAAACACTATAGTTTAAAACTTCGATGATATATTAATGCTCATATAATTGAATGTCTATGACAGATATTTGTTAAGATCAGTACAAAAAACAGCCTTATTGTTTTTACAAATATTACTTAATTAGCTGACTGAATCATAATTGATTTTGTATTTTCAAATAACTCATAATATTTTAAATCTGATTTTTAACGAGTTATTAATTTTTAATTCGGCTCTTGGTTTCTACTTAATTTCGGTTTGAAAATGTTTTTACATCACAATTTTTTTATTTAATTAATGATTGTAAAAAAATTCTTCACAGTGATGAATACACATTAAAAATTGCATTCTATTATCTTCAGAATGATTATGTATCAAGAGGGAAAACCTGTTATGTGATCTTTAAAACCTAGCAGTAACTGTAAAGTAAAAAAAAAAAAAAACCAATATTTTGTCCTTGGTAAAATATTGATAAAGATAGATGTTATTACATGATATTAAAAATGTATGATAAATTTCATAATTTATTCACATACAATTACTTTGTATCAACTGAAAAATCATAATCTTATCACTTTAAAATCGGTCTTTCGAAATACACGTGAAAAATAAACAGCGATTAATAATTTAAGAACTATTACTGCATCAGAAAATTATCTCTTCAATTATGCAACGTTACATGCGATCTTGAAATGATATTTGTGAATTCAAGCGATCATTTTAATTCGTAACTATTTATAACTAAATAACTTTCAAAGGAAAAATACTTTTATACTTTCTAAAAATATTATTTGCACTGATTTGTTTCTTAAACCAAAATATGTTTCTATTTCTCACCAACCGGGAAAAAATATACGATTAAATTAACTTTTAAATATAAAAGTTATTTGCATAGTTTTGCAAAGAACAAATTTAGCCACACAGGGTGAGCTTTTTTTTATTTATAATTATTATTAAAATATTAAATTAAATATAAGAATTAAAGTAAACGATGAAATATCGAGAAAAGGACAATAGTAAACTTTTCCGATAGTAAAATTAAAGGAAACGATAAAAAATTGAGAAGTGATCTGGTACACCAATACTGATCCAACTAAGACAATTGCTCCTTGGGTGGCTAAAGAAATATTTAGGTTACAAATTCTTATATTTATTTTGATTTGCTAAATATGTAATTATTTAGCAGAAATGACTTTTATCTAAACTAGAAATTTTTTTCTACTATAAGATCTCATTGGTTTAAATAAAATTTTATATAAGGCTTTAATCTATTGAAATCGTTAAATTGCATTCACATTTAAAATGGTGTCTACATTTGAAACAACAATTTCTTTAAAAAGCAGTAACTGTATAACTAACTGTTGTAAAAAAATGACAACTGCATTCGCTAACCGATTTCGAATTATAATGGCACTAATTAAATTAACTAAGAAACTAAAATAAAATTTATTCTAATTAAGAATGAAATTATCAGTATATTAGATTAATATTAGCAGATTAAAATTAACTTTAAATGCAAACGAAAATAATATTTTAAATTCAAGCAACTTCTCATAATCAATTCCTCTTATGATTTTGACATAAATAAATAATTATAATGTAATTCAAAGCCGATAATGTTGATTTATGAAGTGTTCAAGCATATTTCTTAAAAATTACTCTCATTTTAAGACCAAATTAAAATTTATATTTACTAAACGGAAAAAACATGAACCTATCAACTAGAATCTAGATTTATTTTTCAAGATCTTATTTTCTGATTTCTGAAACCATTTAGAATTTTAAGGCAGTTGATTTACCTCTTGGCTTTGATTGGAAAACGGATTATGTTCGAAATTCGTGGGATTATTCCGATAGTTAAATATGATTTACAATTATTTGTTAAAAAAGAAATAAAAAGCATATGAAGAATAGTTTCTTTTAAAAATGCAACCTCTGCCACTTTTACTAAAGTGTACAGTGAAGTATACGTTCCTATAATATCTTACATTGTTACATGTACAGCGACACTTCATTACACAATATTACAACACGTTCCATTTTTAGTTAAAAGCTTGAAGTTTAACACAGCTGAATTGCCTTCCTGCACATGGGATATAATTTTTTTTTTAAAACATTATAAAAAAACTATACATACCTCAGAATGAAATTAATACTAAGTTAAATTTCCTTAGCTATCTAATCTAGAGAATCGAAAAAGCACTTTAAATGTCACAAAAAGATATTGATATTTAATTTATTTCAAAACATTTAATTTGTAGAAATTATCCAATTTCTGCATTCGCTAAAATTTGTAATACTTTTTTATTCATAAAAAAAAAAGCCTAAGTTAATAGCTTTTTTTAACATCGTGTTAGATAATGCTTTTATATTTAAGGTATTTAAAAAACTGCTTTATGTGAATAAATAAAAAAATTGTAAAATATTAAAGGAAAAATTATACATCTCGATGTTGAAATAGATTAATGTGTCATAATTTTTTTGCCGATAACTTTTTGAATTTTGCTTATTTACTGTTTATATCTGCAAAATAATGCTGAAAAGGGCAGTATAAGCTTTTAAAAAATACTATATTAAAAGAGATTGAAATTCAGAACAAAAGTATTACCTTTAAACATGCATTTTACTATATTTAAAAATTAAATGATTACTGCGAAAAATTACTGTTTTGTTAGTAAACATTTAATTGTAATGCTTGGAATTTTGCTTTATTACTTACTCAGCAGTAAGATTCGATTATTTTGATATAGGTTGTAAAAAAAAAAACCACCTCGATTTTTAAAAATGTTTCACAATCAGGAACTAATCATATTGTTAGTCAAAAAAGTGACTTTTTATGGAGTTTCAATGTGACAGATTTCCTCATGAACAAAATTTACATTCCAGTTGAATTTTCATATATACTTAAATGGCTTATTTAAACTAGAAAAATAAGTAATTACTCGGTATTAAATTTGTAATATAAACTGCTAATAATTAATGATATACAACTTCCAAAATGAAATGTATAAGTTTTTCGATTTGAGGAATCACACAAAATTTATTTTGAAAAGTTAAATCTTAGCTGTGAATATTTAAAATATTTTTCATCGATTAAGAATTGCATTCATAAGTAATAATTAAGTATACATAAATATTCTTAAATGTATAGTCTGGTTACAAGTAGCTATTTTATTGCATTTTTTTATAGAAATTTAAATTTGAATCTTAAAACATGTTTTGGACTCTTTAAAATGTTCAGGTGAAAGTCTTCATGCTAACCGATAGCATTTTCTTTCCTATATGGATATTTTCGAATTTTTAACTAGTCAACGAAAATTTAGTTCAACTTAATCAGTTTTCTTGTTCTGACTGGTAATATTTTATCTTTCAGCGTTTAAAGTCAGAAATCTGATTTCATATCTGATTGATATCAAATATATAGACAAAATCTTTGCGGCCTTTAGAAATCCATGTCAAGATTTAGTATCTTACTTCTGGATATTCCAATTATTTTATCGGGAAAGACTTATTCATCTTATTTTCTATGCTTTTTAAAAATTTTTTATAAGATAAAGGTTAAAATTTTAGCTTCCTTTATTATAATTTTGTCAAAACTATTCATTATTTTAACTTTAATTTTTTTAAGTTTCACAATTCTTAATCCAAATGTAAATTAAAACATGCGGATAAGTTTGTACTAATTTATTAATAAGTAGGCCGCATTCACATAATAATTTAATTGAAAAATTACAATATGCGATTTATTGGCCCATTATTTTTTAAATTAGAGTTTATAGTAATAAGTAAATGTCAAACATAGTAATTTACTGATCAATTAGGTAATGCTGTCAGACAAACGGTGACATAAGTCTTGATGTGTGATGTAACCAATATGGAAGCGAGAAAGATTATCTGTAGGATTTGAATGTGTAACGATGAATACATGCGTGTATGTTTTACAAAACAAGTTATATAGTAAACAATCATCGTGTTTAGTGTTTGGACAAATCAGAAATAAATAAAGTTTCTTTATAGTAATGAACTTATATTTGAGACTATAAATGTAATTAAGGATTCCCATTCCTTATTTTAAGTTCCATGCATTAAAGATGTTACATTTCTGTACCTACAATATGATTAAAATGATATTTAAATTTTTGTCTTATTGCTTTGTAAATTTCTTCTCTTTTTAAGTTTCAATGAAATATGTTTTATAAAACAGGATTTTTCCTGATATATAAAACATTTAATTTGCTGTCATCTTTTGCAGCTGTTTTCTGTATTTTTGACAATACATTACGGAATCCAAAATCGAACAAATAACTGTTGCTCCATTTTCAGGATAATACAATATTTTCTTCCGAAATTTGAGATAGAAATCGTCTGCACAATTAACGAATTCGACATGCATTAGATTTTCTTTTCACTAGTTTTTCCTTTCGAAAATGTAAAATAATTTTTCGGGGAAAACTTTTTTATGAACATAATAAAAATTTGTGTTGTTTTTTTGTAGCCACACAACTGACATTTAAACTGGGGACGATAAATAAAGATTATGAGTAACAAATGTGTACATAAAAATATCATTGGGAGACAAAAAAAGAAATTTTATACATATTATAAATATTGCGGTTAACATATTGTAAACTTTTCGGTGAGGATTTTTAGAAATTTATATTTCAAGCATTCTCGGTATAATAAATTCGGCAAAAAATATTTATTTAACTATTGAACTATATCATTCAGTATGATTAACTTGAACAGTTAACTCAAGCTATTGAAGCCATAAAAAGTTTTTATAACTTGTGTTATACTCATTAACAATATAGATTTACAATTACGACTGTGGATTTGTTCAGCCAAGCATAACAGCATTGGAATAGTAAATAGTAGTTTTAGATTTGTTTTATTGATATTAAATTATAAATAATTGTTTATATTATAATATTTTTCTGTTCGGAACACATATATAATTAGACTGACCATTGCATTTTGAATAGATCATCATATTTAAACATACAAAAATGAAATGACAAATGAATTAGTTCCATCTCTTAGTAAGATGTAAACTATTTCAGGTTAAGGCAGAATGAGATATGTTACACTTTCATAAGGCCTCATTAATTTTCTTATAATTTAATAAGACTAAACTTAATAATGTATTTCATTTAAAAAAAAAAAAATTAAGCTTTCTCTAATATTCTTCAGTTTTAATCGGCTTTGATTGTTAGAACCAATAAGGCAGGGAAATTCTAAATGTATATTTAAACCGCCTTATAACGATGCCATGCACTCAGAATAATATAAAACTTTCGCGAAGACTGTTTAAAAAACTTATTTTTTAAGATTAATTTAAGTTTTGATTGTATTCGACAAATAAATTACAATATTTCGCTTATGAATTTAAAAATGATCAATATAGAAATGGAAGAGGAAGAAATGGTAGTTTTCTACAAATGCTCTAATACTTTTAAAAATATTCGGAAGCCTAAGAGGAATTTAAATTAAGCACTTTGCTTTACTGGTTTACGTAACGAAAAATTCCAAGCTTACGAAACGCAAATAAAATTGTGATAAATGATTAATGAATATTTTATGTAACATAACTACAAGGGGGAAAAAAACATAGTGTGTTTTTTCAATGATAAAAAGAGGATAAAAGCCCATCAACAATTAAAGTTTATTTTTCTCTTGATTCTAGTAGATTTTAGAAATGATTTTTCCACTCAAATTATTCTGTTTGAAAAAATGAATCTTAAAAAACCATATCGACTTCATACAGAATTTAAGGACATAAATTATTTTTTAAGCAAACCAAAAAACAATTAATAACCCTCATGCAATCCGAAAAATAAATAAATCAAAAAAGGTATAATTTGTTCGATAATAAATGGTATAAACTTTTTTATATGCATCCTTTTTTTTTATTTTTTTACCCTTTAGAATTTTATTAAAATTTTTATGAAATTTGTATGCAGTAGTTCGTTTATTGCGTATTAATATCCTTGAATAGCACAAAACAATGATATTCGTGAATTCCGAGTTTCAAAATATTCAACTCTATTAATGTACCAAATAATGATTTTGTAACGGTAATATTTATGAATCAAATTATTTAAGGTTTATTGAGCAACGAACTAGTTTTAGTAAAATTTTATTCGTTGGGATTTTAAAAAATGAAATCGTATTTTAAAAATGATAACATTTGATTTTTTTGAAATTTTTTAAATTATTGAAGTGGTTATAAAAATATGCATACACATAACATATTATTTATATTAATTTTTGTTATTTATCATGAAATCATTTAAATTTCATGATGAATGTGTCCTATGTTACAATGTAATAAATATAAAAAAAATTTTCAAATGTTATTCAGTTGTAATAATCTCTCTCTCAGTAACTCATGTAAAAAAAATTACATTTGCTTATTTTTGAGTGTGAACTAAACATTCCTAATAATGATCATTTTATAGTGCTGTTCTGCTTAGGTTCATGACAACTATTCTATAGTGTTTTCATATACGTTTTTTTATAATATACAAAATGACTTCTCTAAAGGTCATATGTAAAGAAATATTTTCAATCAATAATTGAAATTATGAAAACTTTATAACATATCCAAGTATTCCAGCAGACATTATACTAGTAATTTTTTTTTTAAAATTCGGTACATTGGTAGATTAATTGAAAAATATATTGAAATATGAGAATGTGAGAAACTGAAGTATAAGATTTATGCACCAGTGATAAAATCTGTTTTGAGCTTTTACAAAATTATTCATTACGATCAAAATCCATATGAATACTGTACTGAAATACTTTTTGCCCGTTAAAACTCATTAGTAATTGAAAAAATTTACCCAGATATAGGTATGTAATTTCTTAACTTCTTGAAAAGTAATAAATTTCATTTTGTCATAGCTGTATTTAAATAATTTTTGAACATAAATTTTTGCAATGATTAATTTGTCCATACTGTTAAATATGTGATTTTGTTCTCAAATTTCTTTAATTTGTAAGTTATACATAAATTTTAATTCAGTAAGCAAGATTAAATGTAGAAAAAATAAATTTTGAGCCTCTGAAATATTTCACTTGCATTTGTAAAGAAGCTTTGATGTAACAAATAAATTATTTTATTATATTGATTAATTTCCGCAATTTTTCTGTGAATTTAGTATAAATACAATAAATGACATTTACACCACTAGTCTGTGATTATTATTTTAGTTGTAGTTAGTATCTGATAATTATCGCAGTTATCATAGATATAAATAACTATGAAGGTAACATATACTGGGTTAGTGAAACCACCAGGATGCATTTTCAAAATATAATTAAATAATTATCTTTAATAATCTTTAAATTTTAAAGTTTCATTTTTAAGGTGTATTGATATTCAAATGAAATGTTACCATTGAATAAGATGTATTTTTTGTCTACTTTACAAGAATAATTTTTCTGATTAAAAAAGTTACTTAAAATAAATGCATAACCACAAAAATTTACATGACATTATTTAAAATTGCCTGCTTATTTCGTATCTGTATTTTTTATTTCCCACAAAATAGACTTATATACCGCGAATTTTTATTCAACAATAAAACAAAAAATTGTAAAAAGAATAATTTCAAACTTAATTTAATTTCCAATATTTATATAAGTCTTAACCATTATGATTTAACAGACCAGGAAAAAATTTTCAAATTTTTCCCAAAATAATTTTTTGGATTTATATCTAATCACTTATATAGATTTATTAGAACTTTCATCAGGAACAATGAATTAAATACTTACGGGATAACAAATAATTATAATAAATTCTGCATTTAATAAGAATATTTTTTAATAAACAAAGTTTTTCATTCTCAAATTTTCCTCCAAATTTATTCATTCAATAAAAACTTTCATCTGCATCACTATTCATGTTTTAAATATTGTGATTATGGATATGTTTAATTAAATCCTTGATTATAAACAATAAATCTTGTGTTTTCCTAAAATTTATCTGAAAAACATATATTTTTGACTTGTCATTTACTTTAGGAAGACATTGCCGAAAAATATTTAATAAATAAATATTTGCAGAAAGAATTCAAGAAAAATTGTTAACATATACAATTTTTATATAGGAAAAGCTCCCATAGTTATTTATGATATAAAAAACATTCACAATTTCATTGTTTTTGTAAAATAATAATTCGATTTAATATTCATTGATTTTAAAAAAGAAGTTGGATTCTAATTATTCACTGTGCAACTACTATAAACTATAGAGCGAAAAATGTACAAGAATGATAGGTGCAAAATTAAAAGTGTATTGCTTTAGAAAAATAGATCTTATTTTAAAGTTGAGTGTAATATTTATGCACGCATAATAGCTTTTTGTCGTTCTTATATCTATTGAATATTGTACTCTATGTTATTTCAAACTTTTTAAAAATCTTTTGAGTGTGCATAGCAGACACAATAGATTCTTTTAAATGTATTAAACACGAAATCGTCATCAATGATGAAAATTTGTGTAGAAAAGAGAACGGTAGGGTGTTTAAAACATTAACTGCTTAGAAGTTTGTATGACTAAGTTCATGTGATAAATCCTTGATACACACACATTCAGAGGGGTGCATTGAGGAAAAAAATAGACAGTGGGGGCACAAAATCGATCGGGGGGGGGGAGGGCACAACGTAGCCACCAATCTAAAACTAAACTATCTTTAAATATTATTTCACAATCAAATTTACATTGAGAACTACAAACTTTATGCACGCAAAATAGCTCGGTCCTGTGTTTGGACACAATTTAGAAATAACACAACAATTTGTTTGCGTGTGAAATTATAACAGGGGAGGGGAGGTACACGCCCCTGAATCCGCCGCCACACACATATACAGACATATTTGTATATATGTTTGATGTTTTAAAGATATGAGATACCTCTATAATTTGTAATGCATGTACTTCTATAAAATTAATGATAATTATATCAAACATGACATATTGAAACATGTTTATAGACTGAAATATAAAATCAATTTCCTCAAAAAGTAAAATATTTTATAAAAATAACTCTTACGACTAGAACACTGATTTTAAAACTAAAAAACTTTCAGTTTTAACCATGATTCGTTTCGAGCGTTTGATAATAATGTATAATTTGATTACAAATTTTAGATTTTTCTTTCCTTTAAAATAACCGACTTAAACAAAAAAAATAGAAACAAAGGAATAGGGGGGGGGATAACAATTTTTTAATTCTCTCTCAAAAAAGGAGTGTATGGAATGGGACAATCACTATCTACTGACTGAAGTTGATATTTTAGCATTTTCAAACTTTGATCATTATTAATAGAATTTGAAAAAGATAATTGAAAACACAACAATTATTAAAAACTGATATTCATATATATGCAGCAATTATGAATTTATATGTACATAAGAATCGCTGCAGATTGCTATTTTTTTTTTATCTAAGAGTAATCATTATATTTATAATTTAAAAAAAAAAAAAGAGAGACTTAAACCATTATACAATTTTAATTAATCTTTTATACTAATTTTATTGATTTTTAATTGGATTATACTTCTTTACCATTATTTTTAATATCTTATTTAATATAGTTAATCGCAGAAATTAGAATTTTTAATTTTTAACACAAAATTACACCTTAAAACTATCCGAAACAAATAAATACACTCTCACCTGAGACTTGCAACTCCGCATTATCACTGTTCATCAGTCTTTGGCAAACCTGTTCTGAACCGGTCGCGTTATAATTTATTCCTTCAGCTGATGGTGTACCTGGGGTTACTATACTCGGAGAAATAGAACCTGCACTGCTGGCTGGACTGAGAGGAGATTGCTTGATGTAAGGATCTGCGGTGGACGGAACACCATTCAGGGCCGGCCAGGAACCCACCACTGCATTCTGGTCTGATGCGTTTCCTCCATAACCCATCGGCGGAGGAGCTGTTGTGGCCACCCCGCCAAAGTCTGATCCGGTTGCGGGAGAATTGATTGGAGAAGTCGGTCCGAGGGGAACCGTTGCACCAGCGATCGCGCAACTGGACATGTAGTGACCACCACTTGCCATTCCTGCTGGGTTGATATTTAACGCTGGATTATTGTTATTCAGGGAATATCCGTAGGGTTGGGGATTTGATGAAATTCCTGACATCATCATCTGATCTCCGGATGTTAGGTATGGTGGCAGACCTGTCATGTTTGTACCAACAGTTCCCATCGAGACAGGTGGTACAGTTGTGTTATGTTGACTTATTCCATCATAACTAATTACTGGTCCACCTGGTGTAGAGTTCTGGTAATAGCAAGGATGGAAAGGCATTGCACATTTTCTTCTGACTGTTATTCTGTGGTTCCTTTTACCTAATGGATCGTTAGATTCTGTTTGATAGGGCTGAAGCAGGTTTGCGAGAGCAGTCGGTTGCAAAGACCCACACGGCATGTTGGCTTGATTCATCATATCGAAGCCCATCATGGGAGGACTAGGTACACCGGCGTAGTACATGGAATATCTTTGCATGTCTGGTAGATGGCACCTTCTCTTGAACCCTCTTGGTCGTCTCTTCGAAGAACCATCTTGGAATACCGTGACGCTTGCTGGGTCCACTGTCCAGTAATGGCCTTTTCCAGGACGCCCGACACCTTTTGGCAATTTGATGAAGCAGTCGTTGAGAGACAGGTTATGTCTGACGGAATTTTTCCAGCCTTTATACTCCCCACGGAAAAATGAAAACTTTGATTGCAGGTATTCGTAAATTTCATTAAGAGTTAATTTCATTGTAGGAGAACTTTGTATTGCCATAACAATGAGAGCTATGTATGAATAAGGAGGCTTTTCCAACTTTCTCATGCCCGAGCCCGATTTTTTTGTAGAATTAAATTCTTTGTCTTTCAGACCAGTATCTTCTTCCGTTTTCTCCGATGAAGCAGTTGCTCGGTCATTCTCAACAACACATATATCTTTCGTTGGAAGACTTTCTGAAGAGTCTCTGTTATTTTGGTCTTGGGGATTCATTTCCTGTTCTGTTTCATTATCATTTGTTATCATAGATGGATATTTTTCAAGTTTGATTTCTGCACCAGTTATTTGTTCTGTTTCATTGTCCATTTGTTCCTCTGGAGTAACAGTCTGCCGAAATGATGAATCAACGTACGTCTGCATATCATCATACTGCAGCTCATTTTTAAAATGCGATGTTGGCGGTCGTTGGAACATATTACTGAACATTCTATACGCATTGCTCCTGTCATTGTCTTCCGAAGTTATTTCAGCACAAGAGGGTAGTCGTTCGTTGTTTTGCATGTTGAAAATATAGCTCTGAACGGATAAAGAATCGTTTATACTAACACTACCGGAGTTTTCACATGCTGCGTCTTTTTGCTTGCTGTTTGGCGAATTCCTGTAATACTGTACATTAATTTCATCGAGAGTCATCGTACCCAATAATAAGATAAAATTCCTAACATTGGCTGTGTAAAAAAAAAAAAAAACAACTATTGTTACTAGTTAAACACTTAAAAAGTCAAAAAAAGTCACCAACAAATTTTTTTTTTAGAAGTGAAAAAAAAAAATCCTTAATCCTGCAAACTAATAAATAAGATCCAACTCACGACTCTACAATCCCAAGGCCGACGCACGAAACAAGCGTTTGCTATTTGTGTTCAAACAAATGTGACACTGCGTTAGGGGAAAGTTGAAATTCGGTACCTCCACCTCACATGATACACAGTTCAATTACAATAAAGATCAAAATCCGCAGTTGGGAACTCGAAAAACGTCAATTCAGTGGCGCATGGGTGAAAACGTGACCTAAAAACGCAATGCAAGTGAGATGGGTTGATTCTTTGAAGTGAACTGGATACATGAGGTGTAGTATCTGTCCATCCTTTTCGTTTTCTCTCTCTCTCTCCCTGCCTTCCAGTGACGTTCCAAAGTTCTTCCTCCCCGATCTCTTGGTTGTATCTCTTAAATCACACTTTCTATCGCTCCGGAGATGACGAAACGTAACTTAGCTCCATCCCCCTCGCCACCCCCATTGGCTCGGTCTTTAGGGTTATAACCATGAGAGAGACAAGTGCCAAAGATGAAAACGAAATTGTTCTCTGTGTGCTTTTTTTCTCCACCTCCTTAGGTGGCGGGTTTTTTTCCACTCCTTTTCATTAAGTGGTTTACTATAACCTTAATTCATTCTGCTGCTTGAATTTTACTCGAAAATGTACAAAAGCGATTATGTCAAACGTGTTACTGTTTGTTGTGGTATAAATAGAGGGTGGTTTTTTTTTTTTTTTTTTTTTTAAATAAAAGAACGCGAGGAATTATTTTACTACATTTTTTAAATTTTAATCATTGTAGTCTCACTGTGGAAAAGATTATAATCTGTAAGGCGGTATTTTGTATTTATCACATGATTAGGTCTTTTTAAATGATTTAAAATTTATTAATATCGCAGTAAAAAAAACTTATCATCTACAGTGACAACTCGACGCGACAGCAGTCAAATTTTGATTTGGCAGCAAATTACTACGAAATCAAAATTAACTTATGAATCAATGCCATGTTTGTTTCGGCTCCATTTTGCAGATGGCAGCACCCAATAGTAACAATAATTAACATTAATGATGCCATTTGTCTTCAAATGCAAATACTTTTTGAACCATCCTCGTATCATTTCAGATCTATTTTATTTGCGGAATAATTCTTCGCCGAAAAAGCCCATCAACGAGCATAGTTTAAAATAGGTCTTCCAACCCAAAAGACTTCGAGGGGTCGCATTATATATATATATATATATATATATATGTGTGTGTGTGTGTGTGTGTGTGTGTGTGTGTGGTGCGTTTAAATTTCTGTGGACGTGTCAGGTGTGCATAGACTTTTCATAAAATACATCTGCAATTTGGTTAACTTCATATTTGTTTGGAGTTCATCTCTTCGCTACATTTTGAACATCCCGCTTTGCCAAAACATTTTTAATTTCGGCAATCGGAGTTTCTTTTTCCTCAACGACCCCCTCTTACGTAACTAGATATGAGTGGCCGCGATAGCCTATTGGCCATGGTAGCGGATTCGCGGTGGGCAGTTTTCGTCGAGTCGTAGGTTCGAGCCTTGTTGCCACTAAAGACCCGCCGTGTAGACGGGCTGATGCACATTAAATCTGTCGAGGCTTAAAGTACTCGCTTTGGCGTGGTGTATAGAAGAGAAGGGGTTCCAGCTCAGGTGCCGTCCTCGTCACTTGACTGAGACTCAAAATAACGAGACCCGTTGCCAATAGCCCTCTTGTTGCTTCCAGTGCGACGTTAATAAAACCAACCAACTAAGTAGATATGAATACTTAGCAGTTATAAATCTTTTCTCAAAACCTATTACTATTCCTATAACCGGATATTTTTCTGATCAAGAGCTCATGTTTCATTGAAACCTGCTACCAATAAACGAGCCGTTATAAATCAAAGCCTGTGTCGTTTCTGTAAGATATTTTTTTATGCAACAAGTCGTTAACTAAGACCGTCTTTAACCGCTGTATATAATTCATGCATCAAATAAATTAAGGCATGTGCTAAGCTTAAAATGCATGAATAAGGTGAACCATAGGCTTTCGGTTTGTATTATTTTAAGTAATGTGCACATACAATCATTAATTTTATCTTCTTTTTTTAATTTTTTTTTTTTTTAATTTCGGAAAATGAAATTACGTTTATCACTAACTGAGTAATTTTTGAAAGGAAGTAACGGTGGTATTAAATACGTTTAAGGCTCCCGTCTACCCGCAATTTGGATTTCGTGAACGTAATGTCAATCCTATGAAATTTCGACTGTCGTTCTCCCATCTTTACTATTTGATCTATTTGAATGCAATAAGGTGCATCCGAAAGAGCAAAAAACAACGAAGACGTCTGTGAAATTACTTCCCCCACCCTGAATTTGAAAAATATTTTAAAATATTTCTTACAGACTGGAAAACCCACAAACGAATCATTAAAATAGAGGTAAAAATATTTTTAGAAATCGGAGGAAAAAAGCAATTCCGCAGAAGCATTCATCATTTTTTTGCTCTTTCAGTTGCACTTTATTGCATTCAAATAGATCAAATAGTAAAGATGTGAGAACGAAAGTTGAAATTCCATATAGGATTAGCAGAATGTCCACGAGATCAAAATGACGGGTAGACGGGAGCCTTGACTCTTTTGCCTCAAATGAGGAGTGTGACTCATCGCGATAATTTTAAGTCAAAGTGCGATGCGTGATTGAAAAGTAATAGCTCTGAATTTTTTTTATTTATTTTTTTATCAAAATTTTTTTGAACCTTAAGACTGTATGTCTCCACTAAGTAATGCACTTGTTTCTTAGGGCCTGTTGTCCGGAGAAGAAGAAGATGGCAACCCATGATGGAATGAGGTTCAAGTATTCAGACGTCATCGCACCCAGTCTTGCTGCTCACAAAAGATGCAAGAGATCCATATGGGACGTCACTTTCGTTCTGACGATGAGGCGAAAACAACCGTTAAAACCTGGTGTCGTTAACAAACACTGGAATTTTTTCCCCGAATGGATTTTCTCGATTAACTATGCGTTGAGAATGAAATATTGCATTAAAAGTGGACACACTCACAACAAGGTATAATAAGAATTGTAAAAATTGCGTAACAGCTGTAAAATATAGAGCCATGGAGGCAGTACTTTTCAATAGTCTCATATTTAAAGACAGGATATCCTCTTCATGATAATGAAATTAGAGTAAAATTTTAGAAAGATCTTTAATTTTCAATAAATAGAATCAAGGATATTTTGTTGCAGTTGTGATACGAACGTAGAAGCGGTATATTTATCGATGTGAAAAAAAATGAATAAAATTATGCATCATAGAGCAGGAACCCTACGTGTTCAGGAAGGAAACTTTTATACAGGAGGGGGTTCAAGATAACTTTTTTTTTTGAAATTTCGTGGTACAAGGTGGACCAAAACTCACAAAACAGTTTTGAATGAATGTAATACTTAAAAAGCTTTATAATATAATCTATTTATTTATATACATGATGCTATATTTCATACGGATTTTTTTAGAATTGAGAACTAGGTATAAAAAACAGTTATCTCTCAGGTTGATTTCTGAATTTTTTTACAATTAACATTGCACTTGGAAACAACGTGAATGCTATTAGTGATGGACCTCGTCGGCGGACAATGGGTCATTAGTTGTCATCAGGGCTCAAACCCAAGACTGAATGAAAACAACGCTGATCTCGAGTCCGCTACCATGACCATAAAGCTACTGCATCCACAACGTTACTAATGTTAGCGTTGATATTGATGTAAGAATAGCATGTGTTGGGAATAATTTATTTTAATACCGCGGAAATAAAGGAGACGTTACGTCTCGCCTGAAGTACGAGATCATATGGGATCATGGAAAAATATTCAGATTGCATTTTTTTTTATTTGGTTCTTGATCGTGAAAGGTGTGTTTTCATGTTTTGGATGTACTTTGTTCTCCCGATCGCTGTTGCGGAATAATGAATGTATGAGCTGTTTGGAGACCCTTATGTAATCGTAAATAATGTAAATAGTAAGTTACGTACATCATTGGCGCGTAGAGACTGCAATAAATGTGGTAGAGACATCGTTCTCCCCATCTTCTTGAACTTAAGGTTAGTATTCTCTAAGGAACATACACGATCATATATTTATTTTCTCGAATTAAACCAGCCACTCTATGGTGACCAGATTTTAACATTCGAAAAGCGGAACACCATTGACAGGGGGAGGGTCTTGATTAAAAATTTGGTACCTAAAAAATACCCACCTTTGGTATCTAAATAAATTACTTGCCTAAATCATATGAATAGCTGATTTGCTTACATCACTTGTTTAACTAGCACGCAGTACGATGTGTATCGTATGTAAGACAGTTACAATCAACCAACTGCGAAGGCGTTACTTCGAGGACGACCAACAACTCTTCACACTCCGATCCTTCTCTCTAAAATTCCTCTCCGTTTCCAATTTTTGTATAAGATGTAATTCCTTTGCAACAATGTTCCAGATGATGCTAGATCGCTTGCGGAACGTGTCGCCATAAGAATAAAATCTATGGAAGTGTACAAAGTGTTCTCTCTTCATTTTACAGCTACAAAATGTTTTCGTCGCTGCCAATACCAAAAAACGTCATTGTTCATTAAGTCCAAACAATGGTGTTCGTATTTTAGCAACTGATCAAGACGAACTTTGATAAGCAGCGCCTGATAATCAGTTCTCAACAATTTTTTATTATTACAGTTCAACAAAATAAATTTTACAAAAATAATATAGAGTTCATATCCTGGTGAAATAGCTACATGGAAGCCGAAAACCGTATATTCCCTTCCCGTTCTCCCGCCGTTCCCTTGCTTGTCGTGCATTCTTTCTAAAAATCGGAACTGTCCTCTCTGAAATCGGGACGTCTGGTCACCTTAAGCTACTTTGTAATGTAACTCAAATGTCCGTTACGTAAAAAATTCATATCGATATTGGAACATATATTTCGCAAGGTTTATATTAATGTTAAAACTCGCGGCTCTCTAAACCTGCGATTTAGTAACCATGGGCCATTAATACTGCGGGCTGAGACTATATCTGTAGTTGAATGTACTGAGCCCGTGTTGTTGACACCACATTCTTGGTGTATTCTCTACAGCTGAGATCTCAAAGTTTGTCAAGATTAAAGACCCAGAAGAAGACCTTTTCAAACGAAAATGATGCCCAACAGAGAACCTCTATTGACGTAGTAATAATGGATAATGATCACGCATTACACAGGTACGTATGTTTTCCAAAATAAAATCCTAATTCTTGATTTTCAAATTTTGTTTAATAACCACTAAAACAATAGTAGTCACAAAAGTTATTCACCCATTAAATTGTGAAGTGTCTTTTTGCCGCTCTGCATATTAGTGGTTTCTTTGTCGAACGTGCATATATATCTGCAGCATTGAGTTCATGTCATTTTATTGTTATAGAGAAAGTATTTTTGTCTTGTTAAATATAAATTTTTCTGGCTATTTTTTTTTCCATATTGTTTGTTATGAACGAGATAAATGCCTGAAATGTTTTTCTAGTGTATCTAGCTTCACATTGTATCAATTGTTTTATCCTATTTTTAATAATGTTTCAAAAAACACAAATTAACTTGCGAGGAAGACTTGAATTACCATTTGAAAGAAGACGAAAAGAGGTTCAACCAAGATGAAAGAGCACTTGAGGGACATTACTTACGTGCAGGAGACGAGGTGAAAACCGTCATTGAAGCCTGGCATCGACAACAACCTCCGGAATTCTTCTCCAATGGGTTGCATTGCATAGAGGATACATGCAGCTTTCAAGTACAGCAGTAATTGTGAAAATCGGATTATAAATGCAAAAATTTATGATCATGGAAGCATTTCTTTTCGATCAAGTTTTGTATATTTCTTATTAACACTCAAACTTTCATGTTCACTTAACTTTATGTCATAATTTATCATTAAAAATTATTTCAATTTAAATTAATTTGTTAAATTCAACGTCTCCCTAGTGTTATTCTTAGAGACTACTAGAAAAGAACGTAATCATTTTCAGCTATGATTAGATAACTAGAGGATTGTATTTATGGCAGTTTCCTCACTTTCTAAACTTCTACTCCACGCCACGTGAGACATTAAAGGCTGAAAAAACAACATGCAGGATTTCTCAGGAGTTAACCTTCTTTTGGTAGTGAGTGAGTGAAAGAATATGTTGCTCCAAATAAGATGTTATTGTGATCTCGACGTTTCGAGGGGAAAAAAAAGATAAAAAGTTTGACAAGAAGGAGAGTCAAATTAGAGAAGATATCCTGGGGGCGTGTCGCGCGTGTTTACAAAAGATAATAAATCCCAAGGGAAAGAAAAAATTAGAGTGCCTCGAGGTCATGTTGCCCATATCTACCTTTAGAAGGCAAGCCTCTGAAGACAATCCCCAGGTGCAGGGTGTCCATATATCCCCCCAGACACTACGCGTACCCATTTTAGTAGCATCTTACAACAGTGAGACCGGATGCTTTAGAATAGTCGCTACAATGGGATTATTCTTTCACACCCGGTCACCATACGGGTGACCTTGGTGTCATGATAATTTTTTGTCATGGGATTTACTGTCTTTGGTAAACACAGAGGTGCACCCTCGTGATACCTTAGCGATCCTTTTCTATTTTCGACCTTCCTTGTCAACCGATTGTTATCCTTTTTTCGTTTCTAACGTCCGCAGCTTAACCATATTTGGTTCATGTGCTAATAAACATTTTTTTTCTCTTCGCAATGAGCTGGAATTTCCATTATGTTCTGTTAGGGATTCCTCAAGACTATGTGGCCGCGATAGCCTAGTGGTCATGGTTTCGGATTCGTGGCCGGCGGTTTTCATTCAGTCGCGGGTTCGATCCTTGGCCGCCAAAGACCCGCCGTGTAGCCGGGGCTGATGCACATTAAATCTGTCGGGGCCCAAAGTCCTCCTGTGGGCGCGTTGTGGAAGTTAGATGTGGGGATGCCAGCTCAGGAGTCGTCCTTGTCACTTGTCCGAGGTTTCAAATTACGAGGTCAATAGCCATCGTGTTGCTTCCAGTGCGACGTTAACTAAACTAAACTCCACAAGGCTGTATTCAGTTTGATCGATACAGGAACGTAATACACAAAACCAGAAAAAAAATTGGTTTTCGGATATCTTATATTTATTTATTGGAAAAAAAACATACATCTTTCGAAACACGTATAAGATTCAAACAAAATTAAAGTGCTTTCACTAAAATATCTTTTTCCATAATTATTTAATTGCTCTGAATGTTAGGTAATGTATAAAATTTTTTAAAAGAAGTTTTCCTTGTGCGTCTTATCAGTGATTATGTTCCTTTATGATTGTTTATATTAGCCGTTTATATATTAAATGTTATGTTTATTGATTAGCGATCAAGTATCAATATGTTAGGTGTTAACTTGATTATAGAGCGCTTATCACGGCAAAGCTGGTAAAACAAGGCACTGACATATTTATAAATAAAACACATTTAGCAGTAAACGGAGAATGTCTGTTTTTCATTATTTAATAGAGTAATTTCATATGGTGTAAGTGGCGACAGATAGTGTGTTTCAAAGAGGTTCAATGGAAAAGAAATACATTGTAAAAATAGTAAAGAGTGCATATGTTTCTTCTATAAAATATTTCATATTTTCAATAAAATTATGTTACAGTTTAGATAATTACCTAAATAAGTTCTTTTGAAATATATTGCATTTCTAATATTTTGTATTTGATGTAAAAATTATGTGATTTTTAATATTTCTGGAAATATAAATATTGTAAAATATAATCTAGCTCATTAAAATATTTTATTAAATCTAAACGTTCGTAAGGTAATTATAAATTAAGATTTTGGAAGTACATCCGATTCAGTTTTTACACAATTTTTTTACACGATTTTGATTTAACACAAATGAAAAAACTTTTCTCTTTTTATACGACTCATTTTGATTTAAAACGATCGTCCCAAGTTCTGTTCAGTAAATTCTGCTTTAATTTAATTTTTATGACTGCGAAATTGAAGAGGGATGTAATGCGATTTTCATTTGTGAGAATTCCCCGAATTTCAATACCTCAATACAGAATTTTGTCTGCGTTTTGAGTTTGGTGTTCAAAGTGAAAACACTAGCGACATTTCTTTTGATTTAACTGATAAGATTTCATGCATATCAAAACAAGTCTCGGAAAAGGCGATTTAAAAAAACAAGAAGAACCTCCCCTCAGCAAGAAGAAAGAGCGAACCAATGATTAATTTAGTTTATTTTCGTTTTTATTAACGTCGCACTGGAAGCAATACGAGGTTTATTGGTGACGGACCTCGTAATTTTGAACCTCGGTCAAGTAACGAGAACGACACCTGAGCTGACACCCCCTCTCCTAACTTCTACACCCCGCCAATGGGAGGACTTTGGGCCCCAACAGATTTAACGTTCATCAGCCCCGGCTACACAGCGGGTCTTCGGCGGCCAAGGATCGAACCCGCGACTCAACGAAAACCGCCGGCCGCTAGTCCACGACTTTGACCACTAGGCTACCACGGCCCATGCAGTCTTACACAAGCGTATGCGTCTATTGTCAGAACGTGACTACGAATAAAATCTTTTTATCTGTAACTAGTATTACTTTACCTAATTTTTTTGTGATTATGAAGTAGTAGAAGTTTCCCCCCCCCAAATGATAATTTACTTTGCATGATTCATGCGCAATTTTTATGAAATAAAATATTTTAGACTCTAACAGGAAAAATCATGGTTTATAGTTTATTTTTACTTATATCTTAAGACTAGAACCAATATTTTTCATTTGATGCAATATCTGTTTTTACAAGAATTTTTTTACATGCATTCTTCGGGAACGCATCTATCGTGTAAAGACAGAATTAAGTGTACATTAAAACACGAATAACCTGTATTATATATTTCCTAAGATACTACCGAAAACATATTAAGAATATTTTTAAATTTATTAATGAACTAGTGTGGCTTTAAATAATGAAAGAGAAATTAAATTTTGCTTCATAATAAGTTGTATTTTTTTTACTTATATTTTAAGTAATTAAAGAATAAAATTTTGTAATTATCTGGATTAAGAACTAAAATTGCACCATGCACACACACACGCCTGAAATTTCATCTCTATATAATCACTTAATTTTCCTTTCTCCACACTCTTTTTTTTTATGATTTCTTGAACATAATGGTAATTATAAACTTAATTGTTGCTAAATAAAATACACACCCTTATAGAATGTAAGAAAAATAGATATTGTGAAATAAATTAAAAATGTAATAAATAAATAGGGAAAGGTAATATATCTATAAAGTTAGGAGACCATTTGATTTTAGAGGAAAACTTTACCTCTTCTCTTTTTTTTTTTTCCCTCCAAATTTCATAATATTTTAGTTATTTTGGCCAAAATTTTTATTTTCGTTTCCCCTGTTCACCCGGTTACTGAGACAATACTGTCTTTAAGCATTAGCATTTTGTTTCAGTTCGGAAGATATATATGTACTTTAATAGTTTTTCTAATATATATATAATTTCTAATTACATCAATATTTTTCCTCGTTTGTTTTTCTCTGTTAATGTATTATCTTTCGGGATGGAAACAAAATTAGTCCGGAGATTTTATCTCTCATCTATATTATATATATGCATTAATAGAGAAAATTTAATAGTTTGTTGATGTAATTGTGAAATATTTTAATATGTTAAAGTCCGATTAAATATGTTAAAAATTTGTGAAAATAATGTTAAATAATTTCAAAATTTTAGAAACGTGTTTTATATTATCTCGCGTTTTATATTTATAAAATATTATTTCGCGGATTCCGATATTGCAGAGAATTTATGTAGTATTATTTATGAGAAATTAGAATGTCATAGATTAATTATAATGTATTTTAGATGCATATTATATATATATATATATAGAGAGAGTTTTAGGCAAATAAATTTTCTTTTATATACACATATTTTTTCGATTGAATTAACGAACAGAGTTGAAAAAAATTGAGTTGATATCTATTTTAAAAAGTTTTATTTTATAATGTTAACATTTAAAAATTTGATGTAAAGATAAGTCAAATTAATGACTATTGCTATCACTTCAAATACACCTCACATTTTGATAATAAAAACTTTTACTGTTGACTTCAGAAGTAAAATAAAACATTTCTTCCCCAAATCACAGTTTTGAAATATTATTTTCATTTTATTATAATTCTTTTGTTAAAAGGTATTTTCGCATGTTATATGAAAGTAGATTGCATCGACTGATTTTATCAAAAATTCAACTGACAGACATTTATAAAAAGAAATACTATATAAGATTAAGATAAGACTAACTTATCTTATCTGGGTAGTGTATATAAGGAAACTTAAAAGTTGGAATGTTGTACCTCAACATCAAGTACTCATATTTTGGCATTTTTAGTAAAAGGAAAATTTCTTAATTCGCAATTTTTCTTGTGTCTTTATATTTGTAATAAAATAAAATGTTTATGGCTTCATTAACTTTATTAGAATATTAAATATCTTTAGATTTATTTAGATTTAGATTATTTAGAATCTTACATACTACTTTAAATATGCTTTACTATATGGTACTAAGGAAACGCATGTAATAAGTCATTTCATTCTAAGATGTATTAAAATTATTGTAGTATTTTAAGGTCTTTTACGTAACTTTATATTGAAACTTATTTTTGAAATCTCATATAATACATTTTAAAAACAAAAAAAAATTCGTAAATATTTATCTAACAATGAACGTTTAAATCTGAATTTATTGAGTAAATTAGCAGAAGGAAACCAACCGTTTGGAAGGAAACCAACTGAATCACGAGTCCTTTTTCTGATTTAAAATATGCTCCATATTTCGTCTCTTTTACTGTTATGCTTCATGGATTTTGAAATTTATGTACTCAATTAAAAACTGGCGTCTTTTTGGAATGTTCTTGAATTTTAAGCGCACTTCATCGTATAAATGTGTACGTGTTATAACATCGCGAACACGTACATCTACACGTGTGTTATAACATCACAAACTTTCATGGGATTTGGTACGATTTCCGGTTTGGAAATGTGTTCCAAATTTCGATGGTGTTCTTTGACAGTTGGCGAAGGTAGCCTTAACTCTAAAAAAAATTCATTTTTTCCCCTCTAATGCATTGTTGTATCATTTTCAGATAATGTAGCCAGAGGAGCGAGTAGTCGCATAATATGGCAACCCATCCTGAATAGAGGAACGATCAAAGCTAGGAGCATCCTTGAGATGGAAGAGAAAAAGAAGAGAGCGCACGGGACAAGTCGGCGTATCCGTCAACACCCTATCGGATCGAGGCGGAGCTTTGCAATCCCGCTCGTATTTTTCCTCCTCCGCCAATAAAGGCCGACAATGGAGAACAAGAGGAAGGAGTCTGTTTACACAAGTCCCGACTGGGACCACCCGGAAAAGGGGCGGAAACACTAGAAAATTAGCTTGTAATTATTGAGACAGAGTTATTTAATTGGTCAATATGCTATAGTTGTTTTCTCTTGATTCGTTGTTTTAATTAAAAGCATGTCATAAAAAAATTTAATTAATGCAGCAACAAATTAAGACGCAATATCCCTCCTTCCAGGGTATCAAATAAGACTGCTGTTATTGAAATTTTGCTTTGGGCTTCTTTTTTCTGTTGTCGAGTGCAAAATCGTTTGTGTGGAATTGACATTTCCACTTCTTAACCCGACTACTACATAGAAATCAAGAAATGCATCATCAACATTTGTCTCAGACGAAGCATTTTTTTGCGATTCGTAAAATAGCCTATCATTGACTTTCGTAATAGTAATCACAAGTATTTCAGTGATAAGTTAGTTCAGTATTACTTATTAGTGACATTGTGTCATCAACGCGATTTTATTCATTTTGAAAATGAATGCTTAAGTGATATTATTTGACGTCAACAAGTCTGATGTACTCGTGGAATTTACGCAAGTCTGAAACTGGTTTCGTAATAAAAACAGAATGAACAAAAATTACAACGTTAATTAATCGGAAATGGTTTTCATAAATAAAATCGCGTCTCTGTTCAAAATTAGTGAAGCCATCGCTTGGCCGCCACAAGTCAATTATCCCTGTAGTAACTTTTCTGACACTTCTTGCTTAAAACTTGTAATATCAAAAGGATCGATAGGCCCCGCTTTCGCGGTCCGTAATCGTACTGAAAATCAGGATCAAGCCAGCTTTTGCCCTTTTGCTC
Source organism: Nephila pilipes (assembly GCA_019974015.1). NCBI lineage: Eukaryota > Metazoa > Arthropoda > Arachnida > Araneae > Nephilidae > Nephila > Nephila pilipes. The sequence goes on from BMAW01080372.1 coordinate 112,161, forward strand.
TACGCGAGGTTTCTGTCCCCCCTGAGCTGTTTTTCAATAATTCATCCCAGCGGCTCTTAACGTGTTTGTATTTAAGGATCTCTTTGCTGGTAAGGTGAAAGACAATGACCACTCTCTTCTTTCATGGTTGCAACGAAAAGCGATTTACATAATTAAACATGTATCTCTTGATATACTGAATTTGAATAGTGTTTTGAGTTCATGGATCGAACTTTAAAGGAAGGAACAGTACACATAAAGAAGCATATTTTGTGTATCAATGTGAGCTCGGGAATGGAAAATATTCGGCGGGAAAACAACAAATTAGGATGTGAATAAAAAAAAACTTTATTTGCATCGGCTTGAAAACCTTCCTAAAAATAGTTTGGTACAATCGAATACTGAAACGTCCAACCATTAACAGTAAAAAAGACCTTGAAGTTAGGACGCTATGATTGATACATTGTGAGGTGAGTTATGGTGAAATTTAATGGCGCAAGAGAGCCCAATATATAACTATGCTGCGTCAAACACAGTGAAACTGTGGTCTAAACATTTGAAAGAATGGGGGAAAAAAAGAAAAAAACGTTGACAAGGTAGGGAAAAAAGGAGAAGGGATGCAAGAATATACCGTGTTTACAGAAGGCAGTAAACTCCATGGAAAAGGAAAAAATATCACCAGGTACCTGATGCTCTTACTTATCAGAAGAAGAAGATAAGCCTCTGAGGGCGTAAAAGGATTTCTATTAATGTGTGGCTGGTGTTATTAATGATCACCTTATTGTTCCATACTTTCTACCACGTCGTCTGAACAGCACAATTCATTCTAAGAGGTGTTTCCAAAATTACCTGGCAATGTTCCAATTGATTGTTTGGTTGATTGTTTTGTGGGATAGAGAGCAACAAAGGCTATTATACCTTTTTCACATTCTTTTAATTCAACAAGTATCAAAATATTTCATCTTTTGCAAGAATGCTTTGAAAACTTGTTTATTAGCTACGGTTCTCTCCGAAAATTTTTTGAAATTAATATTGTGCTGTGTCTATTTTGAGAATATTCCAGAGAAGATTTCTATTGGACTCGTAGTTATTGTAAGTGAAAAGAATATGTTCGAAATCATCGACGTGGTTACAGGTGCTACATTGTGCATTATCGTTTGAATTGAATTTATGCAAAAGCCCTGGAGTTATAATTATTTTGCTGATGATTGGAGTGCTCAGTACTTCCTCTCTTTTATTTTTTTTTATCCATTTAGATATTATGACGATGGTGGGGATGTTTTATAAGATTTCGAAATATTTGTTTAAATAAAAGTTTTCATTAGTTCTTTTCATTCTGTCGTGGAAAATATCGTTATTGATGTCTTCTGGGACAATCCAGTCGATTAGATTCCATTACCGATTTTGCGAAATAATCCACCTGTTCTTTCCAAAATATTTTGGAAGATCCCGGTATCCAAAGCAGAATCGTCTGAGTATGAAAATGTGACTGAATGAAGATTTTACTGGCTAGTCTATGAATGACTTTTGGGGATTTGGTATTGTAATTTTTTAATGCTGATAGCACAGAATGGCTATTGGAGAGAATTAAAAAAAATTCGTTTGATTCGGTTAAGTCATCTAGAGCCTGGCATATGGCAAGTGCTTCTGCTGTAAATATCGAATCGATATGATTTACTCTATAGGTGAAAGATGCCTTTTTCGTTATATCTTTATTGGTGTCATACTTTGATTTTTTGATGCATCCGTAGCTATTAGGAAAGAAAGAATCTATGATTCACTATTTCCTCAAACTGTCTTTTTATTACATGAGCTCGTAAGGTTTTATTTTGAAATCCAAATTTCTGTGTATAAATCTCACAAAGAGGATCACTGTAATACATCAACCTGGGGATTGATATAATTTTTTTTCTATCAATACCCAAAATATGAAAAATATTCCTGATGTTGTTTCTGTCCCCCTTTCAGAATTTCCAGATTTATTGTTTCAAGGCTATTGCGGTGCATAGGAGAAAAGTTACCATTTGATATTTGAGATATAGAAATTTTATTAACCAATCATCTTATTTTATTAGAAAGGATTTCCTATTTTGCCATTTGTAAGAGCACGATATTTGGGGTCCATTGTGGAAATACAAAGACAATTCCAAGACCTTTTGTTTGAATAATATTGAAAGGTTTGAGCTGGTCATCTGGCCATTTGTTTAAGATATGACAGGTGCAGTAAAAAGTACTGCATATACTATTGTTAGTAAGATATGCAGTTCTTAGGCCATAGTGTTTATACGCCATACCTTTAAAAGCCATAATTATTTAAAACATTATTTTTCATTTGATTCATCACAAAAATATTTTGCTTGCGTTTAGAAAAAATATGCTTCTAAATTTATTAGAGAATTGCCATGTGAGTGGGTACCCAGTCAACACATAATAGTAGGATATATTTAAATTCTCTTGTTTGAAATTTACGCTATTATATTTTTATCAAGACTTAGAGTAAGTTTCCAGTATTTGCACCATTTTGTGATTCTTTTCAAAGCATCTTGTAATTTTTTATGGATGACATGAAAAATTATGAAATTGTAATTTTTTACGGAGAGAAAGATGTGAGCAGTCAATAAAAAAAGGACATTAATATAAATTGAGCACTCGACTCCTATTTCTAACGCTTCAAAGATATCGTACATGTAGATTATAAGCAATATGGGAGAGAGAACACTACTCTGAAGGACTCCTTTCAAAACTGTTGGCCTCGATGAAAGACAACCTCTCCATCGGATTTGAAATGATCTGTATGAAAGAAAATTGCATATCCAAAGTGCTGTTTTTCCTGTGATGTCTAGTTTTGGACATTTATAAATAAGACCATCTAAAAATACACGGAATTACTCTTGATGTCGGGGCTAATTCCCATGAAAAATTTCTTAAGCTTTTTAGCATCTACTATAACTTTGTGAATAAGATAAGTTGCGGTTCTACAATTTTTATATGGAACAAATCCATAATGTTGTGGATGAAGTTTTCTTTCTATTGTCAGAAAATAAGAGATGCGACTAGCCAAAATTCTTCAAAAAGTTTTTGAGAAAACAGAAGTTAGAACTATTCGTCTATAAGAGGATATTGTAGTTTTATCTTTGCAGGGTTTTGAAATCGGGAGGATTGCATGTTTCCAAGACTGAGGTACAGTCGAATTCTCAAATAAATGTTGAAAATAATTAAGAACAATGACACTTTGACTGTTATTCAAATTTTTGAGGAAAGAAGCTGTAATGTGACCTGCACCTGGAGTTGTGTTTTTGGATACTTGTATAGCCCTATTTAATTCCGAGATATAGAACGCTTTACATATAGTATATTGTATTCGTTGTTGAGTAAATCTAAAGGAAGCTGTTAGTAGGAAATATTAGATGCAAAGAAGTCGGTTAACATATTGGCCTGAATTTGAGGTTCTGTGATATATCTATTATTGACTTGAAGAATATTTAAATTTGATTCTGGATTTTTATGAGTAGAAAATTTTTTCAAGATGTTGTAGAATGTTCTTGGATTTGAAGTATTGTTTCATATTGTGTCCTAATATAATATCTTTGCCTTTTATACGTGAAATCTGAGTTTAATTGAATATTGCTTGCATTTATTCCTCAGTGGAGGGGAAATATCACAAATGGCCCTTTTTCGGAAAAACGTTTTGAACTTGAAGCAAATTATTACAATTGTTGTTCCTTAATGGTAAAAATGATCTGTTTGATAATCTTATATCTCGAGTATTATTTTTTAATTGTATTAGACATGGTTTCAGTTAATTGTGTATTGTCATGCTCTTGGTTGATAAATGTATATTGTGCTTGTTTCATTACTTGTCATTCTACTCGCTTTATATACCGCTTATTCTGCTTGAGTAATGAGAACTCTGTAACGATGGGGCAATGATCGCTTTCAAATGCGCTATCTAAAACATAGGTATTAGTGTGGCCTGAATAGGTTGATGAACATAATGTAAGATCTATTAGAGATGCTGTACCTATAATGTAGGGGAACAGTAGTATTGAGGATAATAAAATTTGAGTCAGTTAACCAATCTACAAAGTCATTTCTATGTTTAATAGAATGATCGGATCCCCACGTCGGATGCGTGTGGAGGTTAAAGTCCCTCAAAATGAAGGACATATCTGTTACTGATTCCAATAAAGATTTTACTAATGAAATATTTAATCCATTCGGCGAGTAAATATTAATTAGAAAGAAAGATTTCTATTCTTACAACAAGTATTTCTAAATCATTATACGAGAATATATATATCAATATATATACGAGAATATATATATACGAGAATATTATATATCAAATATACGAAAATTGAGCACTCGTATACGAGAATTGAAGTGTTTATGCTAACTTTAGATGGAAATTTGGGTTAGGGAGGTGCCAACTCAGGTGTTATCCTCGTCACTTGATTGAGGTGCAAAATTACGAAGTCCGTCAAGCAATCAATCAATCAACTCCTCTTTATGCTTTTCAACTTCCCGGAAAAGAAAGGGGGAAATAATTTGAGGTAAAAACCAACTTTTTTATATGGTGTCAAAGTTTATTAAGAAATAATTATTGAAAAATTAGTTAAAACTGGTCGCAAATGTCTAAATATTGCATTATTAGGCGAGTAAGAACGATTCCCAAAGTTTCACAGCTCTAGCTTGATGGGAAGTTGGTTAAATTAACGATCAAAAATTTGATGACACACACACACACCAAGTGAAATTCAGAAAAACGTTGTAAAAATTTCCGCGCCTCCCCACCTTTTATTTTTTTATCTATCTATATATATATATAAGCGAAATACCACTGACTGACTCATCACGAGATCTCAAAGGCTATACAAACGATTGACTTGAAATTTAGCATAATTACTCATTTTGTGATGGAGACGCTCACTAAGAACGGATTTCAAGGAAGTCTTATCCAAAATGTAATTTTCATCCGTTAATGTACTCTTATCCATCGGTTATGTAATTTTGGCGACTTTATCGCCAAAAATGATATGACCGACGCCAAACGGAATATATTTTCTTATATGTATACTGTGTATTGTGACCCATTAAGTTTACTTGGTGAGATTTGCGCGAGCGAAATGGAAAAATACCAAATAAATTTATATTGAAGCGCTGATGGGGGATTGGCA
>BMAW01080372.1:117326-140007 GCA_019974015.1 Nephila pilipes
AAAAATACCAAATAAATTTATATTGAAGCGCTGATGGGGGATTGGCAAGATTTTGGCGAAGGGGCTCTTTATGTGAAATTTCGTGCATGTCGAAATTAGGAAACGTACAGATTTAGCGATAGAAATAAATGTGTTTGGAATAAATTGAGTTTCTGAATTTGGAATGTAGTTTAGCTCCAAAACTTAGCGGGATTTTGAAAAGTACTAAAATGGCGGCTTTTTACGGAGTAGCACACACGCAAGACAATCTTCATTTACTGGATGGCCTCGCTATATGCATGAAGGAACTGAAGAGGCTATGACATACGTAAGATGTTTTGGACGTCCCGACTTGCACGATTTTTTTTAAGGATTGCAGTCACTTGCAATCCTAAATGGCGTGTAATCAAAGATGTCTTGAGGCAAGGACAAAAATCTTATGATAGACACGATGCCATTGCGAGGGTATTTCATTTGAAAGCCAAGCACATGATGTATCTTCTGAAAAAAGGTTGCATCTTTGGCGATACTAGGTGCAATATGTATACGGTGGAATGAATTTTATCCACATTATATATGGGGTGACTTTTCACTAAATTTTTTAATTTTTCTCATATATTTGAGTGTCGAGGATAGCCATTATTACAGACAATCAATTTCTTAAAATTTTAAATTTAGATTATCATTAACGTTTTAAAAATTGAAAATTTTCTTGATATCTTACGTATAGGTTCCAAAATATTATATTATCGTCTGTCCAGCGAAGCGGGCGGGTATCAGCTAGTATATATATATAAGCGAAATACCACTGACTGACTCATCACGAAGTCTCTAAGACTATTCAACCGATTGACTTGAAATTTAGTATAGTTACTCATTTTGCGATGTAGACGCTCACTAAGAACGGATTTTACGAAAGTCTTATCCAAAATGTCATTTTCGTCCGTTAATATACTCTTATCCATCGGTTATGCAAAGTTTGGCGACTTTATCGCCAAAAATGATATGACCGACGCCAAACGGAATATTTTTTTTCTTCGATGTATACTGTGTATTGTCACCCATTAAGTTTACTGGGTGAGATTAGCGCGTGTGAAATGGAAAAATACCAAATAATTTAAAATTGAAGCGCTGATGGAGAATTGGCAAGATTTTGGCTCTTTATGTGAAATTTCGTGCATGTCGAAATTAGGAAACGTATAGATTTAGCGATAGAAATAAATAAGTTTGGAATCCCACGATTGGTAAAAGTGTAGTTTAGCCCCAAAACTTAGCGGGATTTTGAAAAATATTAAAATGGTTATTTCATACGGAGTAGCGCATATGCAAGACAATCTTCGTTTACTGGAGAACCTCGCTACATTCATGAACAAACTCAAGACGGTATGACATACTTTAAACATTTTGGACGTCCCGACTTGCTCGACTTTTTTTTTTTAGTATTGCAAATTTAGGACAAAATTCTTATGATAGACACGATGTCATAGCCAGGGTATTTCATTTGAAAGCTAAGCACATGATGAATCTTCTAACAAAAGGTTGTATCTTTTTCAGTATTAGGTGTAACATGTATAGGGTGGAATAAGTTTTATCCCTATATATACATGGGGTGACTTTTTACTAATTTTTTTTTATTTTTCTCATGTTTTTGAAAGTGGTGGATAACCATTATTAAAGACAATCAATTTCTTAAAATTTTAAATTTAGACTATCATTATCGTTTAAAAATTGAAAATTTTTTTTTTTTTTTTTTTTTTTTTTTTGATATTTTACGTATAGGTTGCGAAATATAATATTATCGTCTGCCCAGCGAAGCGGGTGGGTATCATCTAGTAGATATAATAATAATCATATTTTGAATAAAAATTTATTGAAAAATAAATATTAAAAGTTACATTTAACAAAATAATAACAAGATTTATCTATAGCATATACTTACGTGCATTATTTTTCATTCTTTTCTTTATATATCACGCGCCCCCATGTTTGGAAACCACTGTTTCTTGAGCATTTCCAGAGATTGTTGTTGATGATCGACTGTAGTTTTTAATAACGGTCAAATAACAACTTGAATCCTTATGACAATTTTCGAATTAACGTACCGTTCCTTGTTTGGAATGGTAAATAAAAGATGGCGCATGCAACGCACGTGATTTAAGAAAGACAAATGAAGATTCCACAGATTATGACGCTTTTGTGCTTGAATGAAAGGCAGAATACAACTTGTTTCGGGCACGAAACTTTTATCAGTTTTCTGAAATTTTTTTATCTGATGCTAGAAGTGAATTATTTCGGTTTTTACTCTAAGAAAGACTCAAAATAACGCTCGTGATGTTGTGATTTTTATTAATCTCAATTACACAGATCCGATTAGATTATTTTAATTTAGTGTCGCAGTTGCCCTACACAACGAAAGATTGATAAATATTTTGAACTAATTTATTTGTATGAAATGTGATGCATCACACACGCATTGTATCTCTGTATGAGTAGAGAAAAAGAGGTTTGTAAGACACGCCCTCTTTTAAGCCTGAAGAACAAAAATATTTTTTCTGAACCATAAAGTTTTGAAAATTTTAGATTTCAAATAACAGAGCTCCAGCCAGTCTGCAAATACGGTACTTCTATGTATGTAATAAAAGAGCCTTATACGTTAACGCATGTTTGTCGTTCATTTTTTTCCCTTTATGCACAATTATCAATAATTTTTTTAATGGAAAAATGGGGTATTCATAAGTATTTGAACACATTATTGTTTCTTTAACCTTCATACTCTCCAATGTGGTATTTTAAAGTACCCCTCTAAAATTATGTTTGTATTACAAATATGCTACTCATACATTACCAACGTTACGTTTCGGGATTAATGCTAAATAGTTCCCTCTATCCGCAACACATTGCATTAGTAATTCTGTGAAGCTGAAAATCGTTGAGAAGGAATATTTTCTCGCAGTGTTACATGTTAATTACCATCTCGTTGTGTGTTATATTATATAAAATTTCTGCGATAAAACACTTCAACACATTCATAAGTCAGTGCATTGTATATCCCCCCCCCCTTATTTCATATGTTCTGAGAAACATTGTTATTTGTTTAATTATGAAAATATAAATCTTTTTACTTTATTTTCAAATTTTTTTTTGAAATGGTACTTTTAAGTGCTGTTAAGATAAGTGCTGTTCCGATGTATTCAGATTTAATTTTTAAATATTTACTGTATGTCTATGAAACTATTGTAAACGCATTTTAGCTTAAGAATCGATGAATAATTGTTTTACTTATTATATGGTATTAAAATAATTTTAAGTATCTTCGATTTTAATTTATTTTTATCTATATATTTTGTTTTTTCCCATGCGAAATGTAAGACAGTCAGTGAGCATGTTTTGTACTTGAATAAATTTATTGTTATTTACAAAATGTATAAGTTTGTTTTCAGTCTTTTGTATATATTACCTATCACTTCATATATGCTTCGATTTTTGGATTTGGTTTTATTTACGTTGCACTAGAAGCAACACGAGGGCTATTGGGGACGGACCTCACAATTTTGAACCTCAGTCAAGTGACGAGGACGATACCTAAGCTGGCACTCCCTCTCCTAACTTCTACAGGGAGGACTTTGAGTCTCGACAGATTTAACTTGCATCAGCCCCGGCTACACGTCGGGTCTTTTGAGGCCTCACGACTCGACGAAAACCGCCGGCCGCGAGTCTGCTGTCTTAACCACTATGCTATAGAGGCTTCTCTGATATAACGAGGCGCGGTCTAAGAACAGAAAAGACCATGTAACTCTTCGAAAATCTGTTTTTTCAGACCACAGTGACACACCTGTAGAAAGTCATTCTTGTCAACAATTTTTTTTTTCCTGCCTAGAGTATAGTTTAAACAAATGTTTGGCGTTTTAACCATGACGGTCACCCACTCACTTGGAAAAAGTAAATGGTAAGTTCTTGCAAAATCTTTCACTCAAAACAGAAGAGATACTTTTATTAAGAATTTTTTTTCCCTGGTTCACTTCAATTTATAATTCATGGAGGGGATCTGAATTGCATATTCAAACTTCTAACATTTAAAAGTATCTTGCCATTGTATAATTAAATAGTCATAAATTTTTTTTTTATTGGCTATGTGTCATTTTTATTTATTTATTTAAATTTGTAATTAATACAATACGTGATATGATAGATTTCACGGCATTTACTACATTTAAAACCTTTTCTTTCAGATCTTTAAAAAGTGTAAATCTTTCTCTGAAAGTAAGGGTGAAATTAAAAATAAAACAAACATTCTTTTTGAGGTAATATATATATATAAATTCTACGTTTTCTCTACCTCATATTTCTCGGAAATGTTATATAAAAATAATATATGTACATAATGGCATTCTAAAATGAAAGCTTATTCATGAATTGATGAAATACAGGATTATTCAAAATAATTCATCCGGTTTCAAAATTCCATATTTTCAAAAAATTAACGACAATATAATTATAAGTAATGCCTGAATACGAAAGAAACGTGGAATTTTGTGAAAAATAAATGCACCTCGTGTGTTCTTCATGATGCTATTTCATGAATGCTGTTTTAGAAGCTTTCACGGAGCTACCTTGGATCGGACGAAGTACACCAGATGACTTGGTGTTACACAGATGGTCGCCTAAATCACCTGATATGCTTCCAGTGTTTTATTCTCATGTATAATCACCTGATACTCCAGTCGATTTTTCGCTTTGGGGGCTCGTAAAAGATAAAGCATAAGCTCCACCATTACCCACAAATTTCTTTGATCTTAAGTAACAGATTCCTGCCATCTTGTGTTCAAGTCCTGGGTCACCACTTCTTCGGCCAATGATTTTTCGACCCCCGTGGAGGAGGAGAATGTAGTTGATTGTAGTTGTAATTGATGCGACAGCGTTATTTCGAACCCTGGACCACTGGGTCCGAAGGAAAGTTGACCGGTCGCTTTTTGTTATGCCTTAACCAACTAGGATGAAAAGACGTCTCATCTGGCTAGTTAAGTAAGGCGTTTTAATTTAAGGGGCTGTTATAAAAGAGAGCCGCTCAACTTTCTTCGTTGAGTGGCAGACAAGTGATAGAAGATATTGAATTGGGAATTTAATTTCGCTGAAGATTATTTATAGAGATAATAAGAACCCTAAAACACTCAATTCAGATGGACATCGAAGCTTTCATGTTGTGACTAAATGTTTGAGAATGAATATCAACAGAATTGTCATCCTCTTTATTTGACCTTGGCTCAAAATTATGATATTCGTCTCGGAAATCATCCAATTGTACTGGTGGATTTTCTTATTACCCTTAAATCTGACGAATGTAGCAACTATTGAAACAATGAAGTATAATTTTATGAACCTTGTTTATGTGTGGGAGACAATTTACAACACTGGACTGTCACAACTTTATTTGTGAGGTAAAAGAGAAAAAAATACAGACGCACAATGCTGCTTAATCCAGTGATAATTTTATTTTTGAAAAACGTAATTTAATTCAATTTTTTTATATTATCATTCCTTGCTGAAAATGTTCACCACCATTTTGGATACAAACATGAACACGTCGAACTAAGTTTTTTTGAGACAATTCACATCATTGTTGGTGTTATTGACGAGGTTTCTCCAGTTATGATTTGTTTTAATCTATCGATGTTTGCTGGACTTCACTGGAAAACCCTATCTCTGAGATACCCCCCCCCCGAATCTAGCGAGGTAAGTCTGGGGACCTTGGTGGATAGAGGCCTATTGAAATTAAACTGTCATCAAAAAGTTCCTTAAACACTTTCTTTGTTAGGTTTGACGTGTGTGGAGTGGCTCTGTCTAGCTGAAACCAGCAATAACTGTCCAGATACGCTTCAGAATTAAGTAAAATCAAAAAATTAGTTCATGCAGACGATTTTTATTGTTGCCATTCATAATCCTACGAAATGAGCTTTCAAAAGTTATATATATATAAAAACGTTGAAAGAAGCATACGATTTGCTCAAATAATTTGCACAGAATCGGGAAATAATTATTAATGATGTTCATGCGAATTCACATTTAAAAAACGGATTTTCGCATTTAGAAAGTGAAAGAAAAAATGATACTTACACGTTAAATATAGATATATCAAATAAGTAATGATGTTGAAAATTTTGTTACATTTTTACAGAAGTGGATAATACAAAAAACAAACATGTACTCTTTTAAATTGATCACACTGTATAACAATAAAATTGGTTCACAAACAATAATATTAATGCTACTAGAGTGGATTATAAATTTAATGATATTAACTCCCGCCATGAATTATCACGAAATATTTTAAAAATGTCTTAAAAGCCTTTATTTTTATAGACGTATGTCCACTGTAACACGTCATCTTGCTTCTAATGATAAATAGTATAGTGGTACCATGTTTTAAGCGAGCTCTGCATCACAGAAAGCTCTCCCTATTCATCATTCGAGCCCGACCGATAAGTGAGGCTAGCCAGACCCCACGCATCCAAAAAAGACGTTTCTATCAGGAAATGACGAAGGGAGGAGATTTTTTAAATGCTTCCTCTGTGATAAGATGCTGCGATTAAAAATCGCGATGACAGATCTTTTGCTTCAAAGGTACATTAAGGAAAGGCGAAATATTGCTCGAGAACGAAAATAATTGCCAATCGCTCTGAAAAAAAAAAAGAACGTTTCACTGGAAGTCTGCAAGAGAAGCATTGCTTTCAGTAACTGATCATAAGTGAAAATGGTGATTAATTTTTTTTTTTTTTTTTTTGTATTGGGAATGAAATATAGATTCAGAAATATTAAACAACTGCGCATGAATATTGCCACACAATAAATTGTTAAAGAGGAAGTCTTAGATCTGTTATCTGTTATGGATTTGATGGTTCTAAAAGGCAGCATTGGGACGAAGTTTAGTGAAGTGCTTACCCCGGTTTGGCTCTGACCTCCTGTCAGAATAGACTTTGTGAGCTAGCTATCCTTTGGTTTCTACGTTTGCCCATATGTTAGCAAAAAATAGTGGAAATTATGTTTAATTACTAAAAATTATGCAAATGCTTGAGAATATTTAAAGAGAAGAGATTCAAATAAAAAAAAAGGCTTTTCTTCCTTCTGGAAGCAGCATCAAGATGTCATTGAAGTTGAGTGGGTGTCAACCAAGTAAAATGTTTCTTGGTCTTCTGGTGTGATGATTTGGAGTGTATTTTTCGATTTAATTAAGAGATTTATTATCAGAGATATGAATATATTATGAAATAATTTTTTGGCAATTTTTGTAACGAATTGTTTTATATAGAGAGAAGGGTATTTTAAAGCAGCTTCAACATTTCTTATATACCAAATTGCGCCGGTAATTTGTCAAATGATAGAATTTTGAGCTTTTTCAATTGTATTTATATTTGTTTTTGCTACAAAGGCCCATACAGGGCAGGTATATGTAATGATAGGTCCGAGAATCAGAGCACAAATAAGCATTTTGTTTGTTCGTTTTAGTTTAGATTTCTGAGAAATTAGAGGATAGAGTTTACAGGTTACTGCTCGGAAATTTTCTTTATCCTGTACCCCTCCACTTTCTAAATTGTGGCTCTTGTCTTTGATAGGCTTTTCCTTTTTAGGATTCCTTCCCTTATTCATGTATAAACTATACAAAAATAAAATTCAAAAGAAATCAAATTGATCAATTAATAAATAATTTAATTAAAATATATAGAACAAATAAATTCTTTTTTAGCGTAATAAAAATTGAAATATTAATAAGACATAAATAATAGCAATTATTTATATAAATAACAGCATTCATATTTTGAATCACAAAAATTATATTACATATTTTAAAAACAAGCAATTTTACATAAAATGTTATGTGCGAGGTGTAGGAATTAAATAACGATACTGACGCTGTAAAACATTTTATTTTGATGTCATTCAAATTACCTTCAATATACGTCCCTCCTCTATCCCTACAACGCTCCATGCGAATCTTCCATTGTTCGAAACAGTGCTGAAAATTTCTGTGAGCTCCTTCAGGATGCGTGATACTTTCTCTTTCACAACTTCAAATCTTGTTCATTTAATGTAGATTTAACCTTAGGAAACAATTAAAAGTCACATGGTGCAATATCTAGTGAATAAGACGAATGGTTTAACACTGGGGTGCTAGAAACCTCTTAGCAGACAATGCGGAAAGAGCCGGTGTATTGTTTTAGTGAAAAAAAATTGCCGTACGAATTCTTTGTCAATTTCTACAGTCTTGGCAATCGTACGAATACTTAACCGATGGTCAGATTACCGATTTTTTCGATATCTTCATCCGTTTTTGACATGGACGGGCGACCGGGGTATGAAAAATCTTCAACTCCTTTTCGGCCATCTTGAAAACGCTAAAAACACGATTAAAAATTCATTGCCATACACTTCTTTAAAAAATTTTTAGTTTCAATAGCCGTTTTTCCAAGTTTTATTTGAAATTTCTCACCGATTCCTTGCTCTTTGGTTACACTTACCATTTTTCCGCCAAAACAAAAAAGTAACTATAATGTGAACGAAGACTATGGGTATGATTACAGAAGCGAGAGGCTCTGCTTTGAAAAGAAAGGCAGCTAAACAGCTGTTGGTAGCTGGCGTTTGGCGCATGCGTACTTCCTCTGTAGCAGCGTCAGTCTTCTTATTTAACAGCGGTACTCCGTATTAAAAATACATCGGAGAAAGGCCTGTTGTTATTTTGAATGAAAATTTTTCTGAAAAACACAGAATTCGCAATGGTCGGTACAACTAATACTACAATTATTTGTTTTATAAATTTATAACAAAAGGAAATGCAGGATCTTATTAATTATTATTTAAATGTAATTAACATATTTTTCTCTCATGCAAGCTCGCAATCCCCCACTCTAGAGAAGTCCATCAAATCTGGAGTTAAAAAGCCTTTTACTAAAAAATTGCATCCTTTTTTTTAATGGTATCGTCTTAGTGCGATTCTGCTATGTGAACTGTTAAGTTCTTCGAATTCAGAATTTATTAGATAGAAACTTATGTTTATTATAATAAAAAATAATGGAATGGAATTATATATTTTTTGAGTATTGACGAAATTAAAGTTATAAAAATTTAATTTTTTTTTAATGTTCCGTGCATGCTAGAAAGAGAACGAAAAGGTAATAATAAAATATTTTATGGCGTGTTATACACAAGCCATTTTGATTCGAGAATTACTGCCCTCTTAACAAAATGTTTGTGCATGTTAACTTATTCGTTATATCCTTCAACTAATTTCTGGACTGGAGATATCCCAAGAAATCTCGAATTGTGAATTTATACCACGTGATCTGGAGATATCCCATGAAATCTCCAGATAACCTGGAATAAATTCGTGCTCTTCTGCAGTAGTCTTGGAGGCGGAGATACGTCTATTGCCTTGCCCATTTAAAATATGTATACTTATTGCCTCTCTGTCTCTCATTGAAATGAATAAATAATTTTGATTGAACAAAAGTGTTTTCCTTGCATCTAAGAAGTTGATTTTTGCTTATTAATTAATATTTAAATTCATTATATAATTTTTAATAAATTCTTTTCTTACATATATATATATAATAAAAATTTTGGTTATGAAAAATTAGAAACTCTGACAAATTTAATATACATTTTATATTTTTTTTTTTTTTTTTTTGTAACTTTGGATGTCAAACCATATTTGAGGCAGATATTTCTAAATGATATAAAATGAAATCTCTTTATAGCCTCCTAAGCAGCTATTGTTTTAGGTGCATCACTTTTGGCTTACCAGATCACTTTTCAGTTTTCTTATCGTTTGCTTCAATTTTAATTTCATGTAGTTTAAATATATTTAATTTAATAATTTATCGTTTCCTTTAATTTTAATATCGGAAAAGTTTACTATTGTGCATTTCTCGATAGTTCATCATTTACTTTAATTCTCATATTTAACTGAGTAATTTAATAATAATTATAAAAGAAGCACACCTTAGGTGGCTAAATCTGTTCTTTGCAAAACTTTTCATAGCACTTTTTTTAATCTAAAGCTTCTTTCTTTTATTCTAAAGCTTTCTCGTATATCGGCTATAACAGTGTTTCTGTATTTTAAAGTTCTTCACGCTTATTATGTTCAACCATCTGTTAAACTCATGATTTTTACGGTCAGTAAAATAAATAAACGTAAAAAGAATATTCTCTCAATTTTTTTTTATTTATTACTTATTTTTATTGTTATTTCAAATTTTCTGGCGTGCCATGTAATTGCCATCATTGTTATTGATCTTCTCAAATTAATCATTCGCCCCGTCAGTGTAATGTTTTTAGTCTCATGTTGATGGACAATTCGAATAACCTTCGTCTGCTACACCTGTTTGCACCGCATTAAACCTTCCTATCCATTCACAAAAAAGTTTTGTTAGTTCTTGGTAGTATGTCCATGCTGAGGCAACACCCGGTGATGAATTCCCACGGGTTTTTCTGCGTGAAAATTGCATCAGATGATGAATTCATTGAGACATGTTATTCTTCGATGGTGCAATACGCATACGGAACTTGGCTGTCATTTGACTGTCACTGTTTGGAATCGAATTGTCACACGCACGGGCAGAATAATTGAATAGCATCAAATAACAAATTCTGATTTGATTATGTTTTAGTTAAAGATTATGTTACTATTTTTTTTTTTCTGATTTTATCTCGTATATTAATATTAGGTAAATATTTTCTAGCGATATTAATCCTATTTTGCGGGGGGGGGGGCGTTTAAAAATGTATTTATAACTTTAGTTTCACATTATTACTAAATCAAGTACAAGGAAGCACACATTCAGGGATTTAAATTTTATTAACTTCACACTAGAACCAACGCGAGGACTATTGGCGACGGACCTCGTAATTTTGAACCTTCGTCAAGTGATGAGGACGACACATGAGCTGGCAATTCTATCTCTTGAAGTCCACTCCACGCCAACGGGAAGACTTTGAGTCATGACAGATTTAACGAGCATGAGCCCAGGCTGAGCAGTTGTTCTGAAGTGGCAACAAGGCTCGAACCCACAACTCGACGAAAACCGCTGTTCACGAATCAATGACCGTTACCGCTGGTCACCGAGACAATGATCATTAGGCTACCGCGGCCAAGAGAGAGATATATGGAGCAACAAAGGAATTATTCCTAAAAGGAGTTATAAAGTTCTATTCGTTGACTTCTTGTTTTTAATTTATGAGGAAGTTTTTTTTTTTTTTTTTTTTTTTGCTGTTAGATATCAAGGATATATCTGGGTTACCTTTGAGTTATGAGGGCTATTGGCGACGGACCTCGTAATTTTGAACCACTGTCAAGTGACGAGGACGACACCTGAGCTGGCACCACCTCTCCTAACTTCCACACCACGCCATCGGGAGGACTTTGGGCCCCGACAGATTTAATGTGCATCAGCCCCTGCTACACGGCGAGTCTTTAGTGGCCAAGGATCGAACCCGCGACTGAACGAAAACCTCCGGCCACGAGTTCGAAGCCATGAACACTAGGCAACCGCGGCCTAGCCTACAGGGAAAGCGATCTAATTGTATCAATCGTTAAAATTTATTAATTGTCTATATGATATTTATTATTTTAGTATATTGATAACTGTAGTTTTAAATACAAAATAGCACATTTATTCTGTGGTAAAATGGATTGAATTGCTTGATGGGTGAGTAGAGAGGAGGTCTGAACTAACAAATGTAATTCGTTCCTGCATTGGGTGAAATTTTTAAAATAACTTTTAATTGTATATACGATATTAAAGCTACTCGAAATTAGCAATTAATATTAAAATGTTTCAGAGAAGAGAAAAGGAGAAATATATCTTTTAAGATGAGAGTGTTTTGTTCTTTTAAAAGTGGCTGATTTTACTTATAATAGCATTGCTACTGGTTCGCTAGCACCGAAACATATTGGGTGCTATAATGCCATTTTATAACAACTGGTGACGGTAAAGCAATGGTTAATGTATGTGCCTATCTTCGGAGCATTTTTTTTTTTTTTTTTTTTTTTTTTGGAACACTTATATTTTTAGTTACAATGGTCTTTTTTAAATTGTAAATGTAAAAGTCCTTTTAATGAACTTTTTTTTATTTTTCAAATTTTGGCCATGATTGTTTAAAATTTATTAAAATTACATTTACGCTAAAATTCCTTTAACAAACTCTAATTAAATATATATTTCAATGTTTGTTTAAACAATATATTTAATATACATATATCTGTGTTGTGGAACTGAAAAAATGCAACTACGTCTTAAACTTACTGTTTTACACCAAAACTTATAAACACAACATGATTTTACAAAAAAAATATATCTCTTTTTTTTTTAAATAAAAATAGCTCCAAAATAAATAGTTATAAACTAAAAGCTATGTTTGAAGTTCACAGCATACATAGAGATGCACAGAACATTATGGTAAAATTTCATTTTAATATAAGAAACATTTTTTAGGAAATGAGACTTTTCTTAATAAAAAAAAAAAATTGAAATCGCAGTTTTCCAGAAAATGCAAATAAAGATTTCAATGTTTCTTAAAAAATTATATACTTACATTAATGTGCATTAACTGACTACCCTAGGAACAAATGCAAACCATTTTTGAAATCGTAAATAAGTGGGCTGTAGTAAAAAGTAATAAAGAAACTTCAGAAAATTTTCACGAAAATGGTGATTTTGGGGTAGGCACATACCAGAAAATTTCGAGCTTTGTGATTACCGAAGACTAAGTCGAGGCGCAAATTTGATTCCAGATTCCATTCTGAGACATATTCGCATAGAGTAATAAATTCCTCGTTTGATATGGTAAACTTGGAGAGAGAAAAAATCCATAAAATACATCATATTTGTCTCTTGATCGAAGTTCAAAATAACGAGATCCGTTGCCAATACTCTTGTACAGCTCTAGGACATCGTTAATTCAAATCAAACGAATAAGGATCCATTATAAAAGTCGATAAAAACATCAGTCTATTTTGCATCATATCAAGTATCTGTGATGTTACAAACCCTTCATTCAGCTATGAATAATTTTTATGACATCATTTAAATTACACTTGAACTTCATTATAAGCCGGACTCCTTTAACTCGGATCTCCGGATATTCTAAATCGGTCTGCACGAAGAATTTTTCAAATTTGTAATGCTACCTGCTAATTTCCATAACAATCATTTGTTTCATTGATTTAATTTGAAAAATAATTTTCTCTTCTAAAATCTTCTAATAACTGTGAATGTGTGAAATAAAAATGGGGCGGAACTTTACAAATATCCTGTGCTAAGTCGTTAAAACCTTAATAACATTTTTTATAACCAGTGACAAAATACATATGGTGCTACATTGCCGAATTATAAAATGCAATAACACAAATTTAAGCGCACTTTTACTGCACACTAAGTAGACGTCTTTATCTTCTATAAATACGATTCCTATCCGATTTGTAAAAAAAGATGATTTTCTATTAGTATATTTTATTTAATATAATTTTTTCCCATTCTCCGTTTAACCCGGATTTTCAATATCCCAGGCCGGCCATTGCCTTAATTTATTCGAAGTCTTATTGTATTGCGAAAATAAAAAAAATAGTTATTTACTCTTGTTTTACCTTTGAAACATTGCAAAAATAAACAACTTTTATTTACATTTGACAAATGCTTCAAATATATCTTTAAAAATTGATGCAGTTCTTCATATGTGGACAATAAATACATGAATAGAAAAAAATTTCACTCGTGACTTTTTTATTATTCCTAAGAAGCATTGTGATTAATTTATATATTTTTAAAAAAGACTGTTAATGAATCCCTAAGAATCAATATATTCTTTTTTTATTAACATAAATAAAAAATTATATCTGTTTTTCAGCTAAAAACAAACAATTAAACTAAATAAATGGGCAGGTTCTGAACATCCTACATTCTAAAAAAGAAAAAAGAGTTTAACTGTAAAATATAACATTAAAATGGTAGTTAACAGTTTAACAAGCTTGTGAAAGGAAATTCTATAATTTGCACTTCTTTATTTTTACTACAACTAGATATTTCAATTTCTGTATTTTTTTTTTTATTTCTACCAGTAGGAAATTATTTAATTGATTTAAAACACACTTGTCTAGGATTTAGAGTAATTCAAATTAGAGTAATGACAATTAATCTTACTGTTAAAAGAACATATCACAAATATTTTTAAAACTTCCGTAAGTTGAATTTTTAATATATTGTACATTTTCAATGAACTGATTTATTAGTTCATGTATTATATCAATAAACGCCTTAACATATAGGAATATAAATATATTTTAATGAATTTATTGAGGTTACAATTGTAATCTATGATCAGAGAACAATGATAAACATATTAGTGAATGAAAGATAAATAAAAAAAATCTTTTGTTTTTCTACATTTGAATTTTTCAAATACCATTTATTTGCTCTGACCTTGAATCTTTTTTTGGCTCCCTCGCCAAGAGACTGAGCAATCCCCATATACAGAGGCTAAAGTGTAAAATTAGTTAACACAATCCATAATTGACTTAAAAATTTTAATGAAATAAAACTATTCCACTTCGATTTTATGTAATTCTTGCGAAAAATTTCTATTTATATTCAACAATCCTCCCCTCGTTACATATATTTAAAAAATGACTATCAGACAGTTAATGTACTTTGTGATATGAAAGTGGAGTATGATGTAATGCTCAATAACAATTTATTTTCATAATTGACGTGAACTCTTTCCGTCAGGATACATTTTTCCCCTTTACTCCTTTTGATGAGAGTACAAAACAGACACGCATCAAAAAAAGCAACATCAAAAGAGATACTTTGAACCTGATTTTGCTCACTGGAAAGTGAATGAGTTGCTTCTAACAGTGCAGCCGTGTTTCCTGAACTTTCACATTAATTGTGTGCGATCGATAGTGTTCAATCAACTGCATCGCCTAAGTGTTTACTGCACTCTTGTAGAATTGAGACGCTGATGGAAAACGGTATTTGCGTGCCCCACTGAGCAGATAACTCAGCTACAAACTTTGAACTCCTGATCTCCAGAAGATAGAGAAACTGTTGCTTCTGTGCATGTTTGCTGTCCTACATTTTTGCACTTATTAGATCAGTTCTTTGTTTTTAATTCTTCTTTTGAAGGAAAATGGTATAACGAGGGATTTATGATGCTTGCGAAATTAGATATCGGTTTTTAAGAATGAATTATCTGGGGGAAGTAACACACAAAACAAATAAACATTGGAATTGTTTTCTTTTATTTGGTTTTTCCTCTTTGTTGTGGAATGCCTGATACTGTTCATATTAAAATTGGCTTAGAGTAATCTACAACTAGAAAAAATTTTGTGTTGGAGGGGAAGGGGGTTTCAATTAAACATAACTATTGGAACAACAAAACTTGATCAAGCGACTATATAGGACAATATTATGAACTCCTACTTTGCTCTTCGAACTTTCTCACTACACAGCAGTAAAACAAAATAGGTGTTAGTCATTCCCTTACTCTGTTCTGGAAACAGAACAACCCTTTATTCATTCTGTCTAGAGTAGAATATGACTGGGGTAGCCTGATGGTCAGGGTCACGAACTCGAGGTCGGTGTTGTTTTCAGGAGTCGTGGGTTCGAGTTCTGATGCCTCTGAAGACCCGCCAAGCAGTGGGTCTAATACACTTTAAATTTGTCAAGACTTCACGTCTTCCCTTACCTTCTGCAGGTAAGTACGGGCTCATTCCCCCAAGGCATCCATTTCCCATGGGGTTTACTGACTTCGTAAATACTTGTGACTCAACCCCGGGATACCCAAGTGATCCTTTTATGTCTTCGACCTTCCTTGTAAACAATTTTTTTTTCTTTTGTTCCACTTTTTCAAACGCTGGATCTCAGTTACATCTTGTTTGGTGTAGAATAGCTATACCTGGCTCTTGTGCCATTAAGCTGCACCATCACTCACTCATTAAGTCCTCATGTTGGCGTGGCTGGTGTTAAGTTTGGAGAGAAAGATACCAGCTCGGGTGTCGTCCTTGTCATTTGACCGAGACTCAAAATTACGAGGCCAATAACAAACGTAGTGCTTCTAAGTGCGACGTCAATGAAACAATTTTGCGTAAATCCTAGTTTCGAACCCGTTAATGCAGATAGGTATACTATAAAGTGTGTATTTGGATTTGAACGAGAAAAAGGAATACCAAGACTGAAAAATTTATAAATAAAAGAAAATGATGGGTGTTGTAATAGAATCTATTCAAATAATTTTTAGGTTTACCGTTACTATTGTGACGGCTGTCCTTTCCTGTTTGCCTCTTGTGCCATACCTAAACTCAATGTTTTGACACTAAAAGCCAATAAATTGATCAAAGAGAGTTAGAACAATAATTACAATATTTATTTCTTGGTTGCTAATATAACGACAATTATAAATGCTCTCCCGGACAAGGCCTTAACTATTTTAGCTCACTCTACCAGTAATAATCTAGCTGACTCTTACCACTAAGACTTTCTTGATTTCAAGCATACATTAGTCAGCCGATAACTTGTAACAATTCTCGGCTCCGACTTCAACTCAGACTCAGGAACAATTGCTGAACACTAGAATCACTCAACCTCTACTTCAACCTCTCTATCGCGACTCTCAGTCTGAGTTTATATATTTCCTAACTCTCCTGCTTCACTTCATTTCTACCTGCTTTACATAATCACGTTTCATTTTTGGTTGGGTAAAGATTGTTTAGCGAAATCAATCAATCTTAATTAAAAGTCCTCAAGGTTAGTGAAGAGAAACCGCGAATAGCCCAACGTCACACTATGATATAAAAAAAAATAAGGCAATATAAAATTTATTTTATTTTCTTAAATGTAATTGTTTTTTTTTCTTACATAATGATGATATACTTACTTATGAAATCATACCTCAAAGTGTAATGGCAAAAAAGGCACCTCAGCAAAGAGTTGGCGTTTGGATTTTCAATCGACTATCGTCCTAACTTGTAAATTAATTCTCTAGAATGTTAAATAGGACCTCAGTAGAACATGTGAGTAAAAAGTGAGCAAAAGTAACTAGGAATTAAATTGCAGAATTTTATGAAGGAACATTAATTCAACCTAATTCTTCGATAGTTTTATTAGCTTTATTTTTGAAAAAATTACCATTTTAGCGACATATACAGCGCTATTTGCTCGTGAGTTAAATTAAAACATTAATTATGGAATATGAGGATGGAAAACAAGTCGCATTGATGAGCCTTCGAACTTGTCTCTTTGTGAACAGTTGTCTTGATGTTCGAGGACACATTCATTGTAATGAAGGATTCATTAATTCGAGTTGCGTTTTAGGATTTATTTATTGCAATAATACCCAGAAATTTGTGTAACTGTACCCTTACTTTTGTTTACTGCCCTCAGACTTATTTATGAGTCCTACCCTTTTGCTTATTTTTTTTCTGTTTAGTCATAGAGATTAAGTAAACCTGCTGTCTCAGATTTGTTTGCTCCGTCACCTAGTCATGAATATATCGAGTTATCACCACCTGTGAGATTTGGATTTATGATTATATACTGTAAAACCAGCAATTATCAAAACAAAGGGTTGCTTCTGGTGAATTTACGCCGAAACAAGAAACATAAAAAAAAAAAATTTAAAGTCAATTCCTATTTAGGTCAACAAAGAAAATTTTTATTTTAGTTACTTTTTATTAAATAATTACAATTAATATAAATATGTACATACATATTATAGAATCACAATATTTAGTAGCAAAAGAAATTTTTTTTCCAGCGATCTACACGCTTCGTCACTGACGGTATTTATTCCTAAATTTATATCCTGTTAAATATCTCATATAAGAGAAACTTTTTTTCTCCCGTATGAAACTAAAATTAATTATTTGAAAATCAAATAAAAAAAATTTGATGCTTCGACGAGATTCGATACGAAGGCATGAAGATTCTATCCCGACGCTCTGCAACTTTGCCATTGCTAGACAAATGACATAGTAGAAGCATTGACTTGTTTCTTAATTCATCCGGTAAATTAAATGGTTGGAATGCAGTTTAGCCTAACCACTTTTGGCGACAGGAATTATTTGGCGGTATTTAGCCAAATGTGGCTACCCTGGTCCTCTTCGTCGTCTTAACGTTCAGCCAAAAAAAAATCGCCAAGTTTGGTAATTTTTGAAATCGCGCCAAGTGGTTGGGCTAAACTGCATTTTCACCAATTAAATTTAATTGTTTGAAAAAACTGTATTCACATCAAGTGTCATCCTATACAAGTTTAAAAAATATATCTGAACTTGAGCGGATGAATAAAAAGTATTTTTATTAACGATTGAAAATTTGAACAAGATATATATAGAGTGTGAACTAATAGTAGGAATTTAAAAAGGCGAAAAAGGTCTGATCGGCTGAAAAGTAATGGCGACTGTTTTTGGAAATGCGAAGGGTATCCTACTTATTGATTTCTTAGAAAAAGGACAAAACGACAAATGGACTATACTGCAGTCACTTAACTCATACGATTTCTAACACATGTACTTTTTGAGCAACCCTCGTGTTACAGTGTCGCTGTTATATTATGTTATGAGAATAAAATCACAATTATAATAATGTCTTGATTATGGAGAGAGAAAAGTTATTTTAAATTATCGGTTTGCGTGTAACCAAAATAGCGCGTGAGTTGAGTATATTTCTTTAAAAAATTCAATGTGATACATAGAAATCCGTTTCGTACTTTAGATATTTTTAAAACGTTTTTATGTATTTCATTTGGTGTGTGTGTCATCAAATTTTCGATCGTTAATTTAATCAACTTCCCATCAAACTAGAGCTCTGAAACTTTGGGAATCGTTCTTACTCGCCTAACAATGCAATATTTAGACATTAATATATTTTTAATACAGCCCAACCACTTGGCGCGATTTCAAAAACTGGCATCAAACTTGGCGTTTTTGGCTAAACGTTGGTCCCTAAAACAGACCACATTGGGCAAAATACTGCCAAATAATTCTTGTCTCCAAGGATGGTTGGGTTAAACTGCATTCCAATTATTTATTTTACCGGATGAATTCCTTCATTTTAGTTAGTTTTAAAATTTTTATGTATTTCACTTGGTGTGTGTGTATCAGAGTGTCATCAAATTTTCGATAATTAATTTAACCAACTTCCCATCAAGCTAGAGCTCTGAAATTTTGGGAACCGTTCTTACTCGCCTAACAATGCAATATTTAGATATTTGCGACCAGTTTTAACTAATATTTCAATAACTTTCTTTAATAAACTTTGCCACCATATAAAAACATTGGTTTTATCTCGAATTATTTACCGATATTCTTCTTTTTTTAAAGTGGCCGTAGTAGCATAGTGAAAATGATAGCGGACTCGCATGAGGCGATTTTCGTCGCATCGAAAGTTCGAGACTTGATGTCATAGACTGCCGTGTAGATGGGGATGATGCACGTTAAATCTTGTCGAGATCCAAAGTCTTCCTTTGGGTGTAATTTGGAGAGAAAGATACAAAAGATCAGGTGTCCTTCTTGTTATTTGACCGAGGCTCAAAATGATGAGGTCCGTCGCCAATACTCTCACGTTGCTTCTCAGTGGGATGTTAACAAACAATCACAACCGTATACGTGCACTCACTTAAAATGGTTTCCTCCGACAAGCCATCGTGAAAACGCGAACTAAATTTCAATCCTATGTTATTTCTAATTGTTCGTAAATCGAAACTTCTTCAATTATTATTATGTAATTAAATGTATTTGAAATAAGAAAAAAAAAATAGGATAATATTCTTTGTAACAACACACTAAAACTCGATTTACGAAAAAAAAAACTCGACAAACCAAGAAGGAATTGTCCGCTGGAGACAAAAATTGGCGTATAGCAAAAATTATGTACAGAATAGAAAGTAATTAAAATTTCAGAAAAATTGAATGATTTATTTCAGAGTTACATTATTACAAAGCCACGAACTCAATAAGGTGTTGCATATACATTAATCCTAAAAATTATACATGCGTTAGACATAGAAATGAGAA
Source organism: Nephila pilipes (assembly GCA_019974015.1). Lineage (NCBI taxonomy): Eukaryota > Metazoa > Arthropoda > Arachnida > Araneae > Nephilidae > Nephila > Nephila pilipes. The sequence goes on from BMAW01080372.1 coordinate 137,362, forward strand.
CAAGTAAACTAATTGGTTGTTTCCAAGAAACGAAGTACTCAGTTTCACCCTCTCCTTCACCTTGAAAATTAAATTTTTTGAGCAAGTAGAGATAAAAGAATAAATTAATAACTTTTGTATCATTACATTAAAACGCCGCTCCTATATAGCAAATAAATTCTTGGTTTCCGTTCTTTTACAAATTTAATTGAATGATTTAAACTCAAAATAGGAATTTAAATCATACAATTCCTCTTTTGAAGAAAATTGTGTATATGTATATATGGTGAGAATATATCAACACCATGCATAACTCACGTATTCTTATATAGAATGTGCTAAAACGTTTCATTAATACAAGTTTGTGCATAGCACGTTTACTTGCCATCTTATATTTCTTCACACAGTCTACGTAACAGCATTTATTTTAGTGTTTCATTCAAATCAGTTTCATATATTCATTTCAAAATGATAATATTTACGCATTTTGAAGAGTAAAAAAATGTATGAATTTTTATGAACAAAGAATGAAGAAAATTCTATTAAACTTGATTTTTTTAAAATTAGCTAATAATGCTTTACTTTTTTTAAAAAAATGTATTTGTCAAGTAAACAAATTTTTATGTGAAATTGTGGTTACATGATACACTTCAAAAATACACTTAAAATACATGGAATGTCCTCTAGAAATTATTGTATGTAATTTTGATTATTTATTCACGTCTTCCTGAGAAGTAACACGAATATTATTGGTGACGGTCCTCGTAATTTTGAACCTCTGTCAAGTGACGAGAACGACCCTAGAGCTAACACCATCCTCTCCAAACTTCTAAACCACGCCTACGGGAAGACTTCGGGACTCGATGGTCCTCCCGTTGGCGTGGTGTGGATGTTAGGAGAGGGGGGTGCCAGCTCAGGTATCGTCTTCGTCACTTGACCGTGGTTCAAAATTACGAGGTCCGTCGCCAATAGCCCTCGTGTTGCTTCTAGTGCGACGTTAATAAAAACTAAAACTAAACTAAATCGGGACTCGATGATATTTAACGAGTAACATCCTCGCTACCTCTTTAAATGCATCTGGACTCGTACCCACGACTCGACGGAAACAACGCAGTCCACGAGTCTACGATCATGACCACTAGGCTATAGCGTCCACGGGAAAACATTAAAAGACTACTCCATTATTGTTATAAATATCATCATTAAGTATTGTCTGTGTGTTTTAATAAATAGAAACCTTTAAAATGCGAGGAATTCTTAAGTTTCCAAAAAGGTATATTTGAATCATTACACAAAATTACGCATTAACACACACACACACATATATATATATATATATATGTAACGATCCTGGCGACTAAATGTAACGTATTTATTTTAACGTTTGTTCAATAGTAATGAATCATTCCATACATGGTCGAAATACTTTTATTTCCATATTGTAGCAGACTTTAGTCGGGCTCCGGCCACCAATGGCCGAAGCGAAATTACCATACAAATTTCAAATGATCATCAGTGAGAGAAGGACCAGCGTAAGAGAGGAGCAGTATGAAAAGGAGAGAAGCATAAGAAGAGAGCGTTTTTCGCTGTGTTTTGCTATTTATATGAGGGAAAATTCAATTAAACATCAGAGTCCAAACTGTCTGAATGGAGGGACTTCCAGGCAAGATAAGTATAGACTCAAAGTCTAGTAGAGATCATCCCTACAGGTCTGTTCCGTGAGAAGAGAGCATTGTCAGCGAATTTTTTAAAACACGTGATTGAATTAATTAAAAAGAATAGGAATTGTATCAGGAAATACGAATGAACATTATCGTTTAAAGGAGAGAATGGGCAAATTTAGTAAATTAAATTATTTAAGTGAGAAATTAATGTGAATTAAGTTAAATCATTACATATATATATATATATATATATTTAAAGTCCAAAAATTAATTAAAATTCACAAAAAATTCACGAAATTAAAAAATATGAAATTTGAAGAAAAAAAAAGATATATTTTTTGCCATGATGTATATATTCATTTAATAAAATCTATCATATTCCGTTGAATTCTTGATCAACAGACACTTTTCCAAAGTATCTTTCTTAACATATCTTTCCTAACGTTAAAATTTTCAGTTAGTAGCGCCATGTATCCCGGAATGCAGCGTCTTTTTGTGTCCAGTTCCCGAAGCTCGTGCTGCAAGAAAACACAATGCTAAATCCGTGGAGCTCTTTTCGATGAACATTTGCTTAACTGCTTCCGCGAAAAAATGACAGCAGAATTTTGTCAGAATAGTTTCTGGAAGTCGAGTGGAAAATAAAACACGAGGAGTTTCTCGAGCGCAATTTTGCTGAGCTCGGCGTAACTCCAGTGGTGTGTGCGCTTTGTGCGATTTCATCCATTTGCGTAATTGAAAACCGAGAGATAAACGACGTCACGAGGGTGCTTAAAATAGTTGCCTTTTTCCTCTTAGCAATTACGGATGAGAAAATAATTTTTGTGTTTCTTTTCATTTTTTTTTATCTTTTCTTGAAATAATTTTTCTTACAAAAAATGTTGCTTGTATTTGCTTTGCGTCTCATTGCCCTCTGTTTAAATGTATCCCATTATTTCTGATTTTTAATTTAGAGGAATGTTCTTGTTCAAGATCATTTGTACTTGCTCTGTGCCTTATTATCAAA
>BMAW01080372.1:140017-204798 GCA_019974015.1 Nephila pilipes
TTTCTACTTTGGAGAAAATAGTTTTTGATCAAGATCTTTGCTTTTTTTATGTTTGCTTTGAGTCTCATTGACGAATGTCCTATATATTCAAATGTTTTTGGATTCTTAATTTTGAGAGAATAGTGTTTGATCAAGATTATTATTTATACTTGTTACATTAATTATTAATTGTTCAGCCTTTCAGCACTATATTTTAAGGAATAAATTAACTGTGGCTTTTGTTTGTTTAATTTTTATTAACGTCGCACTAGAAGCAACACGAAGGCTATTGGCGACGGACCTCATAATTTTGAACCTCGGTCATGTGACGAGGACGACGCCAAATTAGCAGTGGAAACACATACATATCTCTGCACTACCGAGCCAATCAGAAGCTCTTAAGTTTCTGCATATTTTTTGGCCTGATATATATATATAGTGTATACATATAATATTAAAATATTTATGCAGATAGAGATCAGAAACTGTAAATTGTTATTCGAAATGATTTAATATGCAGTGGGACCTAAAATTACATGACAGAGATTTAGTGAATGAAAATCACCCAAAAGTTCTAAATTTATGTTCTTCAATGCAAGTATTATTCAATCTTTATGGTATTCTGCCAACACTTTTGACGCTTCATTCACCTCTGCAATTGATAAAGTGAATATTTTCTGTTTTAAAAACGCTAGACACACACAAAAGATAAATTGTTCGTGCAATTAATAGTACGATCGTAAGATGTTTAGTGAATTTTAAGTTCATTGAAAATAATCTTTTTTTAACCCATCCGTAAATCTGTAATTTAAGCAAACTAAGATATTAATTTTTTAGTAAATGATCTTTATAACTAAGAAACTTTAAGATTTCTTTTAAAATTTTATTTAACAACAATATATATCAGATTTGTTATTATGACATATATACTTCTAAATAAATACGTTCCTCTTTTTAATAAAAATGCAGTTTTATGATTGGAAAAAAAGTTGTTCTCTAATTAAATGAAGAATATTTTACACTATAAAATAAAATTTGTTTTTCACTTTAAAATCTTCATATAAGTATCAATCATCATTAATTTATTTTAAGTCTTTTTATTTCTTTCCACGATTAAAATGATTATTTTTAAGTATTAAAAAAAACATTTGAATAAAAATCTACCGTATCTGAATGCTTTAAATGCGAATTGTTTTATTTTATATTACATTTTGAAAAATGTTTTTAAAGTATAAAAACATATTTTATGTGTAAAATTCTTTTAAGCGTTCGAACGAAATCAATAACCTTTTATGCTTCTATTTCCAACAAAATTTAAAATTTATAGTTACTTTTTAAAGGAATTTCGACTGAAATTAAAAAAAAAAAAAAAAAAAAACACTGATAAATACGGTGCTAATTTCCTTTTAACTATCATCCCTCAATTTTATCTTGATAGATTAATAATACAATGTCACGTGTGTTTATATTAATTTCGTCAATGTACAACATTTATCTCAAAACATTAGAAACATAAAGTACAAACTAGATGAAAAATTCGATTTTATAATATAATCTTTGAGAAAAAATTATTAATTACTATTTTTTTCTAAGAAAAAAAATATTAATTAGTATTTTTTTCTTAAGGAAAGATGAAATTCGAATCGAATAAATGATATATGAGCCATACAAGTAACAATATGTTGTGCTATATATTTTATTGAAAAAATAATTAAAAATCTATTTGTAGAATGTAATTGTTGGGTTTGCTCAATGAATCTATTAATTTCAAAAAATTTCACTCAGTTTATTTCTTTAAATAACTGGAAGGTTTCCGAAATTAACAAAAAGTTAATTTTTGAATAAGAATGCCATCAAATATGCAAATATAACATATTATATTTTGCAGCGTTATGTTTACATCCTTGAAATGCGTTTTAGAATTTAAAGAGCCAAACTGATAATCTCTGTAGGAAGTTTACTCATAATGCTCCCATATATGTATGTTTTACTTTTAAAAAAGGCGCTTCGTAATTGATACCTTACGTTTTTCAGGCGTTATCGCATAGATTTTGTTTATTTTACTCTTTATCATGTCCTGTTCTAGGTATTGTTTTTATAATTCTTTTTGGGAAATTTCAATTTATATAGTAGCATTATCATTTTCCATGCGAAGATCTTATGATTCTGGCGGGTTCTAGATTTATTCGGCTTAAACCACTTATAGCCATTTCTTCGAAATAGAATAACTTAGATTAAAGCTTTTTCGCAGAAATTGGAATATTGTTGAATAATTTTTCCGGAATTAAAAGTTGTCTGCACGTTACACGTGATCAATTCTAATTGTGCTGTAATGTAATAAAATGTTACATTCTGATATTTATTGTCAAAAAAAGAAAAAAAAAAAAAAAAAAGGGAAAGAACGAAGTTCTTTTTTTTAAAGTAATAAAAAAAACCATAACTGTCAAACTCAGCAAATAATTTCCACAACAGAAAAATACAGTTATCGAGTAGTTATTGCTGTCATAAATAATAAAAAAAAAAAAAGGAATGAAAAAAATATGGTATATTGTAGTTTGTTAATACTCACGATTAATTTTACGAAATCGATTTTTTTTATTTACTTCATCTATGGAGGAAATTTTTATGATAAATTTGTGTTTCAAGCTTGGAGTTTCAAGGAAAAAAACAACTTACATTAAAATATTAAACGCCTTAATAACTCGCCCGAAGGGAAATCCCTTTTGATCTGGTTGATTAGAACACTGCAAAAGGTGATCGGACAAATTTTCTTGGGACTGACATATCGTGGGTTAAAATCATTCTCATCACTCAAGGTCAGCCAACCTCCTCTCCCGATGCGTGAAAAAAGCATCGCTCCCACCGAAGTGGTAACCAGAACTTGATCCATCACTAAATGGCTTTCATTAGGGAATAGCTTATTATTCCAATGCGAAGAACGGATGTCAGATTTAATCACTTTTGCATTGGACACACTCGGTTTACACATAAACATGTTTTGTTTGGAGAGAAAGTATATGTGTGCTCCCGAGTGTCTTTCCTGTCATTTCTCTCGCACACTGTTCATTACATTTTAATTGTATGTCCAAGGTTTCATCATCATCGTCCAACTTTTTTTTAAATTCATCTGTTTTACGCTTATCTGACTGGGAGGAGGAAAAACCCCACCGATATGTTTTTGTATTTTTAAACAAAATTTAACTTTTAAATATTATTTAAGAATTTATCCTCTTTATAATGTTTTACACTTTTTTTCCCTTCGTAATCTGTATCTTTTTGTAACTTTTAATTTTGTTTTAAAGGGAAAAAAAGAAAATTTCTGGAACTTTCAACGAGTGTTTGGCGCAACATGGCCAGATTGGGCTCCTGCGCCATAAACATACAATATCTCACTCACTCCTTAGATGGCCGCACAGTCTAGAACTACTAGATGTATGTACCCCCCCCCCTCCAACCGATGCAAAAACTCACCTTTGTGTCTTAACTAAGACAACCGCATATAAATCGCAACGTGTGATGCAGTGGCTGTGGCGCGCATCAAATAGAAATTTGTCCAAAGCGAAACTCAGTTAATGCGCCATAATAACGAACTCGGGGGAGAATTTTTTTCTCGTCTAGTTGATAAGAGCACTGCAAAAAACAAGTTTTTTCTTCGAACCCAAAGATTGAAACTCCGCCGGCATTCAGGGTCTACTGTTCTTCCCCACCACGTTGTAGAATACAATGCACGCCGAATTATAAACTACAGTATGACCTTCTAGAGATTTTTTAGGTAAATACAGGATTTACGACCCTCAAGTTCTTGATTGATTTTAAAGTGCGTATACATCAGGGAGCCGAACCGTTCGCGATCGCTTTAACTCTCAGATGCATACGCACCAAACGAAATGCTCACGAGCCACTAGCGGCGATCCAATTCTTGTCGGTTTCTCAACGAAAGCAAAGGGTGTTCGATTCACATTGGGTCGATGTTGTTGATTAAATTTGTCCTCCCGTTGGTGTGGAAATCAGGAGTGGAACTCAGGGGTTGTTTTCGTCACTTGACCGAGGCTCAAAATTACGCGATCCGTCGCCAGTATCCATCGTGTTGCTTCAAATGCGACGTTAATAAAATCAATCAATCAATTGTTAGTATCCATGCTTCATCGATTATCTTATCCGGTGACCTAGGCGGCTCCTAGCTGGTTCGTCATTTCCCTTGGATTGCTGGATGTTCGTTATGTAAATAAATTCAGCGAGCGTTTCGTGAGGCATTTGCATATGTATACTCAACTTTATATTGTTTCCCCATTCAGTTTTGATATTTTGGTAAACATGGGTGACGCGTATTCGGGATTCCTATGCTATTTTTTTTTACGTATATTTCATTTTCCACCCTTGTCATTATATTCTCCTTTTCTTCCATTTAAATTGTTTTGTCTAGAACACTAGTACACTCCCCCTTTCCATTAAGTTAACGTTAACTTCCATTAAATTTGGCCCAGTTTGGTGATAAAATCAACCCGACAATACTTAGCAATGTACAAGTTTCCAGTTATTCCACAAAATATCCCCCGCCGAATTCTCGAAACACTTACTTCATTCATATTAACTTCTTTCCACATAATCATTCTACTTTTCGAGGACAGGCCGCAATAGCCAATAGGTCATGGTCGTGGATTCATAGCCGACAGTTTTTGTGGTGTAGTGGATCCGAGCCTTGATGTCTCTAAAGACCCACCGTGTAACTGGGGCTGATGCACGTCAAAAATGTCGAGGCTCAAAGTCTTCCGTTGACATGGTGTGGATGTCTGGAAAGAGTGGTTGCAGCTCATGTTTCGTCCTCGTCACTTGACCGAGATTCAAAATTATTATGTCCGTCGAAAGTAGTTATCGTGTTCCTTCTAGTGTGACGTTAATAAAACCAAACCGATCAAACTTTTAGAAGATAATTTTAATACCGATTATTATCCATATTAAACATGAAAATTATTCGACGTGGAGTGGTTATTGATTGAACTGTCTTTTATAATAAGAAGATATATATTTTTATACTGAATTTCAAAATCAGGCATTTTTTTTAAACTTAAGCTTTCAAAAATTTCGTTTGATTTTCTACTATATCGTCCTAAACGGCACATAAACATATTTCTATTAGATCTCTTTACTTCGAAGGAAAGTAAATTTTTATGGCTGTATCCTCTCAAGGAATTACCTTCTATATGTATGTTCGGGCATCGTGACCCCGAGTGATCAGTGATCTTTTTTCTTTCCCATGGGGTTTACTGTCGTTTGTAATCTCGTGTAACACTCCCTTGGAATATCCTAGCGATCCTTCTCTTTTTTCAGCCTTGTTTCGGCGTTAGATCTTCGACCCCGTGGAGGGAAAGGTCAATTGGCGGTCTTGGAAGCTGGCTGTTTCGAATCCTGGACTAGAGGGTCCGAAGAAAGTACATCGGTCACTTTTTTTGCTGCGCTCATACCAACCAGACTGAAAAAGTCATCTCATTCTGGCTGGAAAGTAATGCATTTTAACTTCTGGCTTTGTTGTTGAAGAGAGCCGCTGCATACTCCCCCCACCAGTATCATCGTGATGATATGAAGAGAAACTTTGGTATTGGTAGAGAAGGTTGCTTTTCCAACCATACTGCAATTCATGCAATCCTTTCCCTCTTGAATTGAGTTTTGCTTGGAACAGTTTTTCCATTTGAATCATTAGCTGTCTTGAGTTGAGTGACGGGTCTCGTCGACACGTGTGCCAGAACCGGAATATCACTAATCGTGATTTATATGCGGTTGCCTTAGTTAGACAAACGAAGGCAAGGGCTTTTGCTTCGGGGGCACACTCAGTCTGTAGTAATAGGCTGTGCTGCTATCTAATGTTCAAGTCCTGAGTCAATTTAGGTATTTCGATCCGTGGAGTGGGAGAGAGTTGTTTGATTTTTATGCGGTAGCTGTTATTTCGAGCCCTGGACCAGTAGGTCCGAAGAAGGTTGACTGATTGCTTTTTGCTGTGCCTTTATCAACCAGGCTGAAAAAGACGTCTCATTCGGGCTAATTAATAAGGCATTTTAAAATCTGACGTCGCTGTTGAAGAGAGTCGCTGCATTCTTTAGATAAACAATTTTTACCTGTTTTCCATTTTTTAAATGTAGAACACAGTTATACCTTGTTTATGCAGCAGGGCGAACTCATGACCTGCGTTCTTTCCGTCGAGTTATAGATTCGAGCCCAGAAGCTATTAAAGACCTGCCGTGTTGCAGGGTTGACACACGTTAAATCTGATGGAGGTTCCATGCCCTCCTATTGGCGTGGTGTGGAATTTCGGAGAGGAAGAGTCTAGCTCCGATATCGTCCTCGTCATTTGATTGAGATTCAAATTTACACGAGATCCGCAGCCAATCTCCGTAGTTTTGTTTCTAAATGCGATGTCAATAAACAATCGATGAAAACGGGACATTTCGACATCTCGAAGCTGTGCTTGGAGACAAGATATATTACCTAAAAATGGAATGATCTCATTCAAAATTAGACGTGTGGTCACATTAGAATGCTAGGTTTTGGTTTGGTTTTTATTAACGTCGCACTAGAAGCAACACGAGGGCTATTGGCGACGGACCTCGTATTTTTGAACCTCAGACAAGTGACGAGGACGACATCTGAGTTGGCACCCCTTCTCTTAACTTTCACACCACGACAACAGGAGGACTTTGAGCCTCGCCAGATTTAACGTGCATCAGTCCTGGCTACTCGGCGGGTCTTTAGTGACATCTAGACTCCAACCTACGACTCGACGGAAACCGCCGACCATGAGTCCAATGCCATAACCACTAGGTTACCACGGCCTATAGAAATGCAAGGAATGATTTACATAGGAAGAAAATAGTTTAATGTCAGAGAGGAAATAGTTATTAATATCCTAATTAAATAACATTAATTAATTAATGATTTCATTTATGTTGTTAAATTATATTAAATTACAATCCCGCATACTATATAACTTATTATTATTGAAATTGCACTCTTCCAAAACAATTTTCTGCTACAATGAATGCTGATTATTATTTTTAGAATTATGAACGAATTGGCTTTAGAAGACTGTGTCAGCTATCTCGAAGCAATACTTCACTAGAATTATCCTTTCTGTCACATTTTCTCAATGTATCATCATATTTTTAAGTTGACGTTTAAATTTTAATCGGTAGCCATATTCTTTACTTCGTTCAGTGGTTTTAACTTTTTGTGACGAACCACTTTCAAGATGCTTCTTCATCACATTTTTCAAAGTCACGTTTTGTCTCGGCTTACGAAATAATTTATTTCCCTTTCAGCAGCAGTTTTCTTTGGTGATTGTTGGAGTTACTCAGCAGCACGACCCTGAATAATATGGTCTCAAAAGTGCTATAAATAAACTATAATTAGGCAAAAATATTTTTAAAATGTCTAAAATGTTTGAAAATGGCTTAAAAAGAACAATTCGTAAGGAAATAACTTTGTAAATTAATTATAGCATTAAATTAAGTATACATTCAGTCGTCATTTTCGAACGTTTCGATACATTACTTGTTATGAAACGGAAATATTCTTGATTTGGAGCAACTGACCAATTTTTACCTTAAAATTCTGATGTTCGAGAACTTTGAGGTGTGGCTATAAAATAACGAGACTGACGTTGCCATAGAAGAAGTACGCATGCACCAAATGCTAGCGACCGACAGCTGTTTCGTGTGAAGCCTTCTCTTTCGAATGCAATGCCTCTCGTTTCTATAAACAAATCCGTATAGCCGTAGCCTTCTTTCGCATTAGGAGTTACTTTTTTGTTTCGCCGAAAAAATGATAAGGGAGCAACGAATTGTTCTTAAATTTCACATGAAACTTGGAAAAACAGCTACTAAAACTTATAATTTATTGAAAGAAGTGCATAGCAATGAATGTTTATCACGTGCACGTGTTTTTGAGAGGTCCAAGCATTTTCAAGATGGCCGAGAAGAAAGTGAAGATGATTCACTCCAGGTTCGCCCTTCCAAGTCAAAAACGGATGAAGATATCGAAGAAAAAATCGGTAATCTGGTTCGATTTGAACGTAGGAACTAACAAAAAATCTGTGTGGCAAATTTTTCACTAAGACAATGCTCCAATATTGTCTGCCAAGAGATTTCTAGTCAAGTACAGCATCCCAGTATTAGACCATCCACCTTATCCGCCGGATTTTGCTCCATACAACTTCTGTCTGTTCCTAAGGCGATATCTGCATTTAAAGAACAAGATTTCAGCCATTTGAGTCTGTGAAAGAGAAAGCGGTACGCATCCTGAAGGAGCTGACAGAAGACTTCCAGCACTGTTTCGAACAATGGAAGATTCTCATGGAGCATTGTAGGGATAGAGGGGGGCTGTATATCGATAGTGATAATAAGTAAATATGTATGAACTGAAAATAAAATGTTTTACAGCTTCAGTCTCGTTATAAAATAGCCACTCCTCGAATATTTCCAAACTCCTCAGGATTGTCCCTAGAGTAATTATTAACAAAATTAAGTAAAAAGCATTTTTAAATCTATATATTTTTTTTAAAGATGGACGAAAAGGTATAAAAATAATTTTTAATGTAAAATAATATAGAATTTACTAAACCAGGAGGCGCTTAACTGAGATATTTAAACTATTACCGATAAATTAAATACCATAGCTACTTAATTAAATTTGAGACCAAAAGAAGCGTTAACACTTCAAGCTTTTAAAAATAATAAATCACTTAACATTAAAAAAAAAAGTGATTTTTATACCTTTTAGTCTATCTTTAAACAAGTGTTTTAAAAGTGTTTTTGAAAGTGTAGTTTGAATTTATCCCATTGAAGTTTGTTTTGAATTTATCCCATTCCCTTAAATCTGGAAATTTAAGACTAAAAACAATTACGTGAGCTATACATGTGTGCAAATTTTCAATTAAATTTAACATTGTTAAGTGTAAGATCCCGTAAGTTCATCTCTTCTTGGGTACACTATAGTATTATATCATCAGAGTTGTACATGTATGCCAAATTCAGCTCGATCAGATTATAGGAAATGGTTTAAAATTCGAGTACGAGGCATACCCAGGGACCCAAGATATACGAGGTACCCCCAGGTCCCCTAAGTCCGTCACTGTTTCAGAATATCATAATTTTGTATTTTCATAGTAATTTTGTGAGCATGTAAAATTTCAATTCAATCGAATGATAAAAAATAAGTTAAAACTGGAGTCTAACTTTTGAACTGTAAGACAACTTTTTCTCTTACATTAGTTTAGTTTTTATTAACGTCGCACTAGAAGCAACACAAGGGCTATTGGAGACAGACCTCGTAATTTTGAGCCTCTATCAAATGACGAGGACGACACCTGAGCTGGCACCCCCTCTCCGAACTTCCACACCACGCCAACGGGAGGACTTTGGGCCCTGACATATTTAACATGCATCAAAACCCGGCTACATGGCGGGTCTTCAGAGGCCAAAGATCGAGCCTTCGATTGAACGAAAACCGCCGGCCACGAATCCGAAACCATGACCACTAGGCTACCGCTTTTTTCTTACACACATGTGAACATAGTAACATTAAGAAAACATTATTACATGTATTACGTTGGGAGAGAGCTGCAAAATATCGCTATAAAATCAGATGAGATGAAAAATTACATTAAATCAAAAGAATGAATAATATTCGTAATAGTGTTACGCAAAAATACTATTCATTTTATTTTAAGACAATTTTAATTATTTTGATTACAGAAAGCCCCGATGAAAGAATTAGAACAAAAACATAATTGTAGACAGTTATTTCAAAACTGAGTATTCGAAACTATATTAATTTGCCATATACCAAATTTGAATTTAATCAAAAACTTAATAAAATATATTCGATTACATTACCAATTTTCACAGCAAAAATTTTTGTTCTGCTTTTCATCTGTTCACAGTGGGAAAGAAAAACCGTGATTTACTTGAAGCAACAATAATTTTACAGACGATAGATTTTTCTAGTTTAAAAACTGTATATCTTTCGACGATGTTATGATGACTTCTGTTTTTAACTACTCGGGAGATATTGTCGTTGAAATACAAGCTACTACTCAGAAAAACTAAGAGGAAGAAGACGAAAAACTTCAAACAAAACCGCCATCAGCTGACTTAATAGCTCGGATTTAACGAAAAACTGCTAAAAGTCACTCTTCGGAAGGAATATATTTTCTTTACTGTATTTTTTTTTCTCGTTATTTGAAAAAATAAATTAAATGCAGTCTGATTTTTATTTCTTATTTCGAGTCACTTTTTGAATTCTGTTTCTGTGCTTGACAAAAAAAATGCATAGTAGATAGAGCAAGTAATGTGTGTGTGTGTTCATTTTTTAAATTATTTTTTTTCCATGCTTTGTGTGTATTAACATTTCTTCCATGTGTTTATCTTTTTTTTCTCCTGCAAATTTCCGAGGAAGTTTAAATAAAACTGTGTGTAAACGTTTTTTATGTTCTAACGAGAAAGTGAAAGGGTTTGTTATGCAAAAACACCTGCTAGTAATTGAGAAGACGAAGCTTTTAAGCTTTTTTACTTAGTTCTTTACCATTAGGCAGTTGGTAGGAATCAAACAATTTCAAACTATACTTTTTTTTTTCTGAAAGTTCTTGTTCTTAACTGCATTCCAAACACATGGCCGTTTTAAGACTAAAAACTGTAAGTAGAAAAGAATATTTTTTCTATGAAGCCTCTGGAAAAAAAAAAAAGAAAGAATCGTACAAATTTTGTTTGAATTAATTTCTTAAATAAATAGCATAAATTCAAATCGTACAATGGTTTGGACTTTTTTTTCTTTTTGTATTAAGTATCCTAATTTTAAAAATCTTGCAATTACATTTAGAAAAAAAAATTATATTTTCAGAACTGTTTTAGAGCGCATTTCAACGTTTTCCTAATTTGACACTCGCAATGAGACATGAAGGAATATCAAATAAATTCAGGACAACAGGATTTACATGAATACATTTTAAAACTTTATGTTAGCAATCATGTTCATAGCCTATACGTCGAGGAATATTGAGATTCCTGAATTTTTTTTCTTTCGAACCATTGTCGGAACTGCAAAAAATAGAACCATCTATTCTATTATATATATGTAGGATTTTCCAGCTAATTATTAAAGAATTAATTTTATTTTCCAATGTACTGTAAAACCAGTTCCTCCGATACTCGATAGACGCATCACGAATCAGCGTCATTTGATAAGCTCATGCAGCGCCGCCTATTCCAGAACAAAACTGAGTGACCTTTCGTTCTCGCTCTCTTTCCCCGACTTTCTGCTTCTCTTCTCCCTCGCCCCGCGTCAGAAATAAACTCCGAATGCCAGAGCGCGTTCCAGCGCCCTTCGCCGTTAAGGGTTAAATGAGGCAGTCATCTATTTTGATCCGATGTACTGGTCAGTTCTTCATCTCATAGTGTAAATACTTTTCATTCTTCATCAACTTTTCTAATAAACGAAGTACAACAAGTTGAGCCTCATCATTAAATTTCTACCAAAAACATAACAGAATCTGGTAATAGAATTACCCCCCCCCTAGACAACCAAGAGCAAACCATTGAAGATTCGGGATGTATAATCTCATAACCCCCACAGTCTACATATATATATATATATATATATATATATATATAATTGATTAATTTTAGTTCATTACATTTAATATAATTATCTTTACTTTATTTTGATATTGCACTAATTTTTCTCACAGCGTTTTTTTATTTCAGTTAATGTTACTTAATTTTTGATTTAGTATACATTGATTGTTATTATATATATATATATATATATATATATATATATAACACATCGATCAATAACTCCCGAGTCTAAAATTGAAAACAACATTTTTTTTGCAAAATTTTTTTTTATTCATCAACATAACACCTTTTGTTAATCACCTTTTAGGGTGATGCAATCATTCCAACGCTTTTCCAAATCTTTTTTTTTTTTTTTCCCTCCCCCCAATTTTTTTTTTTCTTCTTTTTTTTTTTTTTCGCAAGAAATCTTTTTTGTTGCGAGTAAATAGCGATAAACAGCTTTCTGAATCATCGACTCGTTGCTCCATCGAAAGCTATCTATTATATCTATCTATTTTCTATTATATCCTATTCCCTAAATCAAAAGTCACGTGTAACTCGCTCACTGTGAAACCGTATTACCTGAATACAGCTTAAATATAGTGCAAACGTTTTTCTATATATTTTCTTACAATTATTTCACTAACTGAGAATATTTATCATACTTATATTATAACCATATGTCATCAACCACAGTATCCAGACAACAAGAAAAAAATATAAAATATTACTTTTATAACTGATGTTACATTTGTAATAATGTTTGGTGTATTTATATAACAAATAGCAAATTGTTTTTAAAAATACGTTAACGTATATGATATTGATTCTACCTTTGTAATTAATATGGTTTCTTCTATATCTCTGTTCCATTTGTATCAAAATGTAGTATTGAATGTTATGAATTGGATATAGGGTATAATTCATGAAGTGTGAATGTAATCTTTTTTTTTTTTTTTTTCTTTTTTGAACTTTTCTTTTCTTATCATTTCCAAATCGAGAGTCATGAAGGCATTTTCAGTTTTTACAGATGTATTTTTAGTTTAAATATTTCTTAAATTTCTTGAGCGGCTGAAACTACATTAAGATCTCTGAAAATATGTACAAGTTTATCTTTTATGTGCCTTGCGTCAAATGTGAACTCTCACACTTGACAGTATTTTTTTTTATACATTTCGTTCTAGAAAAGAAACTGCCAAAATTGACAACTGTTTATACCAGCGATATTGCACTTGTTTAACCCAAAGCGCACATCGTCAAAAACAATTGTTCTCGTGGAGTGTTATATTCCAAAAGAGTACATGCACAAATTATACGTTGCTCAGCAATTTAGCTATCAAAAAAAGCAAAAGGTTAAATGCAGGACAAGAATTTTAATCAAATCAATCATTTTAAAGTATGTTGAAACAGTACGACGCAGTGTTATATTGACAACTGATTGATTGTTTATTATTATCACACAAAGAAGCAACTTGAGGGCTATAGGTAATTTTGGGTCTCGATCAGTTGACAAGCCGGCACCTCCTCTCCAGGCTTCCCCATTACGCCAAGAGTAACTAGAAGCCTCGACAGATTTAAGACTGTTTCCGGCTAATGTTGAAGAATAGGGCCCAAAGTTTGAACACATTTTCAGACAGAAGAAATGCTTCAATATTAATATAAATTACTATGGATATAACATATATAATTATTTATTAAATAGCTTTCTTAGAATTTTGATTTTCTTAAAAAGATATGCAATTTTTTTGCCTTTATATAAAATGGATATTTAATTTACAATGTTAAAGTATAGGAGACGAAAGGATGGAACACATTTTCTACAAGAAAAAATGTATTGATTCAAGCAAAATTTAATAAGTTAGAAGTATACATTTTTTTCTATCGAATAGCATAGCCAGAATATAGTTTTATGTCGTTATTAATCGTTTTTTTTAAGGTTTTAAATGAATTTTTATCAATTATTGACGGATTTCGGACTATCTGCAACAGATGGCGCCCGTAATTTTTTTCTGTAGAACGTACTCTTGGCAAGGAATGCTTATTTTTGGCAAACATTTACAGTTTCTTCCTGAAATGAAATTATAGCAACCTGTAAGTTGTGACAAATGGTAAATAATGGAGAAAGCTTTATGATTCATAGAAGCGTACGCAAAGCTTACGAACTAATCATTAATAAACTCTCCGATTTGGAAATATTTTGCGTGTGTTTATAAAAAATTATTTACGTGCAATGGTAAATTTGTGTTGTTGAACAGATGTTTGAAAAATAAGTTTTTATTCAGTGAAGTGAAAGGAGAGAAGAGAGAATCTGGATTAAATTAATATTGAACTTCTCTAACATATAAAATTACTTAAATTTGATAAACAACCTTCTCTTCAATATCGTTCAGAATTTTCCTCCTCGTACCATCACGGTGATACTGGAGGGAGAGTATGCGGCGGCTCTCTTCAACAACGACGACAGAAGTTAAACCATCTCAATAACTGACCCGCTTGGGAATGCCCTTTTAGTCTTGTTGATAAAGGCACTGCAAAAAGCGACCAGACAAGTTTTCTTCAGACCTAAAGATTGAAGATTCGAAACGTCTCAAGGCACTCCAAGTCAATTGCTCTCCTCTGCCACAGGGTAGAAAATAATAATCTCCGAAACACTTTCGGTTTATCTTAATAGATCACGAGTTATAAGCTATTGTTTTTGGTGATTTCTCCAACTACACAGTAGTAAAAATGGTGTACCGTAAAAAAAAAAAAAAAAAAAAACCTCTCTTAGGAAGAATTTAGATTATTTTTCTTTTAATTTTCTTTAAATTAAATAGCAAATATAGGGTTAATTAAGGAAGGAAATATTAGTAAACCAATGGGTTAAAAGAAATTATTCATTCAATTTCCACACATATCACGTTCCCGATTAAACTAATTAAAACCTTTTTCAAAATATGTCAAATAACATTAAACCAACCACATGCGATGTAAATAACTATTTAAAGATTACATTCTCACGCTTAATATAAATAATAGTTGCATTTTTTTTTATGCATGTGATACCTAACGCAAAATGAACATCGTCACAAAGAAAAGATAAGTGTGTGGGAGTGTAATTATAAGAAACAATAGACCAATATATTCAATAAGACTTTAAATTTTTGACAAATGCATGCGAAAGCAAGGATCCATTCGGTTAGGACACCTCCCCCCCCCAAAAAAAAAATATTCTGCGTGCTCCACTATTTGAGAATAATTAATAATTATTTTTTCATATCATCTAATAATTAATCAGCTACTTATTAACGAATCTGTTTTCTTATTTCAATTATTATTTTGTGATAAAATTGTATGTATTTGAATGGTATGATAAGAAGTTCATATAACAAGTTTATAGTAAGACTGAAGGCTGTTGAATTCTCATATAAAGATAAAGAACATAACCCAAAGATTAAATTTGTCAAGAATGCATTTTGATACAAGAAAAATAAAAATATGTAGTACTTTCAGTTTATTGAAACATTTCATGATAGTCTAGTTTCAGAATCCTCTTGAGAAATTCAGATAAACCGAAGGATTTGTGAGATTAAGATATCAACAAAATGATTCAAAAGGTTCAGATCTAGACTCAGATTTAAAAGATTTTTCTGATAAAATATTTAAGATCTATGAATTATTGCGCGAGTTAAAATCGATTTTGATATTCAGACACTACATAATTGTTCCAGAAATTTATAGTCCATTAAAAAAAGTATTTGAACTACATAAAAAAAAATCTAGCTTTTTTATTTGAAACACTTGGTTCTCATCAACTATTTTAAATACGAATTAAGTTCACCTAAAGCGAAAATTTTTCACTTAGATGGAAAATGTTTGTTTTATTGTAACGCGAATGGAAAGAGAGTATCCTTTTTATCAGAATTACAGAATTATCAGAATTACATAACGAATTTTCTTACAATGAATAAAATATTCAGCAAATAAATATGCTTTTAATAAATACAATTCTTTGTTTTTCTTGATGCACAGTGTTCCATATTCAAATATACGGTGATTGATACACATAGATTTGAATATCTTGTAACTTTTTTGATGTCATATCTTTTCAAACCAGCGCGGCAACCCCGTCTATTTGATGAAGTTTTTCGTGCAAAGGTTATCGAAAATGCCTAAAGCATGCCTCATAAATAACTGAGAAACGTTCAAGGTTTTTAGCTTCTCCTTCGACTACGTAACGGGGTTTGTGTAACAAGAGACTTCACTTTTTTTTTTCTTTCCTTTTTTTCGCTTAATCCGAAGTGATACGACGAAGAGATACGTTGAAATATGTATTGAAACTTTGCATTAGTTAACTGAGGATTCGCTCCCACGGTATCTGATATACTGTGCAGTCGGGCATGATTTTATAGATCAGTTCTTACATTCTAAGCATTAGGAGATAAGAGTTTTGAGTTTTTTTCTCAGAAAAGATGAGTCTGCATTATTGGGATCGGAGGGGGAAAAATGAAAGGGGAATGAGAGACAGTCTCAAACAAAGAAGAGTTTGGAAAGTCTTAGTGCATTAGCTCTGATTCTATACAACGCGGCCATTTTGTTTTATTGAATTTATATTTTCGGTACTTGTCTATTATAGTGGAGCCCGCCAAATTATGATTTCGAATCTAGACGATATATTGCCAAGCGAGTAAGATAGATCGCCAATGCTGGTTGTAAGTTCCTAAGGTTGCAGTCCTAAAGAAACAGAACTTGATCATATTAGTAACACATCAATCAATAATTCCCGAGACTAACCCAGAGATGGTGCTCGTAGTAAACCAGTAACCAGGTCTTTCTAGAGTACGAACCTTTGCTTGAAACGTGTCAAAATTTTAAGTCGATCGGACCAGAAACAGCTGAGTTATCGAGGTTGGAGTAAAGTCGTTTTGTAGTTTGTTTAAAAAATGGAAAAAACCGAGTTTCGTGTTCTGATAAAACATTGTTTTTTAATGGGTAAAAACACCGTGCAAGCGAAACAATGGATTGAAAAATGTTACCCGGACTCTTGTCCATCAAAAGCAACGATTTGTCGGTGGTTTGCCGAGTTTAAACGTGGTCGTACCGACACAAATGACGCGGAACGCTCGGGTAGACCTGTGGAAGCCGTTACACCGGGAAAATGTGAGTGAAGTGACAAAAATTATAATGAAAGATCGTAAAGTGAAGCTCCGTGAGATTGCTGAGATGACACAGATATCATATGAAAGTGTATTTACTGAAAAAGGTTTTTTGAAGTGAAGTGAAAAAGGTTTTTTCCACGTGGGTGCCGCGACTGCTTTCGATGGAACAAAAACAGCAACGAGTCGATGATTCAGAAAGCTGTTTATCGCTATTTACTCGCAACAAAAAAGATTTCTTGCGGAAAAAAAAAAGAAAGAAGAAAAAAAAAATTGGGAAAAAAAAAAAAAAAGATTTGGAAAAGCGTTGGAACGATTGTATCACCCTAAAAGGTGATTAACAAAAGGTGTTATGTTGATGAATAAAAAAAAAATTTGCAAAAAAATGTTGTTTTCAATGTTAGTCTCGGGAGTTATTGATTGATGTGTTACAGCAGCGCCCGCCAAATTATTATTTCGGATCTAGACGATATATTGCCAAACGAGTAAGATAGATCACCAATTTCGATTGTAAGTTCCTAAGGTTGCAGTCCTAAAGAAACAGAACTTGATCATATTAGTAAAATATCGCCTGCCCGTTAATGTTGCCGATTTCGTATTATTTTTTTTAAAATACTTAACTTGTTTTCTTCCAAAATGTCGTTAACAATCTTCAATTTACGAAACAGCTAAATGGATGTCATCACTTCTTTTCGGGAGAAAGGTCTTTTACCGGTCTCACTATTATGCGAAAAAAAGTCCACGTCATGAAGTTGTATGTTAAAGAAGAAAATATTTGGAAGAGCATTATTAAAAGTTGTACGAATAAGAAGAGCCTCCCGCATTGGAAGTTAGTTCTGCGGTTCCAAAATACCGTTCGTACTTAAGATTTATGTATTGTTGGGGCAGAGGAGTTGTCGTCCATTAAATAGCGTCGCAAACAATTGAATATGTCTAAGGGTGTAACAGTTGATTGGAACCATTATTTGAGAGAAGTGTGTTCTCTACATCTTTTCATATAAAAATATTATTAAATAAAAATATATAAAATAAAAAGTTTATATTTATTGGTTTGTTATTTGTTTCCCTACATTTCAATTTCGCGCTTCACTTGCTTGGAGTTTTTTACTAGCTTGGCGACTTTGACGCATTCTTAATTTGGTGGGCGCCCAGCTATAATAGACAAGTGCCATATTTTCTTCCCATTCACCCTGTTTTTTCTTAGTTTTATTATAATTTAATTTATTATGTGAGACCATTGACCCTATAGAAAACATTAACACTAAACATACCATAACCAGTCTTTTTACTGGTCATGAACTTTTGCATTAAATTGCTCATATCGCTTTTGCACGTTTGACTTCATGACTTTTTCTATTGATTATACACAATTAATATTGTATTATTATTTTTTTTATTTGTATTTTGTTTATTTTAAGTAATACTTGTCGTATACCGTTGTCTACCATAACCGGTCATTTGACCGGGAGAACAATTGTTGCTTTTTAAGTTATTGGATCAGAAATTATAATGTACCAGCGCATTCAACGTATTGTATACAGTTCATTACAATAAAACTAAGACATGATTGATCAAATGGTAAGGAAATATATCACAAAATCTAAGTCTTGCTGAAGGCCACTCCAAGTATTTTTCAATTTCCTTGATTTAGCTGGCGTAAATGCCTGGATTTTGTACGAGCAAATGACAGGAGAAAATATCTCGAGACAAGATTTTTTTTACTCCAGTTAGCAGTAGAACTTGCCGCCGGTTTTCCTGAAGCCCGTGAACAACCAAACGAGAGAACAAATACAAAACGATCGTTGCCTAAATCTACTCCAGATTCTTATCAACGTAAGATGTGTCAAATAGGATATTGTAGCGAACATAAAACCATCAAAATTTGTTCTAACTGTGAAAAATATGTTTGCGGAAAAAGTACAATTGAGACACTCTGTATATGTAAAAAAAAAAAAAATGCGATGAGCAATGAATTAAAAATTCTTATTCTTTTTGTTTGTTATAGAAATTGGCAATATATAATTTTGTTTGATGATAATTAGTTAATTTGTTTATTTCCTTCCTAACATCCATATTTCATACATTTAATCAGAAAGCACAAAGTCCGGTCATTTGATTGGCTGTGGTAGAAATAGGTATGCATCAAGTGTTGGGATATTTAGTGTTAAACAGAGAAGGAAACTGAACGGTATTATATGTTTAGTAACTTTTGTAGTTGACACACACCACTCGATACAAACAGTTTTTTTTTCCTAATCTCTCACATTAGTAAAAAAAAAGTGTTTGTATTCACTTTCTAAAAATTGTTTGTATTCACTTTCTGTATTCACTCACATTCACTTTCTGCTTTATCAACTTTCTTTTTTCACTTTCTTATTCTTTATATCTTATTACTAATAACTTAATCGCTTCACTTTTACTCAAAACTGGAAAATATTCTACTTCATAATTTATCGTTTTCTTTAATTATAATATCGATAAGTTTATTATTGTCTATTTCTCGATACTTCATCGTTTACTTTAATTATCATATTTAATTGAGTAATTTAATAATAATTATTTAAAAAAAGGTGCACCTTGGGTGGCTAAATCTTTCTGAGCGAAACTTTGCCATAACTTTTTTAAATATTTATTATTTATTATTTTTAAGATTTATCAGTACAGTCATCATCCGGGTTTACATACAGGGTGTTTCAAAACTCATGGGGGGGGGGGATTTAAGGGGTGATAAAAAAAAACATCTAAACAAGCAATTTTCACTGCAGGATACATATGCAGAAAGCAAGCGATGAACCACTAGACGGCTATGTAATGGAAAGCATAAAGCGCGAGTTTTCTTAGACATTATCACTTCTACCGTGGATTTCAGGAGACGTGGCCTTTTCCTGATCACCACTTGACTCTGCCTGTGCATTGTATGGCGAAAATTTCTTGTTTAGATGTTTTCTATCGCCCTTAAATGTTTGCCCATGAGTTTCGAAAAACCCTGCACTTGTGTTTCGTAACATACATTATTTTGAGTAAAGTATGACGTTGGGTTATATCCTTTCCCTTCTCTATTCTTGGAGACTCTTACTATTCGATTTGTTTAAAGTAAAACTTCGTCCCAATAAAATGGAACGTGATTCATGCAGACTAGATTGAAGTTAAGTGAAGTAATGAAAGAAATAGATAAGTAACATTTATAAGCAGTGATGAAATGAATGATTAGTTAGAGAATTGGAAGTTAATGTTTGAATTAGAGAAGGTGAAGTGCCCGGACCAAGTCATTTGTTATCTAAGATGCTGTCAAAGAGATCTTAGATGAAATAGGAGGAAGTTCCCTGGCTCGAACCTTCATTTACAAATTGTTTATTCACTCGAAACCGAGTGCGTTGGTATGAAACAAATTATATTTGTATTCTAAACCAAAATACCATAATCCAGGCGCGTTTAGATAACGATTACTACAGAAGAGTTGATAAGGATAAGACATAATAAGATAAGATATATAGAAAAGAGAGTTGATAAAGATAACCCTTAATTATAATTTCTTTACTTTTTCGAACATGAGTGAATTGGTAAGAAACACGCATTCTGAATCATTATCCAGGCGTGTTTACATATAGATTACTACACAGAGAGTTGATAAAGATTAGACTTGATAAGATAAGATAGAAAAAAAAGAGAGTTTATAAGGATAAGTCTCTCTCACACACTCATAAGATTAAAAAGAGAGTTGGTAAGAATAAGACTTGGTAAGATAAGGTAGAAAAGAGGGTCGATAAGGATAACCCTCAATTATAATTTGTTTACTCTCTCGAACCAGAAAAATTTGATAAAGATTAAGATATTCATAGCTTCAACAAAAAGAAATTGGTTATCATCTTTCTTTCTCTTCACTGGACCTGACAATACTCGTATAGTGACTATATTAATAGACTTGTATTGAAAAGTAAACTTATTAATAACCAGCTTGCTTTTATAAATTAATACAAAAATAGCTTACAATTAAAGTAATATATTAATAGCTTTTCTATGTTTCTCCTTTTAAAACAATTCGCTGTAATTCTCATCTTAAAACTAATCCCGTATATCATGTTTCATTTGATTGGAAAGGAGTTGGAAATTTAAATAATATGAAAAAATAAATTCTGATATTGGTTGAAGGGAACTTTCGCGACCAGCCCAACATTACAGCTTCTAAGTGCGACGTTACTAAACATCAATCGGTGTGCATTTATATAAATGTATTTCACATTTATGAATTTAACATTATATCATTTATGCACTTAATACTTATACATTTAAAGTTATAAAATTATATATTTAGCATCAGTATCAGATTCCCGCATGTTTCAACTGATAAATTAAATGAAATTAGAAACACATGAGGGGGAGAATCGAAAGTCTTAATTATTAACAATAATCGAGGTAGAAACTAAATTTTTTATTTATTTATTATTCTTACATAGAATACCTCCTGGAGTTATACATTTCTCCTGATGTTTATTGACCTTTCGAAGATCATTAGTTTACTACTCGGCGTATCGAACACTTTAATCTCCACATTGCGGGTTCCTTCAATCTATGGCTTCCTAAAACCAAACAAATCAACATTTATAGCTGTATGTTTTATATTATATTATTATTTCTTACATACGGATATAATAATTATGTATTATATCCGTATGTAATATGGATATAATATATAATTATTATATCCTTATATATGTTAT
Organism: Nephila pilipes; assembly: GCA_019974015.1. Taxonomy (NCBI): domain Eukaryota; kingdom Metazoa; phylum Arthropoda; class Arachnida; order Araneae; family Nephilidae; genus Nephila; species Nephila pilipes. Next base: position 161,453 of record BMAW01080372.1, read on the forward strand.
AATTATAATAAAGTGAATATAATTGTTATAATTATTATAAGGTGAATACGGATATAATTATTATATCCTTATATGCAATATATAATTATTATATCCGTTTATGCAATATATAATTATTATATCCGTATATGCAATATATAATTATTATATCCGTATAATATGGATGTAATAATTATATGTTATATCCGTATAATATATATTATATCCGTATGTAAGATTTATTTCTTGCATAAGAATCCGTTATTTCTTACGGATATTTCTTACATACGGATCCGTTAACACGCAGAATAAATTTTATTCACATATCTTGGTTGTTTCTTGGAAATAATGAAAACTTTGCAATACTCCCTCGTATAAACGGCTGTGAACTCAATAATGTGAGTTAACAAGCGAAATAAATTTTATCCGGATATCTGTGTTGTCTCTTTGTAATAATTAATAATTTACGATACTCCCTCATATAAACAGCTGTGAGCTTAATAATGTGAGTTAGCATGCACATTAAATTTTATCCAGATATCTAATGTGAGTTTCTAGGTTGTTTTTAGTAATAATTTAAACTTTACGATACTCCCTCGTACAAAACGGCTGTGAGCTGAATAATGTGAGTTAATATACATATTAAATTTTATCCGGATATCTAATGAGAGTTTATGGGTTGTTTTTTGTAATAAATTAAACTACGATACACCTCGTATAAACGGCTGTGAGCTGAATAATGTGAATTAACATGCACGATAAATTTTATCCAGATATCTGTTTCTTAGTAATGATTAATAATTTACGATACTCCCTCGTATAAACGGCTGTGAGCTGATTAATATGAGTTAACATGCGCGATAATTTTTATCCGGATATCTAGGTTGTTTCTCAGCAATAATTAAGACTTTTTGATACTCTCTCGTATAAACGGCTTTGAGAATGTGAGATAATATGCACATTAAATTTTATCCAGATATCTAATGTGAGTTTCTAGGTTGTTTTTAGTAATGACTAGCTGATATCCGTCCGCTTCGCTGGACAGCGATAATATAATATTTTGGAACCTATACGTAAGATATCAAGAAAATTTTCAATTTTTAAAACGTTAATGATAATCTAAATTTAAGATTTTAAGAAATTGATTGTCTGTAATAATGGTTATCCTCGGCATTCAAATATATGAGAAAAATAAAAAAATTTAGTGAAAAGTCACCCCATATATATAATATGGATAAAATTCATTTGGAGCTAAACTACATTCCAAATTCAGAAACTCAATTTAATCCAAACTCATTTATTTCTATCACTAAATATGTACGTTTCCTATTTTCGACAAGTACGAAATTTCACATAAAGAGCCCCTTCGCCAAAATCTTGCCAATCCTCCATCAGGGCTTCAATATAAAATTATTTGGTATTTTTCCATTTTGCAAGCGCAAATCTCACCAAGTAAACTTAATTGGCGACAATTCACAGTATATATAGAAAAAATATATATACATTCCGTTTGGAGTCGGTCATATCATTTTTGGCGATAAAGTCGCCAAAATTACATAACCTACGGATAAGAGTGGATTAACGGATGAAAATTACATTTTGGATAAGAGTTCCGTAAAATCCGTTCTTAGTGAGCGTCTACATCGCAAAATGAGTAACTATGCTAAATTTCTAGTCAATCGGTTGTATAGTCTTTGAGATCTCGTGATGAGTCAGTCAGTGGTATTTCGCTTATATATACTGCTGTTTGTAGAAAATGCAACACCATGAAAGAATCATCAGAATCAAATGAAATTTAATGCAGAAACGACTTGTACTGATACAAATAAATGATGAAATTTTCAAAACAAAAGAAACAAATTAAGCGTCCGAAATCAGTATTTGGTGCAGCCACCATGCGCTGCAATAAGTGCTGCTATACGACGTGGCATGGAGTCAAACAGATGTTGAATATCTGCTTGAGGAAGAGAATTCCATATCGCTTGTATGCGCAACCAAAGTTCGTCTTTGGAAACTGCAGGACGCGGATCACGAGCGAGACGCCGACCAACCATATCCCACACGTGCTCAATAGGCGACATATCCGGTGAATAAGCAGGCCAAGGAAGAAGTTGCATGCGTTGTGCTGAACAGAAGTCTCGAACAGTCCGCGCAACATGTGGGCGTGCATTATCCTGCTGAAAGATAGCTCCAGGGATGCCTTGAAGGAAAGGAACGACTTCGGGCTGTAGCACTTCACGGACGTACCTGTTGCTATTGAGATTACCCTCAATTCGTATCAAATTGGATCGTCCATGATACGAAATCGCACCCCAGACCATAACTCCGGGTGTTCGACCACTATGTCGTTCAATAATACACTCAGGAAGGCAGCGTTGACCGGCATAACGTCTAACACGAACACGGCCATCATGGGTCCACAAATTGAAGCGTGATTCATCTGAAAAGACAACTTGGTGCCAATCAGCTCGCCTGTCTCTGTGCTCAAGAGCCCACTGCCGACGCAGCCGTCGATGATTCGCCGTGAGGGGAATCCTGTATAAAGGCACCCTTGCACGCAATCCACGGCGCAGCAGACGACGACGAATTGACGAAGCCGACAATTGTACACCTGTAGCAGTAGACCAACGTGCTGCCAGCTGCCTGGAGGAAGCTGTGCGATCATTCACCGCCATGCGGAGCAGGTGTCGATCATCGCGCTCTGACGTCACCTTCTGTCGTCCAGTGCCTGTTTTTCGAGTTGTTCGGTGCTCGTCGGTCCACTGCTTCCAAACTCGCATCACTGTGGAACTGTTCCGCTGCATACGAGCTGCTATTGCGCGATAGGAAAATCCTCCTTCTCGAAGGCCGATTATCCTCCCTCGTTCAAACTCCGTAAGTTGCTTGAATTTCTTATTCTTCCGTCGTGGAGGCATACTCAGGTCTCACTAAACGTTTGCCACTAACAAATAATCATAGACTTTTTTCAACGTCCCGCTACAGCACTTTATTTATACGCTTTCAGCATCAATTCAGAGGGCGCTGCGCGCGCCGCGCACGCGCGATGGCTCTGAAACTTTATTAATTTGCATAATATCCTATAATTGACATTTGCTGCGAATTTCATTTGATTCTGATGATTCCTTCATGGTGTTGCATTTTCTACAAACAGCAAATTTATATATATATATATATATATAGTATATATATATATATATAATATATATATATATATATATATATAGATTTAAATTACGATACTCCCTCGTATAAACGGCTGTGAGCTGAATAATGTGAGTTATCATGCATTTTAAATTTTATCAAGATATCTATGTTGTTTCTTAGAAATAATTAAAACTTTACGATACTCCTTCATATAAACAGCTGTGAGCTGAATAATTTGAGAGTGGTAGAGAGTTAGAGAAAATTATTCCGCAGAAGTTAGATTAGTGTCTATGCTGAATAAGACCAAAAAGGTATAAAATTCGAAGTTAGTGAGAAGAGAGGATGTATGCAGAAAATGAGTCGAACCTGCTTACAAGTTAATGATTGAAATAACTGTCTAACTTATCTAATTTGTGATCGTCCGCAACATATCAGTTTCTTGTGAAATATCTTCCCTTTTTTTGATGATGACGAACAGTCATTTTCATTTTATTTCTTATTGGCCGAAGAAAAATTTATTTTTTACCTTTTAATTCTTTTTTACTCTTTTGCCACATAGAAATAATGTTTTTACAAAAAGTATAATATAATTTTCTACATTTTTGGTCTCTACTTTCCAAAATTTTTTTTATCAAAATTTTAAAAAAAAGAAAGAGATTATAGTTTTATCATTAAATATTGTATTGTCATTCAAACATGTGACGTTTGGCATTTCGCAATTTTCTCTTCATTTAACCTCGGGGACTTTTATCGAGTTGAAATGCAAAAAATTACAATTTCTTTCCAACAGAAATAATCATCGCTTGACCGAGATTCAAAATTACGAAGTTCGTCGCCAATAGCTCTCGTGTTGCTTCTAGTGCGACGTTAATAAAACCAACCAAGCAACCGAAATAAAACTTGACTGGGTAAATTAGATGAAGATATATATGAAGTGAAGTGATTTAAATATAATGATATGCAATTAATGGAAAACGACAAGAGAGATGGAGGATAAGGATTGTCGGGCCGAGAATTGTTATTGAGCTTGAAACTATTCCGTTAGTTTTGTCGATTGATGTGCACTCCACTAACACTATAAATATATGTGGTTACTGTCGAAGAAAATTGGGAAATCAATAACGAATGGACTGGTACGAGATAGATTAGATTTCTCATTCGAATCATAAATTAGGACTTTGAGTTATTTTTAAGTTCTAGAAAGAGCGACCTTGGATATTCTGCAGTGATAATAAATTATTCCGTCTGTTTCGTCTTGTGCGTCCTCAATTGTAATTTTTGTTTAATTTATTAGAGATTGAGATATGGCGCAAGAGCCGAATAATGATGGACTATTGCACAAACTAAACATGTTTGCAAAATTTCTTTTAAGTTCTAGCTTATATTGGGATGTGGGAGAAAAATTGATGAAAAATTTGTGTCGAATTGATACATTGTGTGAGGTAATGAGCAGTGTTGGAAAGAAACTTTTGATAAAATAATCAAAACATGTTTAAATTTTTAAGTATCAGAAAAATGATCATTTTGAAATCTCATATTGTATAAATATCTATGGGAATTTTTTGAATATTTCTATATATTAAGAAAATGATGGTAATTTCTTAATTCTTAATAGGGATTTTGCTGATCTCGATGAACATTGGGAAAAAAAAACGTTGCCTTTAATCAAAGTCCCTTGGTTCTATGAATGGTCCGTCTGCGTGTTGAGACGGATTATTCATAAGTCCAAGCGACCACATATAGTCAATAAAAGTAATTTCGACTATCGAACAATAAGCTAATACAAACCTACATTGAAAAAAAAACTTTTTCAATTCCAAGTTATTGTAATCTAAAATCAGTAGATGAAATCTATAAATTGTATAAATTAAATACCTCTTAATAACTGCATTATAATCAATCAAAAATAGTTGGTTATTTGAAAAGTAATTTGCTTTAGTTTTCGATGTAAAAGTTATATATTAGCACAAAACATACCGACACTTGATGCATACCTATTTCTACCACAGCCAATCAAATGACCGGACTTAGTGCTTTCTGATTGAATGTATGAAATATGGATGTTAGGAAGGATATAAACAAATTAGCTTTATTATAATCAAACAAAATTATATATTGTCGATTTCTACTTCAAACAAAAAGAATAAGTATTTTTAATTCATTGCTCATCGCATTTTTTACATACACAGGGTGTCTCCATTGTACTTTTTCCGCAAACATATTTTTCACATTTAGAACAAATTTTGTTGGTTTTATTTTTGTTGTAATATCCATTTGACACGTCTTACGTTGATAAGAAGCTGTAGTAGATTTAGGCAACGATCGTTTTGTATTTGTTCTTTCTTTTGGTTGTTCAGGGATTTCTCGAAAACCGGCGGCAAGTTCTACTGTTAACTGGAGTGAAAATTCTTGTCTCGAGATATTTTCTCCTGTCGTTTTCTTGAACAAAATCCAGGCATCTATGCCAGCAAATTCAAGGACATTGAAAAATACTTGGAATGGCCATCTGCAAGACTTGGATTTTGTATATTTCCTCACCATTTGATCAATCATGTCTTAGTTTTATTGTAATGAACTGTATACAATACGTTGAATGCGCTGGTACATTATAATTTCTGATCCAATAACTTTATAAAGCAACAATTGTTCTCCCGGTCAAATGATCGGTTATGGTAGACAACGGTATACGACAAGTATTACTTGAAATAAACAAAATACAAATAAAAATAGTAATAATACAATATTAACTGTGTATAATTAATAGAAAAAGTCATGAAGTCAAATGTGCAAGATCGATATGAGCATTTTCAATGCAAAAGTTCATGACCGGTCTAAAGACTGATTATGGTATGTTTAGTGTTAATGTTTTCTATAGGGTCAATGGTCTCACATAATAAATTGAATTATAATAAAACTAAGAAAAAACATGGTGAATGGGAGGAAAATATGGTACTTGTCTATTATAGCGGCGCCCACCAAATTAAAAATGCGTCAACGTCGCCAAGCTAGTAAAAAGCGCTCTCTGGTGTGGATGTTAGGAGAGGGGAGTGCCAGCTCAGGTGTCGTCCTCGTCACTTGACCGTGGTACAAAATTACGAGGTCCGTTGCCAATAGCCCTCGTGTTGCTTCTAGTGCGACATTAAGAAAAACTAAACTAAAACTAAATAAACAATAAAAAAATACAATATTAACTGTATATAATTAATAGAAAATATCATGAATTCAAATACGTAAAAGCGATAAGATGATATGCGCATTTTCAATGCAATATTTATAATTGGTCAATAGACCGGTTATGGTGTGTTTAGTGTTAAAAAATTGAATTGTTTTCTTTCATTACCCCTAAACAAAACAAAAGAATTACCAAACTCACAGCTCTTCTTTATCCCCACTATTCTCACTGTTTCAAAAATTCTTTCTACGATAAAAAAAAAAAAGAAGAAGAAGAGAACGATAAAATTCTGAAGGTATTTTTGCGCAAGAGTTCCTAAATGAGAGTCAAAAGCACCAATCGTAACGTAAAAGTCTATGTCCTACACGTTGAAAAAAGAAAAACAGAAAATTTCGAGCGGACATTCTTTTTAAGGATTACTATTTCGTCGATAACAGAAAGGGGTTCGTTCCACCCCCAACAGGGGTCTGACCTCCCAGGTTGCAGACACGTGGTACGCACTTGCTGTAAGCTCCCGGTCTCGGGAGGAGTTAAGCAAACAAATAGAAAGCATGCCTTAAATAAGCTATTGTCAGTGCTTTTCTTGCCTTCGCCCTCTTTCCGCCAGTTTGCTTTGGATTTTCGACAGATTATTTTCATTCGCGGTCTGTTAGATATTGTTATTCTATCGGGATGTGCTAGAGAAAGAGTCCACGGATATTTGATAGTATGAGTGTTGTGATATCGTTGTTGGGAACTTATAGCATCGGCTCTTCTTTTTGGCGATTATCTAATTAATCAAGAAGTTCAACTCTATTACGCTGTTTGACTTTTGTGTAATTAAATTTCGCTTAAATAGTTGGATATTCTGAATTCACATCCGATTACCTATCTCGTCAGTCATCTTTAAATGTTATCCTAAGATCTAAGTTTCAACGTAAGTTCAAGCGTAAACTAAACAAAAAAAATCTATCTGAATTATTTGTTTATTTAATCTTCTAATAAGTGTGCGGGGGAGTGTTCTCGCACAGTTTACTTTCTTTCTCCACGAGTACGAACAAGTTTTATAATCTGTCAAAGAATACACTTACCTGAATACGATGCGAGTACCTCCTGCAATTTGTTCCAACAGCGTAGAGTTCTAATTCTCATCAAATCCATTATACAGGCCAGAATACTTGCGCGCATATTACGCTAATACACTTCTTATTACTGTAACCTTTAATTTCAATTCAATTCTCTTTCCCTTTTATAGGACTTGGTTATATATATTCACTTCACTTCCGAAGTTTACTTGATTAGCATCACGTTCTGTTTTATCGGGAAGAAGCTGGGAACTTAAAAAGAAAATCAGTAAGAACCCCCAGATGTTTGTTGCAGGGAAGAATTCGCGAATAGCCCGTGGTACAACTCACAACTGTGATATTTGATTTTGTTTATTAACATTTGATGAATAACTCTTTTTCACAAAAGTACACAGGTATTTGTCTTTATATACTACTTCATTTTTCTTCTAAAGAAAAAAAAAAAAAAAAAAACTGGCTGAACTTTTTATTGCATCGCATTTATATGAGAGAGAATCAATTTTCATTTAAACCATAAATCCGCCCCCCCCCCCTGCTAAATTCAATCAGTTTAGTATAAAGTTCGATGCGTTGAAAAAAAAATTAAGAATAAATAGCATGAAAATGTAAAAACAGAACATATCTGGAAAAGAATTATATTATTATAAGAACAAAATGTACTTGGTTAATTTTATTTTATCGAAAAACGAATCTAATGTAACTTATTCTTCATGTAACTTATTCATGAATCTTAATTCATCAAGATACTTAACAGCTTCTGTGCTAAATTTCCCTTCTATAAACGTCGCAAGGGTGGGAGGAAAGAAATAATTAAAAAAAAAACAGGGGTCGGAAAATTTTTATATAAAGATATTTCATGGTTTTCATTTATATTTATCGCAATCGTGTTATTCATTTCATGCCCTTGCCCTAGATAATTTAAAAATTCATTAAGAAAAAATAAATACCAGAATGGTTTCCGAATGCTGAAAATTTAGAAATGTGATACATGCCGGCAGTGGTATACACCCAGAAAATAAATTTTTAGAAAGGAGGGGGGAGTGCATATCGCCATTGCCATGACGGAAACAATTTTTAAGTTAAGAATTACCATTTGATAAAAAGTAAATAACACGCTCTATCAATCTTATTTCTTCTATTTAAAATGAACAGTACAATATGTGTTGATATAATTTTATCAAGTTATAAAAATTTAAAAAGTAAAGATGACTTAAGAAAAATAATTAAGATACCAGGAAAATAAAATTTGCAGGGTTTTTTTTTGGGGGGGGGAGGTGCATTCTTAGGGGGATGCCCCCCTCCCTCCTCTTCATCTACAAACACTGAACTAGAGACAGCAAAGACTTTTCTATTTCTTTCTCAAGATTCGGCTTGGTTAAATTCCTACTGTTAGTTCACACTCTCCCTATATAAATTTATATATCTTGTTCAAATTTTTAATCATCAATAAAATACCTTTTTATTCATCCACTCAAGTTCAAATACATTTTTTTAAACTTGTAGGTGATAACACTCGATGTTAATACAGTTTTTTTTTCAAATATTAATTAAATTTAATTTAATTTAACTGGCGAAAATGCAGTTTAGCCCAACCGCTTGGCGCGATTTCAAAAATTACCAAACTTGGCGATTTTTTTTGGCTGAACGTTAAGTCCGCGCGGCGGACAAGGGAAGCCACATTTGGCAAAATACAGTCAAATAACTCCTGTCGCCAAGGCTGGTTGGGCTAAATTGCATTCCAACCATTTAATTTACCGGATGAATTAAGAAACAAGCCAATGCTTCTACTGTGCCATTTGTCTTGGAATGGCAAAGTTGGTAGAGCGTCGATGTCGAATCTTCATGCCTTCGTATCGAATCTCGTCGAAGCATAAAATTTTTTTATTTGATTTTCAAATGATTAATTTTAGTTTTATATGGTAGAAAAAAAATTTCTCTTATATAAGATAATTAGCTGGATATAAATTTAGGAATAAATACCGTCAGTGACGAAGTGTGTAGATCGCTGGAAAAAATTTCTTTTGCCCCTTAATATTGTGATTCTATCATAAGTATATACATATTTATATTAATTGTAATTATTTAATAAAAAGTAACTAAAATAAAAATTTTCTTTGTTGACCTAAATTGCAATTAACTTAATTTTTTTTTTATATTACTTGTTTATCTTCGTGATAAAAAAATTTCAGCATGAGGAGAAAAAAAAAGTTCTTATAATAAAAATTCAGAGTATTTTGAATTATATAAAATAAAAGGATTATCCTGAAACATTTAAATTTCGAGAAAAGTCTTGGTGGTAACTACATGCATCCTTTCGAATTCCCCCTCCCGGGGGATACGCTACTGAATGCAGTTTTTTTTTTTTTTTTTTTTTTGATATTCGAATACATGAATAATTAAGAAAAGTTTTGTTTGTGAGTAAAATAAACTTTTTTTAAAAATAAAACCAGCCTATATCAACTTGCCGTGTCTGGATTCCGAGGGGTGACGGTTGATATCACGCGGAGTGACAGCAGTTACCTCATATTAATGGTTCTTCGCTTCTACGTGGCCAATGCTAACCGGTGTCCCGATAAGCCTTCCTTGAATTTCACTGCTTATGGCCAATGAATCCGTCACTGGTTTGAGCGACGGAACCGTATCTTGGAAGGGCAAATCGCCCTGTTAGTTTCTTATCCGCATCTTTTTTTTTTCTACCCGTTCTATGATTTTTTTTTTCTCACTGTCTTTTTATCCATCGTCTCCAAGTTCTTATCCGATTCTCCCTAGGGATATAACTTTTTTTTTTATTGGTGAAAAAGAAAATCTGATATCCGAGACTTTTTTTTTTTTCCCTTGTGCGTAAAAAAAGTTTTGTACACCTAAAACCTTGTTGAACAGTGCTGTTGATCAGGCGTTTTTAAGTTGCTATCAATGAATTTCATATGATCTCTAGAGCTAATACAGTCAATGACTGTTGTAAAGATAGGAAGCTTACTCCCCCCCCCCCCCAATTGTCCTTAAGAACATTTCCTGGACGCCACTTGATTCAAACAATTCAACTTCCAATTATGCAAAGTACAACTCATGTATAAATTGAGGTTTAATGAGAAAGATAGGAGAGAGAGAGGATATATATATATATATATATATATATATAATAATAATCTTTCAACTGTACCGGTTATCATTTCGTTTCATTTAACTTAGACAGTAATTCTCTGTATTAAAAATAACAACCTCCCCCCCCACTCACAAATCAGAGTTTAATTACCGTTTCATATATTTACTCGTATTAATCTTTATCGTAATGGATAATTATATAAGTAACAGATCAGATCTTCATATAAATATATATTCATTAAAAAGTTCTTCCATACAACCCAGGAGAGATTAAATCGAATTAAATATAATATACACAATCAGAATTTAAAAGTTCTAAGCAAAATTTTGCAAAGAACAGATTTAGCCACCCAAGGAACACTTTTTTTTTATATAATTATTATTAAATTACTCAATTAAATATAAGAATTAAAGTAAATGATGAAATATAGAGAAATGGACAATAGTAAATTTTTCCGATTTTAAAATTAAAGCAAACGATAAATTATTAAATTTAATATTATATCAGCTACGTGTAGTTAAAATTTGAAGGAAAAAAATATTGAAAAGTGATCTGTTACGTCAAAACACCCCACCTAAAACAATAGGCCCTTGGGCGGTTAATAATAATATAAAATTATGGTTATAGGAAATGTGTTCGTGGGATGTGTACGAGAAATCTTCTAGAATATATACTCAATTTGGTGTGATTAGGACTCAACACTATCGGATCAACTAAGTACTGAAAGAAGGTATTCGCATCGTATTCCAGTAAGCGTATTTATTGATAGATTATAGAAGTTGTTAGTACAACAGACATAAAATAGAAACATTAAAGTACTAATTCACTTCATTGTTAGTAACAGAGACATTGAACTTTTTAAAAGCATCCCTCTTGTTAGAGAATGAATAAAAAATATTTTTCGATATAATTGACTATTTGAATTACTTGAGTTGATATTTATATCTTGTGAACAATTAAGATGACAAAAAAGACGGTAATACGATGTCTTCACTTTGTAATCTTTTAAAAATTAAAAAATACAGTAAAAAATACTATACAGATCTAACAAAGTTTTCTCACTGTCAAATTGCCAACATTTAATATTGATAACAGGAGAATAATTTAAATGACATCCTCATCGTTTTATTTCTGTTATTTTACGTTGAGTTTTATTTTTATGATCGGATTTCTTTTTTCAACCGCGGTCAGTGCGAAGGGTTTGTATTTTCTCTGATGATGATAAACAATTAAATATTAAAACTGGAGAGAAAATTTTTTACTTCTTACCTATGACAAATAAAAATACCTTTGTGATGTTAATTTAAACTTCCTTATTGTATTTTTTACTTTTTTTTATAGTCCTGTTTTATAAAAACAAAAACTGATTAATCAGAGAATTTTGAAAAATTGAAATGGCAATAATTTATAAAAATAGTTCCTTGTCTTAAGTATGCAAAAATATAAAGATAACTATACGAAGTTTGATCAGATAAAGTTCAAACATATATTCTGAGTGTGGTTTGGTTTTATTAACGTCGCACTTGAAGCAACACGAGGGCTATTGGCGACGGACCTCGTAATTTTGAACCTCGGCCAATTGACGAGGACGACATCTGAGATGGCACCCCCTCTCCCAACTTCCACACCACGTCAGCGGGTGGACTTTGGACCATATATTCTGAGACAGAAGAGAAATTAATTTTATAAGACTTTATGAATCATTCCTGATGACGTTGCATTCATAATGTATTGTTGTTTAATAAATCATATCTTTCTTTACGATGATATTATTTTAAAGTGTAGAAATCTGAACTGCTTAGTAATTCTTTTATGCGAAAGGGGATTTTGCAATATACAAGTCGCGCACATATTTATAGTTTTATATTAGAATTCTTAAATTATTCCTATACTGTAAAGAAAAACTTCTAAATTAATGTAATTCAGAAGTTCAATTTCATTCATTTTAAAAACATTAATAAAGCAATTGAACTTTTTATTCTTACGAGATGTTTAATTTTAATTGACGATCACTTGATAGAACTTGCATATACGAAAGTTAGAATAATCAGTTACTATATCATAAGGGATAAAGGTAACAATATTTATCTTATTGAAATTTCCTTTTTTTAATATTTCATGTATAAAATTTCATTTTATAATTTTGGAAAAAAGAGGCTCGAAAGAATGATTAATATATTTTGAAGAGAAGTATTTTTCATGACTTATAAATGCATTTGACTGTGATTTAATTAATCTTAATTGATGATTTTACAATTAAAAACACTTCTCTAAAATATATTAACTCAAACACATATACTAGTGTTACGATTGATTTACATTTAGCAAATTTCATGTATTTTTTTAAATGATAGCCTTTTTCACTAAAACAAAGACAAATATTCATTGTCCATTTTTACCAGAATACAATCTTTGAGTGACCTCATTTTTTTGAGAAGGAAAACAAAAATCAATTTCCTTTGAGCGGATTAAACCGGTCAGCTAGGATAAAATTTGTTGTTCTCTTGTTTCAGAACATGTAAAGAGGCATACAAAAAAAAAATGCTTTTCTTTTTCTTAAAGTTATCTTAATATCCATTAAGAGACATTGAAAGGAAGATAATGTGGAATACAGTTCCTCATTTTGTGAGGCAGCAATTCGCTTTCTTTTTCTTTTTTTTTTAATGTTTATATAAGACGGCTTTAAAACCTCAAAAAGGCTAAGTAACTTTTTTGGAAGTGGAAACCATGTTACTTTTTTTTTTCTCTTAAACTTTTAAATCATATTTTTTTAACTCTCTGAAATTATTTTAAATAAATTTTAGCCCTGAAATATTCTCTATACAGTCTTAATTCTATTTTTTGTTGAGTAGAGCTTTGTTTAAGCCACACATCATTTTGCTACGATTTTTTTTCTTTTTTATTCAAACTCTATAAGTTTTGTTTTCGCTTTTTTCTAAATCAATCGCAAAACTTACAATTTCTTTCATACTCACAACTTAAATAAGAGAAGTTTTGAAAATAAATGAATGTTGTATTCAATACATTTCTATTTCAATTTATGTAAAATTAAACTCTGACACATATTCTACGAGTATATATATATATATATATATATATATACGTTTGCTCTTTTGTATTGAAGCATTCTACCGATTTATATTGCTTTAAGTCCTGACGAATGTCAGCTGAGAGAGAGAAAGTATAAATTTAATTTAACATCACAATTTCGCCCCCTCTTCATGACTGACACAACTTGGACAGGGTTATTGATGTCCTTTAAAAGATAGATACTCAATTACAGGTGTTTTTTGTTATTTTTTTTTCGATAAATTTTTTTTGACTGTCGGTCATGGCATTAAATAATTAAAAAAAACACATCAACATTATTTTACTCAAATTTATCAAATATTCAAAATACTTTCAAATGATATGATAATAACAAGCGTGAAAATTACATGACACAAAATTATCGAAATCATTAATAAAAATAAAGACATACATATGACGCATCATTATGACTTAATTAAAATTTCACCCAATAAAAAAAATTAATTTTTGCGTACGTTTAATAGAAAACTCATTTCTACGTTTAATTTTTAATAAAAAATAATGTTGTTTAATTTTTTTAATTTTATTCAATACTAATATCGATTGCATTTCTTAATAAATGTACTAATAGAATACCATATAAAAATGAACCAATGAAATTTTTTATTCCATTAATTCATTGATATTTTATTTTTATCCTCCACTCCTTCGCAGGCAACTGAAAAGCGCAGACCCCGAAAACTTAAAAACAATAAACAACGGCCCTAAATGAGAAAAGCCCATCCAAGGCATCTTTTACTTTATTACGCAGACGATCTGGTCCACATACCACCCTTACTTTATGATCTTTTAAGCAATAAAGTATTCACATCGCGAATCGAGGGTGTAGGAGGGGGGCGAAGAAAAATATTCACCCCAAGTAGTAGTGGGAGGTCTCCTAAAGGTGTTCTGGCAAACATCAAGAAGGCCTGTTGCCTCCCCTCCTCCCACAGTGTCTTCGTCTTCGAGTTCTACGCTACCCCCTTTTCTTCTTTCATCCGTACGTTGATGCAGAAGAGTCAGCGTCTTGCTCATACCATCCAGGGCCCACGGGAGTAGAGGTCTCTGTCTTCAAGTCAGGGTCTCGTAGTTGAAGACAGAAGACCGGTCTCTTACTCTAATTTGGGTGTTTGCGGGTAATCAGGACTATTACGTATGGAGTGGAAGACTTGTTTGCTTATCGGATTTTGCTAGTTTGAGTGAAACCTATTCCTAAGGGATGGGTGTAGAATACCCAAGGGACTTGATTGGTGAAGATAAGGAAAGGAAGAGTTATGTTTTCATTCCTAATTGAATTATTTGATAACTTAACATTGTGAAGAATATTTTAATACCACAATTCTAGTCTCAATGTAGCTCATGCATGTCGTAAGATGCAACTAAAATAGGTACCCAGTATCTGAGGTTTTAGCCGGGTATCTACCCACGGGGATTATACCAGGGCACTAGTCCTCCAGGCTGAGGTACCTCATGGGTTTTCCATCTTTAGGTAGGTTCGGGTATCATGACCCCAAAGCACCCTATTGATCAGTTTCTTTCCCATGGGTAAACATAGATGACGCACCCCCTCCGGGATACCCTAGCGATATTTCTCTATTTTCGACTCTTCTTTTTGTCAATCAATTTTTGTCTTTTTCAATTATCTAGATCTAAGCTTTGCCATGTCTGGCGCAGCATAGCCACATCTGGCTTTTGCATTAAAATCCTGTCACTCACTCACAATACTACTGCGATAGTGGTAGCCTAATGGTCATGGTCGCTGACGGCGATTTTCGTCGAGTCGCAGGTTCGAGTCTTGATGCAACTTAAAATCCACCGTGTAGCCGGGGCTGATGCATGTTAAATCTTTTGGGTCCCGAATTCCTCCCGTTGGTGTGGTGGGAAAGTTAGGAGAGGGGATTGCCAGCTTAAGTGTCGTCCTCGTCACTCGACCGAGGTTCAAAATTACGAGTTCCGTCCCCAATGTAGCCCTCGTGCTGCTTTCAATGCGACGTTAACAAAGCCAAACCAAACCACAATACTACAATTATTTGGAAAATGTAGAATGGTTGTAGAAAATTGAAATTTTGGTAGCTTTCAAAATACTAAGCTTTTTCCCTTAAAATCTAATATTTATCAGCGAATTGGTTTTAAAGCCATTTGAAATCTCTGTTTGTGTAAATATTTATTACACTTTAAAATCGAATGGTGGTAATTAATATTTTATCATTTTATTTTATTTGTTATTGTTATAGAATGTAGGAATACAAACTTGTGATTCATATTAGCAATAAAGTTGAAAGAATAGCTCTTACATTATATATTTTATATTTAAAAAAATATTTTAAAATACTTCAAAAAGTTATTTTTAAATACTTAAATTCAGAAATACTAGTTATCTGTTTGCAACCAGTTCCATTTCGATACATTTTATAGCATGGATGGCAATTACATGACACGAACAAAATTTTCCTCGCATGCAAAAAAAAAAAAAAAAAAAAAAAGAAAATAAATAACAAATAAAAAATAATTGGGAAAACATTCTTTTTTGCTTAAGTTTATATAACCAGTAATATATTTTCATTTCATTAATCACCAACAAGTGCTAAGTGCAAAATTCGGAACTAGAGAGCAAAATTCGGAACTAGAGATTTATTCCCAAAGAAATATCAAAAAATATTCAAATCATAAATTTTATAGTTACACGTGACATACATAAAAGACAATTTGAGAAATGTTTAAAAGATGTTGATTGCGAATTTGATTATTCTTTTAATTTGTAATAACGTACGTTGGCTAAGTGGGCTACATCTTTAGAGAGGTTTGTGAATTGCCTGTAAGAAATACGCCTTACTTTAGACAGGTGGAACGGGGACGAATTCAAAGAATTTGTATAATACAGAATAGTTGACAAAATTATTCCATTTCACGGATATGACATTACATTTAAATGATCTTCATAAAAAATTACGAGGTTATGGAGAAACAATTGAAGTTGTGCTTGGACTGATAAAGGGTTTTGAACGTAAATTAGATATTTTTGCTTGAGATATCGAATCTGGGAAACTTCTTAATTTTCTAAAACTTAAAACTTTTTGAATTAATTAACACTCTGAATAAAACTAATTGGAACTTCAGCTATGAATATCCAAAAATTCTCTTTTCTAATATTGAGCAGTTTTCAAACAGATTTAAAGATTTCAAAAGAATTAAGAGGCTATTGAAAATTGTAAATTACTCGGACTTCTCGAATGAGAGATTTCGATAACCAACTGATTAATTGGATGGAATCAAAACAATTTTGAAATGTAAACTACAGATCTGCAAAGAAATCCTATTTGGGCAAAAAAATGTATAGATTTACGAAAATTTATTAAAAAAAATTGGAATGTTATCGAATATCAGAAGATGCAAAGTTTGAATCCCTTGTTGAAATCTCATTAAGTTTGTAACAGTTTGCCAGAGGCCTTTGCTTCGGTTAAAAAACAAGCAATCTCATTGTTAACAATTTTCTCATACACTTACTCTTGAGAAAGCCTTTTTTCGATGCTAAATGTTGCACTGTCAAAGGTTAGAAACAGACTAACAAAGGATGGCTCTGTAATACGTATTGCTTTGCAATCGATAACTTAACAGGTTAAATACAAAAAACTGTGGTTTTTTTTTTTGTTAAAAACATAAGGTACTGGCAAATGAAAACATTTTCATTCCAGTTTATTTTAATTGTGATTCTTTGATTCAATCTTATTTGTCATCTCTGTTTCAGAAGCTAATTATTAAAAAAAATTATTTCGTGGGAACTAGATTGCTCTACGCATAAACTCATAAATTCATTGGTGCTGCCATCTATTAGTAAAAAATCTAAGTCTTGGAATGAAAGGAATAATAAAAATAGAGTTATATTAACAGTTGAATTTGCTTAGCAATATGAATACGATCATATTTTCAATCATAAAGTTTTATCTAAGAAATATAAATAATTCCAAGAGGATTTTGATAATAATAATAATCTACGTTTAAAATGTTTTTTCAAACAAGTTTAATAAATCTGTTAACATTATATTACATTGTAAATAACTTTTAAAAAAATGTCAATCAATATTTTTGAAATATTATAAAAGTTATGAAGAGTATTTTTCGTTTCTTTAAAATGAAAATTCGAACGAATACTTGAAATACGATTATTAGACACCTAAATTACTTGTTTAAATGTTATTTTTTCAGATCTTGAGGAGAATTTTTTTTTAAAAAAAACTTATTGTAAACATCAGGTAGGATATTAGAAGACCAATACCTCTCATAACTTTGCTACTTTATAGTACATACATTATCTTCTGAATCCTTACAGTATTAATATTTTTTTTTATTATTAATATATGTAAAATTTTATTATTATCGTATCATCTTTTTTTGGGGCACTTTTTTAAAAAACTACTTTTATCTTTTGAAATTTCATATATTAGAGAATTTCGAAAGTTGAAGATAAATGCAATATTTTTCTTTCAAAGTAATAAGGTTGCCATTTTTTTTTCCTGTGTCACTTCCTTTTAATTTAAGCATGCTTAAAAACGATATCTATCATATCTAAATCATTTTCTCCTTTTGTGTTTTTTTAGAAAACTAGTGTTACTCTAATGATATAACTTAATAATTTAGAATTTTAAAAAAGTTTGAAAATTATTTCTAAGACATTTGACCAAATAAAAATGATTAATTATGATAAAATGTGATTATTTTTAGCATTACTTGCAATCTAATTTTATAGATGGCGACACAAGCTGTAAATTATTCAGCAAAGTTCAACACTGCGACTTCAAACATCGAAAATAAACTATCCTTTATTTAATTGAAAAGCTCTATTAATTTAATGATGTTTGAATGAGAGCAAAATTATGTCATGTAAATGTTTATTGTAAGACATTAAAGGATTTTTTTCTGTTGATGCTTGAAAATTTTTTAATCCATTTGTAAGCCGTATCAAGTAAGTGGGGTAAATTCATAAATGAAATTTATCTTTGAAAACGGATATAATTTATTAGAAAAAAATATCCTTTAATAATGTAAATGAAATAAGAAATCGCATATGAAATGTTAGATTTTATGTGCAAGAAAATAATATGAAAAGGTGTAATTTAATTAAAATGAGAGCGAATTCTTGAGAATGGGAGTATGTTGTTAGGAATCTGCAGTAAACTTCTTAAAAAAATGCATTCAATATTGTTATTTTTATAACCAATATTATATTTTTTACTATGAATAAAAGATTTCCCCTTGTCTTTCAGTTTGTTGTTTTATTCTTTTTTCCCACTTTAAATTTTTATTTTTATTTAACGCTTCCCAATACTAAAAAGTAAAGGTAAAGAAAAAATATTATTTTCAAAACTGTTATTTGAATTGTATGACAGTGTACTAAATCTTACATCATAGTGTAATATAAAGGCTTGACAATTTAAACTTAGCCTTAACCTCTGTCCTGTCTGAGACTGACATATTTTTTTTAAAAAAATAAAATTGGACGAATCCTGTCGATTCGATCAAAATGTTGGTTCTATTTTTAATCTAAATTCGTCAGTAATATGTGTGATTTTTTTTCTCCTTGCTAGTTCGGCACTGGATGTTTTTCCAACCCCGTGGAGGGGGAAAGAGTTGTTGGCGACCTTGAGCGCCGCTGCTGTTTTGAACCCAGTCCAGTGGGTCCGAAGGAAAGTTGACCGGTCGTTTTTTGCTGTGCTCTCACCAACTTGGCTGAAAAGACGTCTCATCTGGCGAGTCAAGTAATGCTGATGTTGTAGAGGAAAGTCGCTGTATACTCCAATTCAAGTGTCATTGTGATGATGATACGAAGAGAAACATTGATTTGTTTGTCATAATATAATTGAGAAAATATCCTCCCTGTTAAATTGAGTTTTGCTTGGGACGGTTTCCATTTTGAGTCATAGGCTGTCTCGTGCTGAGTGACGGGTCTCGTCGACACGTGCGCCAGAGTCAGAAAATCAGTAGTCGTAATTTGTATGCGTTTGTCTCAGACATACAGAGACAAGTGTTTTGCGTCGGGGGCATATGCAAAAAATAGCTATAGGCTGTGTTGCCATCTAGTGTTTAAGTCCTGGTCACCACTCCGACGCTGGACGAAACATCGGGGGATGTTATTCTACCCCGTGCCCCATGGAGGGGGAGAGAGTTGTGGTGACATTGATGCTGCAGAGTTGTTTTGAACCCTGTTCCAGTGGGTTCAAAGGAAAGGCGACCGGTCGCTTTTTGCTGTGCCTCTACCAACTAGGCTGAAAAGGCATCTCATCTGGCTAGTTAAGTAAGATGTTTTAACTTCCGATGTTGAAGAAGAGAGTCGCTGCACGAGATACAATAAAAACCCACTATAACTAAAGAATTTATTTACATTTTGTTGGCTATGTCTCGGAGATCGTTCTCGTTCCTATCTCTCCTGAATACATTCTCAATTTGATTACATTATCTTGGTAATCTTTCCTCGACCGAGAGGGTGGGCCTCCACAATTTTCACATGCCCACAACCGCCAGATATTACAATATGACAAAAACCTTTTAAGACCAGCCACTTTTTATCGTCAAATCTACCAAAATTTCATTTTCAATTTAATTTCAAACACATCAAATTATGAACTTATAATATTTGACATTCCTAGTATTAAATACAAATTGAGGTCGAAGGTGTGTAAATTTTACGGAGTTCATTCCCTTATGAAAGGGAATACTTCTTCAGCTTTACCGTAGAGTTTTAGACGTAATTTAGAGAATTTCGTAATGAATTGAGAAAAGAAAGTGAAAGGGAGAGAGAGAGAGAGAGAGAGCTATGGGGGAGGAAGGGCGATCTTCCTGCCTGAAAGTTCGTAGCTGCCTAATCAGCGTTTGAAAAGATTAACGTGAGGGTACTGCAACATTACCGGGATCGAAGTCAACATTCCCCAGCAGCAACATCTGTCGAGTTTAATAAGAATTAATAAGAATATAAGGCTTCTTAAGAATTATGGAAATTGGGTTATAGATAACAAAAAAAGTTATATATATATAAGGCCATGGAGGCTTTACTTTTCAATCAAGAATCGTATTTCTATGATTGAATTTTAAATTAATCTTTTTTATGTTAACCTCTATTAGATGTTTTATGTTAACCTCTATAATCTTTTTTATGTTAACCTCTATATAGATTTTATAATTAAATTATATGATATCTCACTGTGACAACATTTTCCTTACTAAATTCAATAAAGACCCAGTCTTTAACAATTAACATAATTTATTGAACTTCTCTCCCCGTCTATCTCTCACATAGCTCGTTTTCGCTCCTACCTCTCTTTCATAAGTACATATTCCCTCTGATTCAATTACCCTGACAACCCCTTTCTCGACAAAGAGGGAGGGTAGCAACAATTTTCTCACGTCAATAGGTGCCATATATTACATTGTTCACTGCGTAGGGTATAGTCTTTTTCATATTGTGTAAAATATCAGCTATATGGAAAGAGTAGATTTTCAGGAAAATGTATAAGAATCCTAAAATAAGACAATTTCGAGAAAAACTCAATTACATATAATTTTCTTCATGGTTGGACACATTTGCTTACAATTTTAAAATTCAATTTTGTAATGTTCTGTTAATCAAATTCTCTTAAATAATGCATTTACGGATTCAGCAAAGTGTTCATAATTTTTTAACATTAAAAATCACAAAATGTAAATTTTAAAACGTTTTAGCATCCTAGTTACCTTATAAGAATGCAAATAAAGGTTTAAAAAAAAGGTTTATTCAATCTAAAGGATCGTTTCCACTCAAAATTTAATGCAGTAGTATTTTTAAAATCTTTCTTTCATTTCGTCAAAAACGGAAATCGAGCGTCGCTCATTTATACTTCCTCACTCATTGGTGGCTTGTTAGCGACTCACAGCTTCTGTGGGTAGAAAAATAAAACTCATGCATGTATATTGTGATCACCTGCATATGTTACTTAACCACGCTTCCCTGTCTACATTTGTTTATTCATGAAAACTTACGGTTGGATATTTTTTTAACACAGGAGTATATTAAAAATGTCTAAGTTGTGTAATTTTACTTAAAAATGTAATAAAAAGGTTATTTGGGATTTTAAAAATAAAAGTTTTCTACTTCCTGATTAAGGAAGAGTTAATTAGGAGAAAGATTTCGTAAGCAAAATAATAGTCTTGTTTACAACGTCACATTATATAACATAACTTATCTATCGGATACCAATATCCATGATTTGTAATGCTTTTTAATTAGGGTACACATTAATTTAAATGCGCAAATATCGTATTCAGATTTTAGTGACAGAAAATATTTATCGAACACGGAAATTTGTAATTTTTCCCTTTTCATTCTACTAAATTAAACTGTTATCTAAGTAACTAAGTGTTTTTCTTTTTTTTATTCATTTTCTTATCTAGATGGTTCTGTATGGTAACGGAACCGACGAACAAATATTTTTACAATATAATTTACATTAATATAGCCCATTAATAATTTTTAGACAATTTTGAAATTTTGAAAACAAAAATTACTTAATAAATATTATGAGATATAATTATTTGCAATTGATTATGTGTACGAGGGGATCAAAAAAGCTCCTGTGCTCAAAGATAGATGGTATTTCTGAGTAAGTTGTAATTACCAGTGTTTGTTTTCATCTGTTAAAAGGCGCCGAAACACATCTGATACTGACTTAAAGGTTAGTTTTGATTTGGCAGCCATTTTCTGACAAATTAAAATTTCATTCTTGCCGCTTTGAGTTGTAGTTGTCATTTTGAGACGAATTATCACCATTGATGAGAACAAGATTAATCGTTATACACCGGAAACCAAGCAATAATTCAAAGAATGGAATCTGCTCCAATAGGCGAAGATGGTCTCATCAGCCAGAAAAGTTATGGCAACTATTTTTAGAGATGCTAAGGACGTCTTTCTAATCGAAATGCTTGTGAAAAAACGATAATTGGACAACACTACAGTGAGTTACCTAACACCGGTATTTTTTGAGCTGCACTCGCATAGCACTTCGTTCTTCTAAACCAGGTATTCAACCATTTGAACTTTGGAGAATTCCTTGACCTTAACATTATCTTCCAGGAACCCTGTGATGAAAGAGGAGAAAAAATTGGATATCAAAGTTCTTTATCCTACTCAAATTTACAAAATTATTATTGCATTTCTTTTTCATCATAATAGAAACGTCTTAACAAGATTAATAAATGGTAAGGTGGCCAAAGTTTTTTTTTAAAGGTAGGGGGGGGGTCTAAAATATAATCTATGGATAGTAAAAAAAAGCAAGTATTTTTACGTCTGGAATAATTGTTGAAATCTGCAACCTAATGCCTTCTTCAACATTCAATCTGTTTCTGTATTTTATTTTTGCTCAGCGCACAAAGAGAAAGATTTTTCGCATTCCTAGGTTGAAACATTTGATATTAGATATTTCACAGCTCTTTCGGTAATTTCAGGATATTCTTTTCTAATGTCAATCAAAATATACATAATATCAACCTAACTAAAATTTAGTTTCAATTGAGTGTATATCAATTTGATATATCAATCAAATCGATATACACTCAGTTATTTCTTTTCTTGGGAGTTCGGAGGATTCACAGTCTTGAGAAGGATTTTGGACCGAAGATAATTTTTCATTTTGAACAGGATTCAAGAAATGAATAATATTCAAGAAATATTTTTTGCAGATATGATAAATGTTTGACCAAACTAATTTTTGCCTTTTTATCGGGATCAGCGTTATCGTCTACTGAAATATTATGCAAACTTCCAAAGCATTTAATATTAGCTTTCAAAATAAATTCTGCCCAAAATTTCAATTTTAAAAGAGTGGCGCCAATTTTACTTTATACCTTGAACCTGAGCCAAAGAACGCAGAGTAATATGTGACCTAATGCGTCTCGATTAATGTATCTGAAGCATGTGACTTTTACAAAATTTAAGATTTTATTTTATACTTAAAATATTTATTTTTACAAGCAAACTGCTTTTAAGAATTTGATCTTCTATAAAAATTAAAATTTTACTAAAATTTAGGTGCTTTGGTTAAGCAAATAGTGATCTCTTGCGGAACCCCTGTCAAAGTTCCAGGGAACCCTAGGGCTCCACAGAATCCAGTTTGAAGACCTCTGTTCTAAGCAAAACAGAAATTAAATAATTAACTCTTCTTGAACAATATTTGCGTAAAAATACTTATATATTATCGACATACATTTTTCATGTGATAATGTATAGCAAAGTTTTCTACATGTTTGTACATGATATTTTACTGATTTTTTTTTCAATTACTTCTGCAGTACTTTAGTTTTAGTAAAATTTAATTTGATATTAATGGTTATGCATTATAATTTGTATGATTTTGTAGAATTTAATGCAATTTCTAATTAACATTAATAATTATATATATATTCTGATTTTCTTCTAATTTTAGAAAGATTGAATCACAAAAACGATTTGAATTTCAATTAATTCTGTTTTTACACGATTTTGATTTAACACGAATTAGGGGAATTTTTTTTATATGGCTTATTTTGATTTCACACATTCGATCCAAAAAATAATAAAAAAAAATTTTGCTTTAATTTTATTTTTATCACTGCGTCACTGGATAAGAGGAATGTAATGCGTTTTCCAATTATGAGAATACCCTGAATTTTATAACTTCAATTTGGAATTTCGTCTAGTTCGTTTGCATTTGGAGTTCAAAGTGGAAAACATCTGCGACACTTGTTTTGGTTTGACTGAAACATTTCAGACAAATCAAAACAAGTCTCAGGATAAAATGTTTAAACAAATGGTTTCCTCTCAACACGAGGAATGATGAGAACAAATGAGCCAACGATTAAATATTTATTTTTTTTTAAAAAATTTTTTATCTACGTTTTGATCATATGATCATAGGGGTGGAGCATACGTGTTATTAATTTTGCTTAACAAATGGTAAATTACAGTTTTAAGACTTTTGTTTTATCAATTATAACATAATATATTTTTCGGTAGCCATTACATGATACCTCATAATTCACCTATAACAAAAGCGAAAAGCTATTGTATTATTTTTCTATTTTCTCAAGACTAGAATCAATCTTTTATTTTTTCATTGATGCAAAAAAATTTATATTAATCTTTTTACACGTATTCTTCGGGAACGTATCTATCGTATAAAAATTGAATTAGGTGTACTTCCTTTTAAAGCTGTCTGCGTCTTATAAAGAATGCTATCTTTTCTTAAACATAAAAATACTTTAGTATCCTCGTATTTTAACTTGATTATCATAAAGAGAACACTACTTTTGAACGTACTAGTAACTTCGGCTTGAAACAAATAATTTTATTAGAATGTAATGAGTTCCATGTTTTTTTTTCTTCTATAATTCAATTTTAATAGTAAATAGATCTTTATATTTATAGGTTAAAATTTAAAACCAGATACTTAACTATTTCGAAGATAAGTGATTTAAATTACGAACGTATGTTAACATTAGGATATTTTTCTATGGATTACAATTTAAAATCGAATGTTTATACAATTTAAAGGTAAGTGATTTGAAATTCCAACTTAATGTTAATATTAGGAAAATTTTCTACGCGAAAAAACTTATCAAAATTAGATCTATTCTTCAGCATTGGCGTTGAATTTGTAAAGCATATCGTCTTTCTGGAGTTTGAATATTTCGTCATGAAGGATGTACGTATTTTAATCTAATATATAAAAGTAAATCGTATGCATTTACATAAAAATTTTCGTTTTGCGGGATTTACTTATTTCCCATGAAAAAGCTCGCCAACTCTCCAACTTGGCAATAAGAGTGCACGCTAACTTTCTCGTTTAAGAATTAAAACGTGCGTAAACTTTTTGATTGATATGCCTGTCTGAGAAACCCAGTAATTTAAGTTACAAACGTTCGCAGTCAATGGCTTAAGAATCGTCATGGGTTTTGAGTCCTGATTTTAATAATGGCCGTCGGAAAGAATATGCGAATCAATCAATCGATCCCTAAATGTCACACGACTATTTCGGACAATGATGTAACTCGAATTCCAGGCATTCCGTTTGAAATTTCTACGCCCACCTGATCCATCATAACTTTAACATTTAGTATGCACACCTGTGATTCGCACAAAAGCAGATGTATATCACTGAAAAGATATTGAAAGATAAATAGTGGTGAGAAATGTGAAAATCCTTTCTGAAGGAACTTTAACAATGTATTCCAAATTTACGATTTTTTATGTAAGGATTGTAAATTATTGTAATTTCTTACATATTTTTGTTAAGATGTAAATTTCGAATGCTGTTTTTCTCTGAATGTGTTATGGAAATAAAATATATTTTATGTTTCGATGTGAATTAAAGATTATTATCCCCTTTTAAACTTCGTTAAAAAAAAAAAAGGAGAAACGCTTAATAACTTCTCAATTATTTTAATAAAAAGATAAAATTGACATAACACATCGATCAATAACTCCCGAGTCTAACATTGAAAACAACATTTTTTTTGCAAATTTTTTTTTTATTCATCAATATAACACCTTTTGTTAATCACCTTTTAGGGTGATACAATCGTTCCAACGCTTTTCCAAATTTTTTTTTTCTTTTTCCCCAGTATTTTCCTTTTTCGCAAAGAAATCTTTTGTGCAGTAAGCGATAAACAGCTTTCTGAATCATCGACTCGTTGCTGTTTTTGTTTTATCGAAAGCAATCGCGGCACCCACTTGGATAAAACCTTTTTCACTTCACTTCAAAAAACCTTTTTCCTGGTCCGATCGACTTAAAATTTTGACACGTTTCAAGCAAAGGTTAGTACTCTAGAAAGACCTGGTTACTGGTTTACTACGAGCGCTATCTCTGGGTTAGTCTCGGGAGTTATTGATCGATGTGTTAGTTGTAATAGTGCAAAAGAAATTAAATAAGGTTGTGAAGGGATTAATTAACTCTATAGTCATAGTTAATTAACTAATAAAAATTGTTTTAATCATTACGGATACCAATTTTTGCGTATCTAATTTTTTTTACTATTCGTATACCTCGAATTCCATATAACTCTTCTCACTGCTTCAAAATTCATAATTGGGGTGTTAATATTTGGCGTTATAAAATTTTCTACTCAATATTTTTCAAAAATTTTATACCAATAGATTTCCATTCTAAATGTGAGGCCAAAAAAAAATGTTATAAAGCATGAATTATTAAATTTAATCGCGAGGAAAAAAAGATAATTTTAATACAATAATGTTATAAAAAATCGGTACAGTGTTCTCTCCAGAAGTTCAGGGAATATTCAAAATCAAAACTACTTCTTTTATCGGTTAACTTGGTGGTGTATTGATTATTTAACATAGTCCTAGTTATAATAGTTATCGTATACTATTTCTAATAATTAACGAAAACGCTTAACATGAAAAATTCGTAAACATGAAATATACTACGGTGCCGAAAAAATATATAGTTTCACATGTATTTTTATTCTTTTAACACGAAAAGATTTCAGGGAATTTTGTGCTGAAACCAGTGATTTATGTATCAAAATCAGTGACTTTCGTGTATTTTATATTTTAAATAAATAATTTTTTTTGCGTGTTCAACAGTGGAAAAATTGTGACAAAAACACGTACCGCTATTTCCTTGAAATGAAAGAAGAAATGTGGCACATTATGAAAAGTATGCGCAATTATTTAGATGTGTATTCGAATGACGAAGTGAATTAAAAAAAAAACGTTTTTCTTAATTAAAAATGTATAATTGTTTAAAATGTAAACAATTTGTGTAAGAATATGATGTGCGCTTGGCACAATACACACACACACATACATATGTGTATGTCTGTGTTTGTGTATTGTCCTTCAATCTTTGTTAATTGAACAGGAAAACCAATTAATAAAATTGGGCGGTATCGAAAAGATTGGAGAGTTTTTTTGCATACTCGTTTAACTCGAAAAGCTCTTTTAACAAGCAAAAAAATATTTCGGTCCTTTCAGTTTTTTGTTAAGGGTTTATTACTGCATATCTCATTACCGATTCAGTCATTGCGCAATGTTTGAAATGAAACATATATTATGTGAGTACAACTGTTTTAATTTTAAAATATATTAAATGTCTTACGCTGCAATTGAAAATAAAAATAAATAACACAGTATTAAAGAGGAAACAAGAGAAAACTTTGTAGAAAGATTCTTACTTTAAAATTTTTTTAAAGTGTTCCGCAGGTTATGTAAAGATTTGAGAGAAGTAATCTAGTAAGTGTACCCTAATAGTTCTTCCTCCCCCTCCCCCCTTTTTTTTTGTAAATATTTTTAGAACTAATGACAAAATTCGAATGAAATTTGGAATACAAGCTATTTAGGACATTCGATACTTATAAAACAATGACATTAATCGAAGGAATTTTTTTTGAGACTAGTGCATCTATTAACCTCTTTTGGAGTCCTATACTATGATATTTATTTTGTCTAGCTATGGTTTCAAGAAATGTTCAAAGATTTTTTTCTTAATGACGACTGTCTAACGTTACTAAAGTTTAACATGAGAAACGTATGATTCTAAAGTATTTATTTCTTTCCAGGAAAAAAAGGTCACTTTTATGCAATGTTATATAAGATGTCTTTTATGTCTAAGCTGCAAAGTGTTTTGCGAGAAATTTCATCAGTACTACAAATTACAATGATTTTTTTTCCTAACGTAATTAAAAAAAAATTGTTTAGAAATGCAAGTTTATATATATATATATATATATATATATATATATATATATATATATATATATATATCACGAACTGGAGATTTTGCAGGGTTGATTTTAAGAAATAAAATTTCTCCAATTTGCAAATATAAAATTATTTAATGAGAGCTCATGATCGCGCGTGCCTTTAACCCTCCGCAAAACGATATAACTATAAGTTTAAAAGAGTTTGTTAAAATGAGGGCCCATCTTTTAATGTCTTAGATATCATATTATTTTATTTATACTAAAATAACAACACAAATAGAATATTTACAATAGTAGTGAACTCTAAGAAACTTAACATGATTACTTAAGCTGGAAAAAAATTCTCATAAGAATATTTATTATTATTTTTCGCGAATATTTTATTCCAAATAGTATCATAGTTCTACAAATGACAAATAAATGAATAAATATATAACATCTCAAAAAAAAAAGTTTTTAAAGAAAAAATTGCTGAAAGGGAAGATAGATCACACGACATTATGTAATGTAATACGTGCCAGTGCTATACATAACGGAGGCGAAAAATACGAAACTTGTTCTATGATTGAGATTAATTAGAAATTTGTATAAAATCCATTAATTGATATTTTTCATCTTTATTTTTTTAAAAAAATGGGCCTACAATTTTTTCTGTGTACCGTTGAAATATTGTGTCGCTTAGATTGATAGATTTCTTAATAGAAGGATTTAAAATTTTTAAAAAATGAGAAAATGATGTTTTTCGGTGCTATTTTTAAAAAATGTCTGTAATACGCAAAATAATTTACACACCCATAACAGTGCTAGTTTTTAAAGAAGAAAACAAAAAACGTGGATATCTCAGATGATGCAAGAGTCGTAATCCTGCGGCGTTTTGTTCAAAAGCTAAGCCGTAAAGTGTACTAAAAATACGCAAAAATCACTTCAACATTGAGCAAAGTAATGTAAAGCGAATTTCGAAAATAACTGTCCGAAATGAACACCATCGTCACCAATAATTTCAACATACCAAATTCCGTGCGCCTGAACTTTCCTATCTTTGTTCAACACCCCCGTCCCATACATAAACTCTTCCTTTCATTAATATATAGATATCTAACTTCAATTAGTTAAAATATTGCTTTAATGAATTATCAATAAATTAATGTATATTTATTTAATTATCGGTAAATTTGTTATGCATTTCCTTCGTTACTTAACTCTTCAGCCATTTTAATATTGAATTAAATAGTCAACAAGTTCAAAACTCCAACTGAGGATACGTGAGAATGAGGCAACGCAGTTTATTATCTATCAACACAAAATATGCAAGATCGCTCTCTCTCTCGGATCTTTCTTAACTCAGTTAATCCTAGTTTATCTTCAAATAATAAAGTCTTAGATCACCAAAGCAGTCATTCCGATTCAAACATTTCTCGATTAATAGCAGAATCGACTCTTATTATTCTGATCAGGAGTCACTTCCAACTATTTCTATACAAACGATTAATTATGATGATTCATACTATCTACAAGCATCTATCAGGTTGTCATTAGTCCCTGTTTTCCTTTCTCTTTCCATTCAATTCTATTTCGTTTGTATATCACTAATTCAATTCACAATTCCTGTCTTCATCTAATTTATTTAATCCTGTTTCATTTTGGTTGGCTAGGAGTTACAATTGCATGCAATTCAAATTACTAAATTACCAGGCTACCGCGGCCTAACTGAAATTATATATATATATAATCTCTTTCTCTCTCTCTGTGTATGAATCAAAATCTTATTTTATTTTATTGATTTAACCTTTTCCTTAATGTATAATTAAAATGTAACTATAATATTTTATTTCATTTAAAGTTATTGATTATCGATTTTTAACTACTCTGTTTATTTCTTGTTTGGGTTTTTCGAGGATTTAGTTATTGTACGTATGCTTGTTGTGAAGTTAATTGAATTCATACAGTTCAACTAAAACCAAAAAGTGTTTTTTTTTCTTTCTCTTTTTGTAGATAGGTGTTTTTTTTCTACTCAAGTATCACACGCGGTTTTTAATTCATGTGTTTTCCTCATAATAAGAAAAATTTGAAATCTACACGTGAATTCTTCTTTTTTGTTTTTTAAAAAAGGAAAAATCTGTTATAAATTTAAATAAAAGAGAGAGAAAATCAAATCTTTGCTTTTTCATCAATAATAATTTCTTTTTTTATTTAAAATAAAAAGTAAATTCATTCTGTGGCAATTTTTAATATGCAAATTTCAACAGATATTTTATTGAAAGAGTTGTTTTTCATTTTTATCTCATTATTTGTTATCATATTACTTATTTTAACGATGTTGTTGAGACATCGATGTAGACTTCTTATTTATTTAAGGAGTATCATTCGATTACAAAAAAATTCTACGCATTAATTTCAAACAATGACATGTTAGAAAATAACGCGATAATAATTTTTGTGATCGAACTTCAAGTCGTGACTATTGCAAAATGATATCTCGATATACTTGAATCTAAAAATGTAATTGTAATATCTAATCTAGTAATTTAAGAGAAGCATAACACGACAGTGAATCAGAAAGCAATGCTCATGTTTAACATTCGGATTAGTAAGCAAATGTACAATCAGGATGAAAAAAAAAATTAATTAAAAAAAAACTCTGTTATAAAAATCTTTTTAGTCACTTTTACTTGTAGATCTAAATATGTATATGCTGCGGTAAATGTAATAAGCTGGTGATTATGTTTAATTACCCGTGATTATTCATAATCACCTCTAAACTTGGTAAATGTGATAAATTATTCAATATTTATCACATTTACCTGTTAGTTATTTTATAAAATCTCCAATTCGTAATGGGGAATGTAATAAAAGTGCATACATTTTCCAAAATTTATGATATTAACAGGTCAATTGAAAGTCCCCAGCGTACCATAGTAAAACACATTTTTTTTGGCAAAATTAGTTTTTTTTTTCTTCAACATAATTCCCTTCAAGGGTGATAAACTGATTATAGCGACCTTCCAACTTTTCGATACCATTTTTGTAGAACTATTTGTCCTTTGCTTCAAAATAGGCCTCAGTTTCGGCGATCACCTCTTCATTCGACGAAACTTTCTTCCCAGCTAGCATTCTTTTAAGATCTGAGAACAGGAAATGGTCGCTGGGGGCCAGATCTAGAGAATACGGTGGAGGAGGAAGCAATTCGAAGACCAATTCATGGATTTTTGCCATCGTTTTCACTGACACGGTGCATTGTCTTGGTGAAGCAGCACTTTCTTTTTCTTCAAATGCGGCCGTTTTTCGGCGATTTCGTCCAATAACGCTATGTAACAGTCGCTGTTGATGGTCCTTCCTTTTTCAAGGTAGTCAATGAAAATTATTCCATGCGCATCCCAAAATACAGACGCCATAACCTTGCCAGCCGACTGTTGCGTTTTCCCACGCTTTGGAGCGAGTTCATCGTGTGCAGTCCACTCGGATGACTGTCGATTGGACTTCGGAGTGAAATGATGGAGCCATGTTTCCTCCATTGTCACATATCGACGCAAAAACTCGGGTTTATTACGCTTGATCATCTTCAAACACTGCTCCGAATCATCAACTCGTCGTTGTTTTTGGTCAAAAGTGAGCTCGCGCGGCACCCACTTTGCACAGAGTTTTCTCATACCCAAATATTCGTGAATCATATGATGTACACGTTCAGTTGATATCTTTAGAGTGTCTACTATTTCATTCAATTTCAATTGACGGTCATTCAAAATCATTTTGTGGATTTTTTTAATGTTTTCGTGGGTAACAACCTCTTTTGGGCGTCCACTGCGTTCACCGTCTTCGGTGCTCATTTCACCACGTCTAAACTTAGCATATCAATCCTTGAGGGTTGATTTTCCTGGAGCAGTGTCCGGAAACTCGGCATCAAGCCAAGTTTTTGCTTCAACTGTATTTTTTCCCTTCGAAAAGCAATATTTTATCAACACGCGAAATGCCTTTTTATCCATTTTTTCCACAATAACAAAAGTTGCTTCACTCAAAATGCTATAATTCACAAACTAATGATCCGACAGCTGTCAAATTTATACACGCATCTTTTGAGGGTTAGGGCTAACTAAAAAACATATAGATTTAATTCTAGCAGTGCTATCTATGTGTCAGGCCGGGGACTTTTAAATTGACCTGTTAGATGGACGTGATTTCAGTAATATTTCTAATTTCATGCTGGTTAGACGTTCTTTTTTTTACAATAAAATATTAAACAGTAGACGGTATGCATGAGCGTTTTAATTCCGAGTTCTAAAATGTTTTGGACACTAAGAAAGCGAATAGCGGTTTTCTGACGGAAGAAACACGTTACAACTTGTTAATAAAAGTGAATAATAGTAAAAACAAATATAGATGGAAAAAACCGGAAGATTATCAAAGACTAAAAAAAAAGATACGACGTGATGGAAGTAGACAATGTTGAAAAACTTATCTTTCCCTTAAGTAAAGATAGCTCTAATGTAAGATTTTATGTGTACTTTGAAGAACTTTTACCATAATTCATGAAGCGCATTTATCAATTGGCCATGGTGGTAGAAACAGAATGTTAAAAGAATTTTCAAAAAAAATACAAAGTGTTACTACCGAAGCAGTGATGATTTACTTAAACTTGTGTGTATGTGAAAGTTGTCAAAATAAATTAAATTATCCAAGTTTTATTGTAGGTCTTCATGACGTTCTTCTAATTCTTAAGAACGAAATTTTTAATGTTATTTGAATATATTTATATTTTTTCGAATTAAGATATCGTTACTCTACAAATAATCTGAATTTATTACATTCTCCATTATGAGTTGGGTATTTTATAAACTTACCGGTAAATGGGATAAATATTCAATAATTTATCACATTTACAAAGTTTACTGGTGATTATGAATAATTACCAGTAATTATACATAATCACCAGATTAATCACTTTTACCGTAATATATACATGCGCTGAGAAAAAGCTATCTTTTCGATTAAAGTTATATTTTGGTTAATATATTCGTATTATAAATTTTCATAATATTATATATTTTATGCCCATTTTAGATCATTATGTATAATGAAATAATTATTAATCAAATTATAAGAATCAAATGATTTTATGAGAACTAATGACGTCTTATCCTGTCTTTTTTCTCGACCGCGAGAGACAAGTGGTCATGGTTTTAAGTTCGTGACCGGCGAAGTTTCATTCGAACCATGTGTTCAAGTCCTGATGCCTTTAAAGATCCCTCGTGTAGTGGGAATGCTGCACGTGAAATCTGGAGGGGCTCAAACTCCTCACTTTGGCGTTGAGTGGATGTTTGGAGAATGCAGGTGTCCTCCTCGTCACTTGATCGTATTTCAAAATTACAGGGTTTATCGCCAGTATTCCCAGGGAATGCTAACAAGCAATCAATCAATCAATTTTAGGTGTTATCCAGTGCTCGTGTAACAATTAGCAATTAGTAATGGAAAAGCCCGAAATGACTATATTATTTGTATAACTTCCATTCGAAATGTCAGCTTAACACTACCAAACTGCTTCGTAATTTTGAATCATAGTGAAAAGATGAGGTGGACGTCTGAGTTGGTACTGTCATCTCCACATCTAAGCCATGCTATTTGAGGATTCTTAAGAAGAAGATTATCTGTAGTACAAGTCCTCAAATTGTGTCATCCTTTCAAAGGAACTCCAGACATTTTTACAGGAATGCGTCTCGATGTGACTAGTGATCCATCCCTAAATCTGTTAAAATCAGGAATTATTTTCTTCTATTTTGATCCAGGGATTTCATAGGCCCCCTAAAAGATAAAAGAGGACACTAAGACCTAGTTGGTTAATCCTAACAACCGTTGAGTTCATTTCAATGATGTCTTATATAGCAAACAATCATTTCAATTGTGGCCTCGTTGTCCATTGGTCATGGTCCTGAACTCTTGGATGGCATTGTTTCCATCGAATTGTGAGCTCGAATGCTGGTCCCTGAAAATACAGGTTGATGCAAGTTAAATCTGTTGAGGTCCCAAGATGTGGAAATTTAAATAGTAAGGTGTCAGCTCAGATGTTGTCCTCGTCACGTGATCGAGGTTCAAAATTAATAGATTCGTCGCCAATAGCAATCGTGTTGCCTCTAAGTACGGCGTTATTAAACCACAAAAAAAAATCATTTCCATTTCGTCACGAATATACGTCTGCAGTAATCGTAGGAAATAAAAATTGTGAGAAAGAACACAGTTTGCCATTCTAACAAGACACTCACTTTTCTAAATCACCATTATTTTTGGGAGACTCTTTTATAGTCTGTTAAATCATAGTTTAGTTAGAAAATGGAGCCGATATCTGGCGGTCGCACTATTGTGGTGGACACGTCACTCATACGTTATCTATGTAAACTAGATCGCATGATTTTCTAAATAGAATTGAATGCGAGGAAACCACCTAACTGGTTTGCAGAGACAACATTTTGACGATGTTGTCCAACGTAATATTACAGTCTCTAGATAACGCCGCCTGTTTAACAGCTTTAGCAAGACTTAGCTATTTTTCCCCCCATGATCATGCGAATACTTGATATAACTATAAAATAATAAATTATTATAAACAGACATATGAATAGAATTCGTATTTAATTAACTCACTTTAGTATTCAAGTTTTGAGCGCACGGTAAGCTAATAATTGGAAGCATGATATTTTGTTACATGTTTAAACACGTGGTATAACTCAATGTTTTTTACATTCTCCGTCACACACCAAATGGTTACCATTCATTTTCTAATGAATGATAACCATTCATTAATGGTCTTACCATTCATTTAGATAATGAATGGTAAGAATTTAAGAAAGAAAAAAACACGTAATTCAAATATTAAGAAACTCGTTTCTACTAGCAGATATATTTTTACTTTATTATCTCATGTTTATATAATCTATGAACATCTTGATGTACTTCTGGCAAACTTATTTTAAAATGTTCCCATAAATACAATTTTAATATTTAGGGCACCTTTTCCTTGTTTTGCTTTAGTAACAGCGATCGATATCTTACCCAAAGCATCTACTCATGACGAAAATATCGAATTTTTCGCTTTGATTTCCAAAGCGTTGTGTCGATTGTTCATTTTAACAAATGATCAGCGTAAAAATTTAAAGCCAGTTGCGGGCGATACATGTCATCATATATGTAAAGAAAGGATAAATATATTTTTAAATTTTAAAAGGGACACAGGTATCTTATAAAAAACCAAAATATCGAATTTTTTACTTTAATTTCCAATCTTTTTCTATCTTTGTTGTGTCGATTATTCATTTATAACATCGGTTCATTGTAAGAATTTAAAGTTTGTAATGGTTGATAAATGCATTACACGCTTAAAGAAAAGTTAAATGTATTTATAACACTTTAAATATTTCAATGTCCATTGTAAATCAATGATAAGTTTGAATATGACGTCGCTATTTCTTTAAAAAACAATTTTTCTTCAGTGATCAGGAGCGTAAGGAAGTGATAAAACTATTTTCAAAATTCCATTTCTTCAATAAATTTATTTAATAGGCATTCTCTTTAAATAAAGTAACGATTTAAAATTTTGTATATTTTTTCAAAATTATTTAATGAAAGTTACGAGTAAGGAAATGTTTTCAACACTTTCTGCAGATGTTAAATGGAAAATACTTTCTTTGTTATAAAAAAATTAACTGTACAAATAATAATGTAATAAGAGTAAAACATTGTTTTAAACAAAATATACAATTTTTTTTCATTTTTTGAATTTTTTTTAAAATAAAAACATACCTAAATTGGGTGATTTAAATCGAAGAATGTGGCCGCGGCAGCCTAGTGGTAATGATCGCGAATTCGCGGCTGGCATCATTCTGTCGAGCTGTGGGTTTAAGTCCTGAAGCCATAAAAACATGCCTTATAGTGTGGCTGATGTACGTTAAACTTATTTATGCTCCAAGTCTTCCCGATGGAGTGGTGTGGAAGTTTGGAGAGGGAGGTGCTAGTTCAAGTATGTCCCCGTCATTTGACCGAGGCTCAAAATTACTATGTCCGATCCCAATAGCTCTCATGTGGCTTCTAAGTGCGATGTAAATAAACAATCAATCATAATCCTAAGAATTGGTAATACATTATCTTTCAAATGTATAATATATATCAAGATCCATTACTGGTAACTATACATTAACATTTTAGAGCGGATATTATGGACATTCATTACTGTTTAAACAGATTAGCTGGCGTAAAAATTGACATATAATTCTAGGTAATAGAATTAAAGACATAATGAGAGTCTTTTTCTCTGCTAAATTAAGTGTTGTTTTGCTTATTTATTTAATTGCGGATGGATAGTTTTAATTAACTTAATCTTAAAATTTAAGATATGTTTTCACGAATCAAACAGAAGTTTTTGCGATGTACTTTAAAGATAGGCTCATTGAAAGATTTTTAAAGTCCTTGATATTAAAGCTATTAAAGACTTGTCCCACTTCAATACCAAGTGAAGGACAAAGGAGAGGAGAAGGTTGAAATATCACTTAATTCCTTTATCTTTCCTGTGAACGTTTCCTGTGCAGTTGTCGAGTTTCCGTTCATACAGAAATGGTACAGGACAGAATATTTTTAGCAGACGTGAGGTGATGTCCACACCGCAAAGGTGGTCTTTACATAGGATCTACCTAAACATCATCAGCATGAAACCATTTTCTTCTCATTTAGGCTTCTTCTTTTCGGGTGAAATTACTTTTCGGAGGCGATACTTTTAGCATTAGCGTGCATTAATTACCTTCGAAGCGCTGCTAATGGATCCTTGCACGAGAGGCTACCGACAGAACTCGCTTGTAATTAAGTGGACTGTTAAACCGCCGTGGGTGGTCCCCGATCAAATTATGGCTCCACCTCCATTCTTTATTTCCTCGCCCCAGCGCTTAGAATCGGAGAGGAAACCAGTAATTGCGAGTAAGCTAAGAGGCACGTAAATGGAGGGACAGGCGTGTAAAAGTCGCTTACCGAGAAAAAGAATAGGAAGTGTAAATGTAAAATAACGCTTCTGGGCTTTACCTGAGATGAAATGATTTGTAGCACCTTTGCGAGAAGGATTTTCTGTACATTAAAGCATTTTTATCGGTTTTGTATGGTAAAAGATTTTGTTGAAGCCTAAATTAGCTTTTTGCTCTTTGAAAGTTTTAAAGTAATCTAAATTATCCATAATTTGACCTTGTAGTGGCATTTAAATCATTATACAGTACCATTATACACACACTCGCGCACGCACGCACACACACACACATATATATATATATATATATATATATATATATATGTATATAACTTTTATAATCAAAATTATATATATACTTTTGGGAATAGCAATATCCATATATCTGTTTATAGGAATATTGTACAAAATTTTTTATTACATATTAACAATTTAACCACACATAAAATAGACAAGTTCAACAATATTGAAAAAATTTTCTGCAATTATTTAGAGCATTTAAGTGTCCCATAAATTATTTAAAAATTTAGATATATTATCTATACATATATCGACCATCTCTGGGAATTGTGATCTATTTTCAAATCCAACACATAACATCAGGTCCACAAAATCAGCTTGTAAGTTATTACAATATCTCTTTTATCGCAGTTTATCCTTTTTTTTACACATTCTTTGAATCATTTTACTCATTTACAAAAAATACAATATTTTACACAACCAACTAAAACCGACAGTTTGCATTTTTTTTTCATTCTGATAGTGATGACATTTTACTTTTTGAGTATTTAAGATCTTCTTTTAAGCAATTCGTTTTGTTGATAACTGTTTTAATTATCTACTCATCTGATTGAATCTCCATTTCTTTGAATTTTAAGTAAGTATTGGCTTACATTATTTTTATTACTTATTGATTTTTTTTTTCAATCCTTATGAATGATAACTTTTCAATCTCTTACTTATAATTATTATGCTCTTTTTGTACTTTGAATATTTCCAATTCAGCCTATCAAATCACAAAGAGGAAAAGTTGTTGTCATCCAACTAATTTAACCTCACCTATTTGGTGCTCAGCCCAAAATTGTTTTATGACTTGTTGGATTTCATTTTCCTCGTTGATGTGTGTGTATATAGATTTATATAAATCTGCATTAGATACTTTTTTTAAAAAAAGAAATCCAACCTCGATTTAACAAGTCATTACCTTAAATGATCATTCAAACGAGGACTCCATGAATCCATGCTTCCATAATCCATGAATAATCCATGCTTCCTAATAATATATAAATAAAAAAAATACAAACAGCTTTTTTAAATAATAAAATATAAATACTGATCAATTATAAGAAGAAATATTAATTTTTAAAAGTTTTCAATTAGATATTTATGTAATTTGGCTTTCACTATGCCGAAGGCAATTGATATTATTTTGAACAGGAATAATATTATACTGCAGTATGGTATAATGGATGATAGGGATGACAAATACAATAATCACATGTATTTATAAAAAGTACAGACTCTGTTTAATAAATAAAAACATTGAGGGTTTCCCCCCCTCTCATAAGCGCTCATGGACCCCATTGAATTCTTCCATAGACTCCCGTAGACTTTTGT
The DNA here is from genome assembly GCA_019974015.1 of Nephila pilipes. Taxonomy (NCBI): domain Eukaryota; kingdom Metazoa; phylum Arthropoda; class Arachnida; order Araneae; family Nephilidae; genus Nephila; species Nephila pilipes. Next base: position 200,311 of record BMAW01080372.1, read on the forward strand.
TAACCTGTGAGCAAAAGTCTACGGGACATTTGTACGTGCAAGACTCTTATGGGGCGTAACTTTACAACGCCTATTTAGAACACTTATCCAGCTTTCGTACGAATTTGACACTTAAATAAATTGTTCTGGTATCATAACTAAAAATATTAAGCAGACTTTTCCCCCTTCGCATTTGTTCATGGATTCCCTTGAATTTTCCCACAGATTCCTGTAGATTCTTTGTTAATATCTCCTGATTAAAACTCTTATCTAGATTACGTATGAACTTGATACTTATATATATGTGTGTGTGTGTGTAATGATTTAACTTTAACTCATATTAGTTTCTCATAATAATAATTCTGTTGTGCTACGTTCTAATTAAAACCAACCATCCTTTGACAACTAATCTTTTAATTGAAATTTGCTATCGTTTTAATGTACATTTTTAATAATGTAGCCTTGAACGATGATTGTAATGTGCATTTAATAGCGTCTTTTTGTCATAATAATCGGGTCGTGTCACAGTCAATGCTTCGATGTCACAATTACCTCGAAATACTTTCGTGGAAGCTCCGAAAAGCACTTCTTGGCACTGTCGCTTTCGAAAAAACAATCGTCTTTCTGTCTCCAGTCATTGTGGAATATAAACCCAAATCAATGAGTGATTGGAATACTTATCAAATTTACAAGGTAGCTGAAGAATATTCCAAAATGAATAGAGGTATAATATATAATTAAAAAGTTTCAGGACATAGACAGATATTCAGGAAGTATTAGGCTGAGCGAATATTATTAATTGGAATAATTCCTAATAAACTTATTATTGAAAAGTAACAGTTTGGTACACCTTATAAAATTTAATATACGGGTTTTGTTGAAAATAATGCATACTTAGCCCATAACTTCATTTTATTTGTTTCGATTTTCAAAATTCTTGTTGTACATGAAGTTGAGCATGTTAATCTACACTGATTCACTGCGCCTTTACACTTGTCATCTATTTGAAGAAGCTTTTTAACTTGTTCCCAGATGCCCAGTGTACTAAGCTCTAAAGAAGATGGCGTCTACATGGGAAGAGGTTGAAACAGCGAGACGTCATTACACCCGACCACAGTCTGAATCATCTTTCACCTCTTCCTAAAAGTAAAATTTTCTTGAAAATTTCTCCTTTCCTTTTCATTCTGATGAGTTGTAAGTTCCCATAGAGAGCCTAATGATAGCAACTAACCAATGGGTGTCTTCTCCGACAGGTTTTGACGATAGTCACGCCATTAGTGTAAGTGTATGTAAAGGGGAGAGCTGTCAAAATGTGAATAATATATTCATTGAAGACTTACATTTAATGTTCCAGCCCAACAAGAATTGAATCATTGTAAGTATGGACTCGTTACTTTTCAATATGCGAGCACAGAGCCTCATTTATAAAAATATTTTTTCGTTCATAGTTTAGTATTTTCTCCCTTTTTTACAGCATTCTCCAGTTGATGCATTTGATTATAAATACACAATTATAATGCAATGATATCTGGCAAGACTTTTGATGGATTATGTCAATCACCTTTCAAATAATTGGAAAGTTTGGTATTGAACTCGAAAGGAATGAAGATTGTCATAGGTTATTGATACGAGCATTAGTTAGTGATAATCCTGCTTATACATGCACTTCTAAAACACGGTTCAGAATCGGGAGAAATCCTCATACAACACGGTATCCTTCACCACGGTTCATTATTAGTTTGAAAGGGAGAAATCTCCCAAATCTTTTTAGAAAAGGATGAGAATAACCCAAAAGTGTGAGACAAAACGTAATTTAATGCATATAATATTTATCTTTTGATTATGAAATTACTTTAATAAATACATTGCTCCGATTATAAAATATATTATATAGTATGTGTTTACAACGTTTTTTATGTATTTCACTTGGTGTGTCTGTCCTGTGAGTGTATCAGTGTGTCATCAAATTTTCTATCATTAATTTAACCAACTTTCCATTCAAGTTAGAGCTCTGAAATTTTGGAGTCGTTCTTACTCGCCTAACAATGCAATATTTAGACATTTGCGACAAGTTTACTAATATTTCAATAATTTTAATAAGTCAAATGATCCCTTCCTCCGGCGCTTAGGATTGAAAAAATTTCTTTCCCCTCCCTGGGAACACCGAATTTGCCATACCCACGGAATCGTAATTTTCTACTCTAAAGGGGAGGTGGTAGGGTTGCTGACTTTTTTAGTCAGTAATCATTCTGCAAAGAAAAAGATTCAGATTGCTATGTCATATCACAATATTTTTGACAATTCTGGTTCCATTCCAATGAGAATGACTTACAAACTTTCAAACCATGTTTGATTTTATATTATGAATTTGTAATACCTTCACAAATGTCTCGTTTTAAGTAAATTTTAAAGTTAAAATTGTTTTTCTAGAATTTGATGTACAGCATTTCAGAAATACTAAGAAAAGCAGAATTTTGATTAACATGTCGACTAGAAATCATGAGATTAGTAAAAGAAATTAGAGTACATAACTTTTATTTGCCCATTCGTAATTTTTATCTACGCAGTTGCTAAAAAAACTTGAAGAAAGAATTATGTATCCATTGCTTAATTATGAATAGATTGATGAAGGGCGTGTGCAATGAAGGCTAATATCCTTAAGTATGAAAAATATATGTAAAATATTAAGAGCATTATAATAAATATTTGTCTGTTAAAATAATTTCGAATTTTTTTAAAAATTTGTTCTTATTTTTCAATGTTTTAATGTTCCTTAAAATAATAAAGTTCGATTTGTGTTTTTTGTCCACGTTTTTGGGTCTAGAAGAGTATGACGCGTAATGCATGTAGATTTATCTACACTTAGCCATATCCATACTCAAATTAGCCTCACCTCCCTCCAGTTTAGATCTGGTAACTCCAAAAGGTTTGGAAACTAGAAGGAAGGTTGTATTGTGAAAAATTTTCAGTAAAAATATTCAAAAATGATTGATAAATTGAGAATTATAAAAATTTTTATGTGTTTATCACGTGTTTGTTTGAATTTAATAATATAATTATTATACTTTGTCATTATATAAAACGCCTTCAAAAACGTTGATTTTTATCTCAATTTTCCTTCTAATTTTTGACGCAACTCACTTTCACCCTTGCTCTTTGTTTCATTACAGCAATTTGTAAACATTGCATTTTTTTGAATAGAACAAAACCTGTCATATACAGTTACTCATAACTTATGTACTTATTTTAATAAAATTTCAGAAAGCATAAATTTTAAGAAAATGAACAGGACTTAGATTTATTATGATAGAATGAAAAATAAAACTAGAAAAGAATTTCTTAAGCTACAAATATTATCAAACTTAGAAATGGATTATCCGTTAAAAATGTCTAGACTCTGACAAGTTAGGGGAAAGCAAGGGTGAAGATAAGTTGTCTTTTTAAGCTCTTTTGTATGAAAAAATTGAGTCGTCAAAATATAATCCGCGTACTTTAAAAATATTCGCTGGATTAAGAACGGTTTTCGTGGCATCGGTTAGCATTCTTCACGGTGCTTTATCACAGTTAAATAAATATATTCTGAAAGTACTCTCACTGGATTAAGAACACTATCAAGGTCGTCAACCTACATGCAAACACCCATATACTCTATATTCTCAAGCAACCAATAGCTAAAGCACGTTTGATAGCTTTATTTCAATGACTGGTCCGATAAAGGCTTTAGGGATATAATTTCGGAAATAATAATTACATGATCATTATCCTCAAAGGATTATAATTACATATCGCATATATATTAATAAAACGAATTAAAATATTTGAAGTATGTGACATTTTTAATCGCATAGCACATTCAGTTATTGAAATTTTCTGATAATATCGATTTCCTCTTTCCTGTATATTCACATTGTTAGAAGATACAAACTATTTTTTTACTGACATGCAGTGATGAAAGACTGATTGTTAGGTTGTATGGAGCAAGGGCCAAGACAGGCTATGATCCCATCTACTGCTTACATAATTTTCTAAACAACTCTTAAATCTCAGTATATATATATATATACATATAGTGCTATACATATATGTTATGAATGCCTTTCTTTTAAACATTACTATTTTGTTAAATTTCAAAACAGTCGAAGCTAAGATCAAGTTTAATTATTTATTTTATTGTAGCGAGAGAGAGAGCATTTCCACACGGCGGAAATACAACTCCACCGTTGATAAAGCAGTACAAAGTCAGAAGAGGGCAGAATAGAGATTTTTCTCTTATTTGGTTTTAACAGTAGGGATTTTTGTACTAGATCATGTGTGATGAATGGGAGAATTCCGAGGATTTTTGGGGAGACATAAAGTCTAGGAATCATCCCTACAGGTCTGAAGCCATGTGAACTGCATTCTCAGTGAATTTTAAGAAAGTGTGATTGCATTAATTAAGTTAAAAGGAATGATATCAGAAATAAGAATGAATGTTTTACTGTAAATAGAGAATGGGAAAATTGGAAATGC
>BMAW01080377.1:0-10743 GCA_019974015.1 Nephila pilipes
ATATATATTTTTGTGTGTGTGTGTGTGTGTAATAGTATAAAAACGACTAGAATTTAAATACGAAAAAAAACAATTATTTATCGAAAATACTTAGTATTAGAATTGTTTTATAAAAACAATTGAATAAATAGTTACATTTTTATTGCGTAACTGATGAAGTCCCATTAAAGCATCTTTCTTCGATTAAAAACAAACTAATATGTAATTTTTACATGGTGAGTTGGTTCTTCTTTATATTTGAACAAAACTATATTTTTTTTCCGAAAAGAGAGTGTGGCTTAATAGAATCATCAGCTATGACTATTGTTTTGAAGATGTCAACAACAAATTCAATAATGATTTCAGTGTTGATAACAGAGCTCATTTAATACAATCTCGTAATTGGCATGTAGTGGAACATACAGAGAGGAAAATGCGTATCCATTTACCTTCAGCATTTATTTCAAGAAAGGGCAATTTGTTTACAAGTAAGTTTTCTCTAATTGTTCAAAACATTCAAGAAAAAAGTTATAGGAATTAAAATTCTACTGGCGGGATGTAACTACCCGATGCTGGGAGTCTTTGATTAAAATAAAAACCAAAGAGCCCTGCAGTGACATGTAATTCTTTTCACAGAGGCTGGTGCAAAACATACTTACACTTAAAACGCTCAATTTTTGCTGTTATTTCAAGAAATTCTGGTTGCACCATTGGGCTCACTGACTGACGTCACATACATAGACACTAAGCAGACAATTACTTTTTAGTTTGTTTTACATCGCCACCCCCTCAAGACTCAGAAATTGTAAGCAGCACATAATACATAATATTCAAAAGATGAGACATTTGGGTGTTTTCACAAACATTTCCGATTAGGTGTACCTTCTCTATATGAGATCATCAGCAGTTGTTGATTTATTTTGATTATTTAAAATAACTTCGTACTTAGATTCTTCCTTTCATCCTGTTCCTTATCAACATATTGATTCGAATGAATTTCTAAAGGTTTGAAAAGGTGTATGGAACGTAAAACTATTTAATGCTGCATTTTAACGTGAATTTTCCCATTTCACCTTGAAATCAGTTCAATAATTTTTTTCCAAAGCTGAAAGCAAAAGTTTTTTTTTTCCTCTCATGCAATTAGGACTATTTCTCTAACCTGAGTACCACTTATTTGATTTTCTCTACGCTTTTCTATAAGATGTCCAAGCGCTTCCTTTTTAATTTGTTTGGCTAAGTCCTTCAACAGTTCACTTCGGCATTTCTTTCTTCCGAAAATAGCGGCAGAAATGTTTTACACTTTGGGCCGTTTCCTGGAATGTACTTTATTCAGAAACATTTCATTTCAGAGCGATATTATCTTATCAAAGCAGTCCGTGAAAGTACCAGTAAATAAATTTAAGAAGCTTGAAATTTTAGAATTATCTAGTCCAAATACAACGAATAATTAGTGTTATTATTTAACATACAGGCCAGAAATTATATTAGGTAGATAAACTACAAAAATACCCCTAGTTTTGACGCTTCTGTATTTGGAAAAGACAATACGTTTTTTTTTTTTTTTTTTTTTTTTTTTTTTTGATTGTTTATTTTAAGGAATTAATCTAGCAAAATTAATACCTGAAACTTTCTTATCATTTTTAATGTATCCATTTGGTATTAGCGTAGTTACAGAAAAGATTATTAGGGTGTTGTCTGTTGCATATAAACATAGAGATTTTCTTAATTATTTTCCCATGTTATGAAAAATAACTCAATTATAGACACTTGAGGGTTGAGTTTGAGGTTCCTTCTATCTCTTTTCTATTTATTGTGTTCTATAATACATCGATTAGAGAATCATTCTCCTTAATATAAAGATGTTGCTCAGAAACTGAAACGTTCATTCTATGTTGGCAATCATAAGTCTGGGGTATTCAATAATAATGAACTGAGATTAATAACTGGCTCATGTCAAATGAATGCTTTGACTTGAATGATTTTGAGAACAATATCGTTGGTAAAAGTAATGATATACACGTAAGCGACCGTATATTTTTCCAAACGATTTGAAATTTAGATTATGATACCTTTTGAAGTATTGCACATATATGGATGGCGTGACATGTTACACAAAAATTAAAAAAAAAAAAAAAAAACTTGGAAATTGTGCTTGGATCTTTTTTGATTCTAGTGGTTAATTAACACCATCCATATTGCTTCCAAAACTGCTAAAGCAGGATTTGTGAAAATAAAAATTAAGTGGATGATAAATTGTCTCCAATTGATGTAAATGTTTCATATAACTTACAGGGCGCATCAGTGTTCGATCAATGTTTGATTCTAAAATTTTCAGTATTTATCGTTTAGGGGAGGGCCAAAATACTCTTTCCCCCCTTACGAAATTTCTAAGTATGCTATTGGCATTTTATTCAGGCTCTAAGCTTCCGAATTCCCTAATCAAGCCTCTCGATTTGCCAGAATTAAGAATTACATTTTGGATATATTCTACAACTACTCTTTGGTTTGAAAAAAATAAGGATATTCGGCAGTTTTGTAGATAAGAAGGCTTCAAGAAATTCACAGGTTCATGGTAAGTCAGTTATGGAGATATTTTTTAGGAAATATGAACATTACTGATTAGCTATCACGTGGCTCTTACCTGTGGTAACAGCATCTTTTAAATGATGGAAGGATATTTGTGTTAAAAGAAATGTTGGTCAATTGGCCTCTTAGAAAAACATTTTGTAAATATGAAAAAGAGGAACTGAGACAAAGGTGCAAAGTGATAAATATTGATCTTTCAAAGAAGCACACTTAGCATCAAAATACTGTTTCAAATTGCGATAAAATGATATGAACTTTATTTTATTTGCTTATTACTTATATATTTGTTTGGCTATTGAAATTTGTGAGTAATTGTACAGTGATTCATGGAAAATGTAAAAAATGAGTTTTCACCATATGAAATAGAAAATTATGAAAAGCAGTTAATTAATTCAGTTCAGAGCTATTATCTCTCCAATGGAAAACCGTAAAATTTTATTGCAATTCTTATAGATGATTAATGTATTCTTATAGAGGAAACGAAATTAGTTAATCGAAATGATAATAGATCTTTTCTGTACCAAATCCCTACACCAGAAAAATATGAATTATTAAACTGTTTATTAGCAATATATGTAGGAAAACTATAATGAGAAAATTCAAATGATGGAATGTATTTAAAAAGAATGATATGAGATTATCTGGGATAGGAAAGCAATGAAAATGTTTCATATTTCTGTATTATTTCTAACACTTTAAAACTAAATCTATGCTAAACGTAACATCATCTTTGATACCAGACGTAGCAACAAATTATTTGTAATAAAGGATACATATATGATGGGGCTATTGTTTTGATTAAAATGGAAGAAGTAAATAGATAGCTTTTACTTGTGAGACATACTGAACATTCATTTAGAACTTGTAAATTCTTTAACTTCAGAGGCTTTTCTTTTAGCTTTTAAAGGGTTTATCTCTAATTGTTGGAGACCAACAACGATTTGTTACGATGGTGTATTTTACTTTCAGATTGCCTTTCATTATCTAATAAAAGTGAATTATAGTAAAATACTAAAAGAAACCAAAACTCTTAAGTGTTTTTTGAAATATATTCCTTCTTTTGCTACTTGATGGGGAGGTTGTTGGATAGGATTGTTAAAGATTTGTTAAAATATATTTAGGATAAATCAATGCTAATTTATGAGGATGATCTGTTATCTGTGATTGGGAAACAATCATCAATTGCACTCATTTTTCTCAGAAAATCCAAAAGAATTTATTCCTCTAACCTTAATCATGTTTCTTATCAAAAACAGAAGATTAAACAGTGAGAATATTAATGAACACAATTTGAACATTTCTAAGCCAAACTCTAATTCAACAATATTTCCTGTCAATAGAATTTCAATAAAATCTGCTATAATCAAAATATTAATTTCAGTTCAAAGGAAAAGTATCAATAATAAACTTTTTTTCTTAATTCAGTCAAGATTTATATATTCTCAATCCCAGTGTACTGTTTGAAGGTAAATTAAAGAAAATAGGTAAATTCTGATTTTTAAGTTTAAAATATTTAATGTGATTATGTACAGCTATTATACAAAAATATGTGACAGGAGATACCAAGACGTCCGTCTGGACCGGGAACCATGCAGGGACTGACGCTCTTTTAGGGCCATCGACCTCCAACGGCTTCTCGTCGGCTAATCTCCCCAATCTTCACATGCTGCCGAAATAGCTACCATCCCCCAACTGTTGAAATCTCGGATATCAGGTGTCGCTAGGGCAGTCCAGATGCATGAGTGTCATAGTTGGTAGCTTGACCAACAAACATTAAAGAAGACCGAGGAAAGTGGATTTGTCACAGACGTTACACCAGGAATAAAAACACGAATCAAATTATATTTAAAAAGAGCTTCAAAGTTACAAGTAAAAGTTGTTTTTATATTAATTACCTGGATCGTAAGTACTTCATGTTGTTTTGGTTTTGTTTATTTCTCTCGATCACTTTTTGATTTTTAGTTGGAGTTATCTAAAGATGAGTCATAATGTTTTCAACTCGGAACTACTTTGAGTATCAGAGTCGAGTATAATTTTCTCTTGATCTTTGCACCACTTAAAAAACTGAGTAAGCAGTAATGCAGTTTCGCATCTGTTACATTTAGGAAAAGAATTTTTGAGATTTGAGAACACTTTTGGTGTGTTATTTTGTTACTTAATCCTGAACATACTATTTCAAACTGATATTTACTACATTACGTAAAAATTAATTTATTTTTAACTTTATACAATTTATTTAAAAATCAATACTCCTTAAACAAAAAAGAAAAAAATATATACGTTTTTTTAACAATAATTTTTGTTTAGAAGCTAAAGTAATTTATTTCCGGAAAAACACTTTCCACTAAAAAAGATGTGGTATTTTATCACAATAAAAATAATTATCAAATATCCTATCTAATCTTTGAAAATTTTCTAAAAGTGACGTCGTTGTTGACTCCCGGTTATTTTACCTATCCACTGTGGAAATTCTTTTTTCGAAGACAGGCAGAGAAGGAGGGGGTGAATATAATCCGAACTAGAAACACCATTTCTTATAGTTTTATTTTCTATTGAATAAATTTCGGCAAGTTTTCTAAAATTTGAGATACTTTGATCTCTGTCAAGTCGTGATTCGTGATTATTTCTCGGGTCACTAATACTGATTCATGTAGACAACTTTCCGCTAATGATGTCAGAAATTCCATTTTTTTATATTCTCCTTAGGCTTTTAAATGGCAGCAATTTTTCGTCATTTATCATAAAGAAAGGGTAAGTCTGTCTTCTCCACTTCTGTCCCAGAATCTTTCATAACTGAATTAATAAAGGTGTTTGACATTTCAAAAATCTTTTAAGTTACCTTTTTTTCCAAATATATATATTTTTTGTCAGAAACACGCCTTTAAAGTTACACCCCTTCCATCTGAATAAAATTCATACAAGTTACTTCAAAATTTCTTGTTCAAACAGTATAATGTAATCGTTGTTCATTGCATAAATACCTTAAGTGACTGGCTTATCTGTTCATTGTATGCATTAGTTCAATAGATATATATATAAAACTCAAAAACGACCTTGGAAATTCGTGTATTTTTGTATTACACTGTTTTCCAATGATTCTTGAAAAGCTATGATTTTTGGAAGTTATGTGGATTTTGAAATGACCGATTCAAATGTCTTCGCCTCCGAAATGCTCTTTCAGAAATATCCAATGTTTTGAAAGCAATCAGATGCTATGTTGCGAAAGCTAAAGCCCAAACATTCTGCTTTAGATCCCGAATCCATAGAATACTATAAATACTTTATTTTACTTTCATAAGCAATATATTTGACATCTTGTGTGTTATAAAATGACTCCAATAGGTTAAATAATCCATTGCTTATCACAACTGAACATTTCCAGCTCTATTTTACATTTCAATTCTTCGTTTTCTTATTTTTTGGCAAATCAAAAAACTCCAATTTTAAATATATTTTTGTAAACGTCTCTAATCTTCTGACTGGGTAAATTCAGTTTCTTCTAAATCTTCACTAAATAACCGTTCTCCAGCTTCACTCTGCATAACCTTCTCTGAAATAGCATTCCTACTATCATTAAGATTCGGAAACTTTTTACTACGTTAAATCTTCAAAACCAAAAGTGATTTTTAATCATTTACTTCTTTCGAAAATTAAAATTCAATTTTCTTTCATCAGAGAGAAAATGCTGTCCTCGGCACTTCTTTCAAATTGCTTAATTTCCCTTCACGAATCGAAACATTGGGATAAAAAAAATTCAAATGCGAAGCACCCGAATTCCCGCCGAGGGTACTACTATGTTCAAGAAATTCTAGAGAAAATTAGAAGTGTCTAAATTCTGAAGTGTTTCGGAATCAATTACACTTTTCTGGATGTTATTGGTCAAAATAAAGGCTAAAACAACTTTTTGTAACACATATTTGTTTTACACAGGATGGCATAAGACACACGTGCCTATATAAAGCTTGGCTTCTGCTGAGTTCTTAAGAATTTCAGATTACACAATTCGGCTAGCAGGCTGAAGTTACACAATTATCATTATCATGTTATTTTGACACGACAGTTATAAACATTTGTCTCATTAAATAACTTGAACTTAATCATGAGAAAAACAATTACTAAATTTATAAGAAGTACGCTTTATAATGCATCGCATAGATAATTTTATAAGTATGAATCATTTTAAAACTATTTCTAAATAAGGCATTATTTTACATTCGCGATACATTTCTTTGATATTTCAATTAAATTAAATGCAATTTAAAAAGTGCTGACTTAGATTTCTATTTATTAATTGCATTTATTCTTATGATGATAACTTTTACTAATGATTCATTAAAAATGTTCAGAGTAATAGAATTTGAATAAAAAATAAGAACTAAGTTTTAGTTTTCATATGTAATCTAATCGCAAATTTAATATAATGATAATGTTAATTAAACATAAAATTAATCGAATTTCGCATTATAATGCTTTAATTTTTATCTTTTTAATTTCTTTTTAGGCAGTGAATATTTTAATTTTATCAAAACCCTATCGTTACTTGTTTAACAGATTATAAATTAATCATCTTAAAAAAATTGTATGACACTTAAAAAAAAATAGGAAAGTTTCTTTTTCAAATGTGAATAAAATACGAGATCATTCATTTTCTCAACTTCAGTAAATTTTCTGTCTGACAAATTTCTTGTGATTTGTACTTAATTTTTTAAAAAAAAAAAACACCAATTATATTAAAATGTAAATAAAATTAACATTAATCATAAAATGAATAACATTGGAACATATCAACAAGGGAAAAAATGTCGATAAGTACAATAATATTGCTAAAAATAAATATTGATTGGAATTTAGGGAGTCTATTATCAATTGAAACTCGCTACATTTTAAAAAAAGTTATCTTATCTTATGTTATAATCTATGCGCCCATTTGAAGAGAGTAGACGAAGCAAATACTGTTAAAAATTATAGCACAGCATTTCAATTTGATATAACCACAGACATATAGATACCATTAACTATTAAAATTGCTACACAAAGGGGCATGCAGAAAACATCAGAATTCCATGAAAGGAACAACAGCCTTTTTCATGCATATCAGAGGCAATCGAAGGCTTTTGAGCAAAAGAAGCAAGAATAAATTTATCTTCAATTATTCCATACATCAAAAGGGATGATTGTACAGCAAATTCTCATTCAGATGTCCTATTCGAATATTGGATGCTGGTTGTGACGTCATGGCTCGCATACATATTTTTTTGTTACTTTATTCTTGGTAATGTTATACTCTACTTGTTTGACGTCATTTTCCCTGCAACAGCTGAAATTATTATGCTGCTCGCCCAGACGCCACACAGTTTTGCAGACGAGACGTTGTCCTTGGCAAGAACAGAGCTCTGTAGTTGAATGCTGGTGTATTTTTTGTATGAGTGATATGAAGTTGTTAATAAATGATTTTGGATTTAAAAATTGTTGCCTCGAAATATGTTTGCCACTACGCCACAGCTTAAATTAATTGGTGGCTAGCGCTGGGATATGATCCCGATCGAGAAAAAAAAAGTTGTATCGATATGTGGTGAAAGTGAGCCACACCTTTTACGGCGAAGAATGCCGATGATATAACCATCCTTGGTTATTGTTTCAAGTGCAACCTGCACATTGCTAACTTTTTTTGGTTTGATGAAAGCGCGTCCTGCCAATGGAATTAAGTGAGTTGAAAAAGAAGTGCGCCTGCACGTGGAATTAATCCCTTAAAAAAGAAGTGCGCCCTGCACGTGGAATTAATCACTTAAAAAAGAAAAGTGTGTGATCCCTGCTCTCAGTTTTGAAGAAAGAGATTATTGTGTTGAAGAAGGTCCGCCCTGCACGTTTATTCTTTTGTCTAATTAAAGTGCCCCTGCACTCAGTTTTAAAGAAATAGATTACTGCTCGAAGAAAGTACTCCCTGTACTCCAAAATTGTCGTCTTCAAGAAAAGTTTGAAGGAGTATTTACAGTACAGTTTTCGATTTTTCTTTTGGAATTGCATGTTTTTTTTTTTTTCTTACATGAAAAATTTATTTTCTGTGATTTTAATTTGCAAAGAAAATTTTGTTGTGATGCAGTATAGTTTTATTTTGATTTTGTATTAAGCTATTAACTTATCAACAATATATATATATATATATATATATATATATATATATATATATATATATATATATATATTGTTAACTTCCCTACTTAGAGGGGGTTCATTTTGTAAAGGGAGAGAGTGTGATGTCACACGATCCCCTCAGACGGGACCTGACCGAATCTCCGAGAGGAGCTGTTGTAAACAAGCGGTAGCAAGAAGAATAAATATTGTTGTTGTTATACAACCCGATGTGTTTTTTGTCTAAGGACAACCGTGAACTGAAATCTGAGGTGATGATTATTAGTAGTAGATAGTAGTGAGTTATTTAAAAATCAGAAGCGGGATGTGTATTGAAGCCCATGGTCAGACTGACATTTCTCTGAGAGAACTGTATAAAATGATGTACTTTGTAGGCCGCTAACCTACCGGAATTGTGAAAGACACAAAAAAGGGTTCCCTGGATTATATAGTGAAACGTGAAAAAAGAAAGTACGTTGTAGGACTCTAACCTACCGGAACTGTGAAAAAAAAATGTGCTAAGAAGTGATTTATTTTGAAGAGTATTGAAATATTGTTAAAAATGTCGTTCCTCTCAAAAGGGCGTAAAAGTGACTTAATCGAGCTTGCGCTTGAATTAGACGAAAGTGTCCCTTCGGGTGCTACCTATGTGGCAATAAGGGACACAATTATAAAAAGCCAATTCTATGAAGAAGCTTTCGCGAGAGGATGTCTCGAGAGAATAATTGAAGAAAGAGAAAAAAAGTTAGAAAGGGAATTTGAACTAGAAAAATTAAGATTAGAAAAATTAATAATTGAAAACAATAGAAGAAAACAAAGAAAAAACCAAGAGTACTATGAAAAATGATTTCAGCCTCAGCAGGAAAAGTTTGAATCTGAATTGAAAGAAAGGGACGAGAAGTTTACCGAAATTCAGAAGGAGAATGAAAATTATCCGAAGCTATAAGGTTACAGGGTACCAGTATTGAAGAAAAAGCAATGAAAATTGTTGATTAAAGACGACATCAGTCTCAACAGGAAAAGTTTGATTCTGAACCGAAGAATAAAGAACAGAAATTATCTAGTATCCAGGAACATAATGAAAAGTTAACGCAAGCCATACGGGAACAAAATGTCGTTAACCGAGGAAAAGAAGAAGCGTTATTAGCACCAGCGATGCTACCGAATGATAAAGAAAAAGTGCAAAGAGAAGTGCAATGGAAAATACAGACAGGAAATAAAGAGAACGGAAAAAAAAGACAGCAACTATGTCAAGAAGCATTCACACGTGTAGAAGGACAACAATTAACTAGAGCTCAGAAAGCCAATGAGAAAATTTTAAAGGATAATACAGGAGAAAATATTCCTATTGATGGAAAGAAGGAATCAGAGTTCTTCAAAACAGGCCCCATACCAAATCCGATACAGTTGGGAAAAGCTAAAATCTTACGACAAACAATTAGGTGGACAGAACGAGTGGTTAGCCAGTTTCCCCTTCGCAGAAAAAAAATACAATTTAAAATGAAGGGAGCGATTTCAACGCAAAGGAAGAAAAACAATAAAGGAACCCGCAACATTTCCCCGTCCCGTGAAAGAGTCACCAAGAAACATGTTTTGGAGACAAACATTGCATTTAGAAAAAGTTCGTACAGACAGGACTTTCAACAAAAAATAAAGAAAAGAGATATCGAACTCCAGTGGAGAGGGTCCCCCTCTCGAAAGCGAAAGAAAGCTCCATTTGACCCAGGGGGTTCGGACACCTGCAAAGTTACGCAGCTGAAGGTTATTTATTGTTTCAAAGAAATTAAAAAAAAAAATTGTCTCACCCATTTCGGATCGTCCAAAGGGAGGGGGAGACATTCCCCGCAGCACACTGACCCATTCCTCCCTGAAATTTTGTCTCTTTTGTTAATAAGTAAGGGAGTTTTCCCACTGTCGGCTTGGGGGGAGTAGGGTCTGTTTCCTGGAGGTTTATACGGCCTTCAAAATTTCCACACTTTGTAATGACTGTCCTCTTGGGTCAACGAACTTCAGGATCCTCTTGCCCTTCTGCTCTCTTCTTTTTTTTTC
>BMAW01080384.1:0-110493 GCA_019974015.1 Nephila pilipes
ATTCCATTGCCAGATGCGTGAGATGACGTCATATCGGAAAACGTATGATTACCGCGATATGACAACAATTGGCCCGCCTCTCACACATCTGGGCGATGTTACAAAAATCAAATAACATTCATATGCAAGTATGTATATCAAAATCTAAAAATATACAAAACTCATTTTTATATGTACACAGAAATAATTTGATATGTACACAGATATACCTTAATATTATCATACACAGCATTAAATTATTGCTTATATAAATGGCTTGACATTAAAAAGTTTCAAATTCCCGTCCATTAACAAAGATTATTTCCAATAACAATGGACTTAATATTTCAAACATTGTAACCATTAGAATTAATTTTTATCTCTAAAAAATACTTTCCCCTTAAATTCTGACAAAGTTGTCTTAGTTGGGGATTTAGTAAATAGATCAGCACAATTTTGTTTGCTAGCTATATACTTTAAATTAAATAAATTTTCCGACACTAAATTTCTTAAAAAATGATATTTAATATGAATGTGTTTTGTTCTAGAATTTTCAATAGCAGAATTCGAGAAATCTATTGCTGCTTTATTATCACAAAATAAATTGAATTCAAAATTTTCGTTTGAAAAAATTCCCAATTCTTTACATTCCCCTACAATTCTTAATATCCAAAGTAACTCTTTAGCAGCATCTGTCAAAGCAACGTATTCCGCCTCCATTGTGGATAAAGAGACACTACGTTGCTTCGATGTCCGCCAAGAAATAATAGCTTGATCACAAAAAATTATATATCCCCCAACCGAAACCCGATCATCTCTATTAGATGCATATTCTGCGTCACTAAAACAATTTATTGTTGTCTTACCGGATAGATTCAATTTATCTTCCCTTGTATAATATATATAACCCAATACTTTTAATAAGGCCTCCCAATGAGCTTTGCCTGGGTTATTTTGAAATTGCGAAAGAATATTTATTGCATAGCTAATATCTGGACGTGTTCTGTTTGCTATAAATGATAAACATCCTATTAAATTTCTGTAGGGTAATTTTTCCATTTCTTTAATTTCCTGATTAGTCTGTGGACAGTCCAGTTTTGAAAGTACTATACCTTTTGAAATGGGCAGAGAAACTATTGGAGGCTTATAATTTCTAAACTGATCAAAAACTTTTTCTATATAATCAGTTTGGTTTATGTAAAGTTTACCCATTTCTTGCTCAAAATTTACCCCTAATAATTTAACAGTTTTTCCCATTACTTTTATATCAAAATTCTGTTTTAAAACATCTATTAATTTATAAATCTTATCTTCTTGCTTTCCTAATAAAATAATATCATCAACATATAGTAATAAAATTATCTCTCTGTTATAACAATAGACACAGTTTGTCCATTCTAGTTTCATGAAATTTAAAGATTCTAGAACTTTATTTAATTCATAATACCACTCACGTCCGCTTTGGTGTAGTCCATATAGAGCCTTCTGTAATAAACATACATGATTCGGTTTTCTGGAGTCGACGAAACCTTTTGGCTGATTCATATATATCATGTCAGACAATGAGGCATACAAATATGCACATCTGATATCTAATTGTATATGATACCAATTCATCCCTCCTACTAGAATAGAAAAAAATAATCGTATTATGGAAAAATTTACTACTGGACTAAAAACCTGGTCATATTGAAACCCTTTTTCTTGTCGGAAACCTTGTGCTACAAGACGGGCTTTAAACCTCAAGATATCACCCTGTGAATCTGTTTTTAATGCAAATACCCATCTGTTTCCTAATATTTTTGAATTCACTGGCTTTTCAACCAATGTCCATACTTTCCTTTCCTTGATTACTTTCATTTCCTCCTCCATTGCATGTTTCCAATTAGATGATTGAGGGGAATTGGATGCTTCGTGGAATGTATCTGGTATTTTTATGTCTTTAAAATTTAATTGTCAAATGTTTAAAAAATTTAATTCTATTTCCTGTTTTATTATTCCGGTAAATGAATTTTTACCACTAAAATTAAAAAATTCTGGGTCATAAGGGATTTCATTTGCCTCACAGTAAGCTCTAGCATCGTTCCTAGATCTTAAACGCATGCTTGTACCCAATATACCATAGTATATATCGACTCTTGATCCATCGGGTCGAGGTACAGCTTTCCGAAACCAATTTATTTCAGACTTGGAGGGAATGGTTGGATCCGAATTACTTTGATCAGAAATTTCCGGTTCTTCGTCAATTAATTTAACCTCTTTGGTTATCTCTTTAACCGGTTTTTCTATCTCTGCATCCGATTCGGTTTCATCATCATAACCATTTAATATAATTAAATTTCTATTTACATTATCTTCCCTACCATTTAAATTATTCTCATATATTTTTACATTTATGGTTTCGATAACTTTATTCTTTTCCGGAATTAAAACGCGATATCCTCTGCTACGAAGAGCATATCCTAATAATATTCCTTTTTCAGCACGCATATCTAGCTTTCTACGCTGTTGCTTTGGAATCCCTACATAAACTGTTGATCCGAAAGTTCTTAAATGTCGTACGGTTGGAACCCTTCCACCATACAATTCAAACGGGGTTTTCTCGGAATGCTTATGCGTTACTCGATTCCAAACGTAAGTAAAGCATAGCACTGCCTCACCCCAATTTTCCTCTCCTAATTTCGAATCCCTAAGCATAGTTCGTACTGCATCCATTGCTGTTAGATTAAAACGTTCAGCGACTCCATTCTGTTCTGGGGTATATACATTCGTTCTTTCATGTTTGATACCTTTATCTTCTAAGAACCTTTCAAAATCCCCTAGACAGAATTCCATCCCGTTATCAGTACGAATATTAATAATTTTGTTACCGGTAAATCTTTCGGCTCTATTTTTAAATTTTATAAAACTACTGAAAACTTCCGATTTTTCCCTCAGTAAGTATATACAAACTTTTCTAGAAAAATCATCTATGATAGTTAAAAAATATCGATTACCGCCTCTTGATGTAGTTTGGATCGGACCCGCCACATCCAGATGTAAAAGTTCTAAAGGTTTCCGCGATCTAATCTTTCCTATTGGTTTAAATGAAACCCTTTTAGCTTTTCCAATTAAACATGGCTCGCAGTTTAATTCTTGATCTTTTAATGCGGGCAATCCTCTAACATTCTTTACAGTCTTCAAAATATAATCCTTATTAATATGACAATAACGTTTATGCCATAATTCAAGACTGTTCTCCGAAGAGATCTGATTTATTTCTTCCCGTTTATAATTACGCTCTTTACCCATTTTCGGATAATCTTTCTGCTTATAATTACGCTTTTTACCCATTTTCGGATAATCAGCTAACACATAATAAAGACCATTATTTCGTTTGGCCGAAAACAGCTTTCTACCCTCTTTAGAAAAAATGTCAATTCGCCCATTCTTCCCTACGAAATAGGATCCACTCGCTTCAATGCGGTGGCCCGCCATCAAATTATGTCGAAGCCTGGGTGAATACAAAACATCGGTTAGAGTAACCGTTTGAGTCCCTCTTAGATTTTTACAATCAAAAGTTACATTCCCCTTACCGAGAACTTCACAGGTCATTCCCTTAATTGCAGCTTTCATTTCTACCCCAGAAGTCTGTTGAAATGTTGTAAACAGATCACGATTGTTACAGAAGTGGGAACTTGCAGCGGTATCAAATACCCATGCAGTATTGTCAGTATTTGTTCCCAAACTGGCTTCTGCCAATAAACAAACATTGGGGTTAGCTCTTACCTTAGCCTGATTCCTAATCTTAATCCTACAGTTTCTAGCAAAATGGCCCATTTTCCCACAATTAAAACACTTTACATTTGGTTTATTATTGGGATTTTCTGGCTGACTATTTAAATTCCCCTTTTGCTGATCTTTACTTCTATCTTTACTTTTAATAAAATTAGGTTTCACACTAATACCTTCCATAGCTTGTTCAAAATTTCTACTTACATTATCTTGTTTACAAAACAGTTTTAGCCGGGCTTCCTCTGACAACAATTCATTCAAAACATTTTCAAAGGTAAACTTAGAGTCTTCAAAACGATAAATTAACTGGACAATTCCACGGTATTGCTCCGGTAGTCGTCTAATCAATTGGAATGGCTGCAACCACTCCGATATAGGTCGACCGGCATCGGACAACTGCTGTATGATAGTCCTCAATCTCGCACCATATAGGTTGATTCCTTCTCCGGGATTGAGATGGCAACTGAAAAACGCATCCGTCAGCTCCACAATTCTGGCTCTTGAACTTGGCTCGAAATGTGTCTTGATCTTCTCCCATGCATCTCTTGGGTCTTCCATGCCGTTAAGTAGCGGGCGAAACTCCTTCTGTACATTTAGGTAGATGAGGGAGTAAGCTCGTATCTTCTTTGCTGCACATTCTGGATCTTCTTTGACTTCTTTCTTGGCGGAGGCATCGACATCGCTAGACTTGTCTTGAACGACAAACTGCCATAGATCCTTTTCCATTAATAGAACCTTGACGTCCTCTTTCCAGGTAGCATAATTTGATGCATTCAAAGCATCAATTTGATACGTCAGCAAAGCCATTTTAATAGTGATTGATTCCAAACTTTACTCTGCTAATGTGGCTTTATTATTTAAAAAAAATAATTTAAATGCAGGCGCAGTGGAATCTTGCCTGGGCCCATAACCAATTGTTGGCCTTCCTTAAAAATAGGCCTTTGATAATTGAATTTAATATTAATGCCACATCAACAAAAAAAAACTAACTCTAATTATTTAAAATCACAATTTTATTTACAACACATTATTAGCCAAAAGTCTCATCACAATCTAATCAGATCTCCTTTATATAACTTCGGGAATTTGCATTCGATACCGTCAACTTGACAGTTACAAATCGGCATCCAATGAAAAACAACTTCATATGACGTAATAGAAAAAAACACCGTCGAATGCAAATTTCCGATTCCATTGCCAGATGCGTGAGATGACGTCATATCGGAAAACGTATGGTTACCGCGATATGACAACAGACTCAGTCCTCAGTGAAGTACTGCTAGACACCCCCAGGGTCAAACGGTGCTTCCTTTCGCTTTTGAGAGGGGGACCCTCTCCTCTGGAGTTCGATATCTCTTTTCTTTATTTTTTGCTGAAAGTCCTGTCTGTACGAACTTTTTCTAAATGCGATGTTTGTCTCCAAAACATGTTTCTTGGTGACTCTTTCACGGTACGGGGAAATTTTTCGGGTTCCTTTATTGTTTTTCTTCCTTTGCGTTGAAATCGCTCCCTTCATTTTAAATCGTATCTTTTTTCTGCGGAGGAGAAACTGGCTAACCACTCGTTCTGTCCACCTAATTGTCTGTCGTAAGACTTTAGTTTTTCCCAACTGTATCGGATTTGGTGTGGGGCCTGTTTTGAAGAACTCTGCTTTCTTCTTTCCATCTATGGGAATATTTTCTCCTGTATCATCCCTTAAATCTTTCTCATTGGCTTTCTGAGCTCTAGTTAATTGTTGTCCTTCTACACGTGTGAATGCTTCTTGACATCGTTGCTGTCTTCTTTCTCCGTTCTCTTTATTTCCTTTCTGTATTTTCCGTTGCACTTCTTCTTTATCATTCGGTAGCATCGCTGGTGCTAATAACGCTTCTTCTTTTCCTCTGTTAACGACATTTTGTTCCCGTATGGCTTGCGTTAACTTTTCATTATGTTCCTGGATTCTAGATAATTTTTGTTCTTTATTCTTCGGTTCAGAATCAAACTTTTCCTGTTGAGACTGAAGTTGTCTTTCATCAACAATTTTCATTGCTTTTTCTTCAATACTGGTATCCTGTAACCCTATAGCTTCGGGTAATTTTTCATTCTCCTTCTGAATTTCGGTAAACTTCTCGTCCCTTTCTTTCAATTCAAATTCAAACTTTTCCTGCTGAGGCTGAAATCGTTTTTCATAGTACTCTTGGATTTTTCTTTGTTTTCTTCTATTGTTTTCAATTATTAATTTTTCTAATCTTAATTTTTCTAGTTCAAATTGCATCTCCTTATCTCTGTTTAACCTTCGTTCTCTTTCAATCCTCTCCCTTTCTAACCTTTGTTCTTTTTCAATCATCTCCCTTTTTCTTTCAATCCTATCTTCAATTATTCTCTCGAGACATCCTCTCGCGAAAGCTTCTTCATAGAACTTGCTGTTAATAATTATATCAATTATTGCCACATTGGTAGCATCCGAAGGGACACTCTCGTCTAATTCAAGCGCAAGCTCGACTAAATCACTTTTACGTCCTTTTGAGAAGAACGACATATTTAACTCTATTTCAATACACTTCAAAATAAATCACTTCTTAGCACATTTTCTTTCACAGTTCCGGTAGGTTAGAGTCCACACTCTCTCCCTTTACAAATGAACGCCCTCTAGAGGCAGGCTCTAAGTAGGAAAGTTAACAGATGTGTATTAGATATATTTTCTGTTTGAAATATTTGTTAATTCCTTAAGGATGAAGTTATTCAATATAAATTGTTTTCATGTGTTGCTTTCTTGAAATATGCCAGTTCTTATATCACTCTTTTTCTTAAATATTGATAAAATGAAAAGTTATGCAAAACAAATTCATATAACCCCTTCCCCTTCAAAAGCAAATATGAATTTTTATGTGAAAGTTCAATGTTCATTTGATTCATATATCAATTAAATTTTGTAGTAAGGTAATTATTTTTGTAAATTGAAGCATTAATGTTAATGTTATAAATTTTTCATGAAGATGGTGTGTGTGTATGTATGTATATGTATATATATGTGTGTGTATGTATGTATATGTATATATGTGTGTGTGTGTATTCATATTCTGCATTTTCAGTAACTTGATAATCTCCAAAGTATAAATTAACATATTGCAAGATAATTACTTTTAATATATTTTAAAGTACAATTTATTCTGACCTATTTTTTCTGTATATTCTAAAGTCTTCATTGTTATAAAATTATATTGTAATTTAATACACTGATTGTTAGAAGTAATATCTTCAATTTCAAAAATATTGTTGACATTATTCAAGCTTACGATACAGTGAAATCATGGAAATTCAGAATTTTATTCTAAAATCTTCACTCAGAAAAACCTAGTAGTTTTTATGTGAAAATCAAAATATAGACATTTTTTGGATTTCTTAAAATTTTATTCCTTTTAATGAGTAAATTCATGTTTGATACTCAATAGGAATATTTATTATGATATACTAATTCTTAAAAATAGAAAAAAAAGAATGTATGTAATCGGACTTGAAGAATTAAAACCTGTTATGTGGTTGAGTCATAAATAACTTCAGATGCAGTTAAGTAGAATCTTTTTTTTTTTTTTTTTTTTTTTTGTATCTCTGTACAATAAAGCACTGGGACAAATGAGTTTTTGCTTTCACTGATTAGATAAAGATTCAATTAGTCTTCTGGTAATTGTTTTGAGTGGTGCATATTATATTAAACTATAATACATACTTAACCCTTAAAATAGAGTGTGAATAAGTGCATATTCATCATTTGATATTTTGGGAATTTAAATAAGGCAGTAACGCTAAGACAACAACTGAAAAAATATGTTGTTCATATGGTGCAGGACTAATAATGGATTCTGCTGTTAGAAATTGGTTTTCCAAATTCTATTCAAGAGATACTATTTTAAAACATGAACAGAGAGTCGGGTGTCCTTTTGACCTTGACTACAAAATTTTACTGGTGATATTGGAGCAAAATACACATCAGTCAACAAGAGATACAGCAGAAAGGTTGAATACTTCACAATCTGGATTGCATGTCAATTGCCACAAATCTTCTTTCACAGGAAAAATCCAGCCTTTATTGGACAGTTTTATAACAGACGATGAATAATGGGTTGCCTTTTACAAGACTGCTGCAAAAGACAGTGGTTTGATAAGGTTCAACCACCCTTACCAAATCTGAAAGCAAATATCAAAGGGAAAAAAAAGATTTTATTACTTGAGAGTTGTATTGCCAAAGTGTAATCTATCATGAACTGTTGAGGTCAAATTTAATAATTATTCAAATCATTCAGCAGTTGCAAGGAAAGAAGAAAAAAAAAACTACAAGCATGCATGTATTGCAAAAATTATTTTCTTCTAGTGACTCAAGGAAAAATTCTTGAATTTGGATGGGTTTTTTTTTTTTTTTGTTTTGTTTCACCCATTTTACTCCCCAAATAAGAACCAGAAAATTTTTTGAATGACAAAAACCTTTATTTCTGAAAATCTAGTCAGTCAAGTTGTCCAAAATTTCTTTCAATCCAAACTAATCACATTTTATAAGTAAGAAATTGATAAGCTGCCAGGGAGAGGGGAGAAGGTAATGCATAATAGTGGTGAATACGTAATACACTAATATAATTTTATCATTTAATGATATCAAAATAAATGTCTGATAAGAAAAAATACAAGTTATTTATGGCTCAACTTAATGTAATCAAATTATTTACTATTTAATGAATTTTTTAAAAAAAGGAAAAATAATCATTTTTAAAATTTAATAACTATGAATTTTCAAAGTTGCTAATTATTCTAATTATTTAGTTTACCTTTTTTGTAATATTTTCCTTGGTTGCATAGTGAAAAATATTAGTTTTAAAATTTTATCATCATGATTATAGAGTGTAAAGCTTTTTCAAAAAAAAATAATAATAATTAATTTCAAGAATTTTTTTTTTTTTTTTTTTTTTCTGTCTTTAAGAGAATTATGTTTTACTTTGCCATTAAGAGAATTATGTCAGACTGAAATAAATTTCAAATAGTTATCATAATTCTATAAAGTTCTTTTTGTTTCCATTTATTCAATATATATATAAAAATTTCAATGCTTCTTCATTCAAAACTGATAAGTTTATATATATATATAAAGGCACAATGTGCACTAAACCTCAATAATTGTTATGTTGTAGAAGTTGAGATCAAATTAGTGAAAAAAATAAAATGTTTTTGAAATACTTTCAAAATGCTAACAGAGGAAAAGTATTAATTTTTTGTGAAATAAATTGAAAATGATTCCAATAAGACCATTATATAAATGTTGCAATATTGTGAAATGTTACAATGAGTAAGTAATTTATGAACTTTTGAGGACAAGTTTAAAACATCTGATGTAGCTCTTTTATATACAAAATATTAATTATTAAAATCATTAATGGGATAAAAATAACTAGTATATGTTATATATTATTACAGATATAATAATTATATATTTATAACAATATATAATCCTGTACTTAATTTTCAAATGAATTGAATAAATAAAAAAAAAATTCATATTTATTTAATGCTTTTTAATTTTAATGACAGCATGCAGGCTTAATGGATGCATGTTATGTGATAACCTCTTAAAATTATATTAATATTCTGTCATTTTTCTTTCTTAAAAAGTGTTGCAAGTTTGCACCTTACTCTTAAATATTGGATGAAGAGTGTTTAAAAATAAATGGCATAATTTTTTCTGTATTTCAGAATTTTTTATTACATTCCTGTTAACTGATTATATGTTATATGACAAATAATTTATATTACATCATGCGATAGAGTTTATATTTTAGCCAATGTTTTCTATTTGTGTGTTTGACTAGTTTATTATTTAAAAGCAATTATTTTTAAATTGACAATTCTTTATTTGTTGCATTTTAGTTTGAAAATGTATGAATAGCTCTAATGCAATACTGACAAAATGTTCAATGCATTTTATTATGTGAAGTTTTAACTTTCTATAAATGTTTCTTTTTGCAGCCTCCACGGCAAGAAATAACTCTTGTTACTTATGAAGCTGCTCCAAATCCCTGTGATCATAAAACTGAGGCCTTTAATCCTTTAACTCACCAAATCCGATGAAGAAATCTTACAACTGGGATTAATTTATTGTTTGTATGCAATTTGTATACACTTGCTCCTTGTGCTTGTTTTGCAAAAAGATTTTGTTATATTTTTCTGGAATGCATTTTTAATAGATTTTTCATATTTTGAATATTCCAGCACTCAAATTACAATGGTGTAGAATTATTCAGAAATTGAAAATGTTTCTATTTATTCAAAGACATGTGTGCGTGCATGTGTGTGAGAGAGAGATTAATTTAACTCATTACTTTTGTACAATGTTTTTGGGGGGTTAGATTTGATTCATTTAATTGGATTCCCTTGGATGCAAATTGGGAATGAGTTTAGTTGACTAAGATCTTTAAGAATTTTCATCAAAAGTTTAAATTATTTCCTTTTTTTCCCCCAACACAAAGAGTATTTAATTTTTTATTACTATACAATTATTTTGCTAAGAATACTTCTCTTATTTAATGAATATATCCAATCTGGGTCATCCATTGTTTGTGGTATATGGGTCCTCAGAGGCAGGAAATACAAATTAATTTAAAACATCAGTAAGCAATAAGGAACTTGTGATACAAGCAGAACAAAAGGAAACAACTAGGATAAAAAAATTTAAAGCATAATCAAAAGCATTTTCATATTCCAAAGGCACTTCATATGCCCTATTATAACACTCAAATTAAAATAAAATTCCAAGACATGAAAATACCTTAAATATGTTCTTTACAAGAAATAGTGTAAAATAAAATTATCTACTTCAGACCATGTGCTTATGGAATAGATCTAATCATTAGATTACTTATTAAATGTCTCAATTAAGGTTAATATCATACAGGAAGGAATCTCTTCCTACTTCCTCCTCCACAGAATTCTTACTAATGTGTTCCTGAAGATTTATCCACTGAATTACAAGAGATAAACAACATAGACAGTAGAGATCCATTGTCTTGTAAAATCTGAGGTAAGTCTAGAAATTTCCTCAGTGCGCTAGTACAATCTTGGGAATAATATTACCAGAAAACATTATACTATGGTTTATAAATGACAAAGTTCAGCTTTTCTTAAATAAACCTAGACCATGTTCAAAATGTTTCCATTTTCTACATCAATCTCTATTTTGCCAAGAAACTGCTACTTGTACAAATTACAGTGCTCTCCATTCAAGTGAATGTAAGGCTAATATAAATTGCATCCATTATAAAGGAAATCATTCAGCTGACTCTCCGTAATGTCCAATATTCACTAAAGAAAAACTAATATCGGAAACTGCAGGTAATATTAAACACTACTTGTAGTGAAATGAGGATGTTGCAATAGTAATACTGAGAACTATTCCAACATGTTAAAAATTCATACACTAGGTAATGTACATGAACTTTTAGATCAAAAATTAGAAAACAAATATGAAATTCTTATCAAACCATGTTAAAAATACAAACAACATTCCTATGGAAACTTTCCAAACATCAATAGAAACAATTTTTACCATTTATACAACAAGTTGGACATACAATGGGGCATCTTTGAAGTCTCTTTTATAATATCTATGAACTTGGACATAGGCATTACATCTCTAAGTGGAAAAAAAATCCACTAGCAGTAATAAAAAAATTCTAATAATCAAATTCCTTGTGTGTTCTTTAATACGAACACACCAAATAGCACAGAAAATGGAGGAAATAACCTTGTTTTTATATATGATTTATATACTTTTTAAACTTGTTCCAAGGATGAAAATGTTCACATTCTTTTTTATTGTTGTTATTGTCTCCTCAAGGAAGGATAGAAATTATGAGATAGAAATTATTTATTTATATTTTTATGAACTTTTTCAGTGGAATGGTGGTAGCCCTTAGAAAAAATTCCTGTGGTTAAATATTGCCCCCCCCCCCTCCTTTTCATTATCTGATTGTATTAACAAAAACATTTATTAAACACAGAGCGTGTGTTTCAGTTATTTAACTTTTTAAATCCTTTCTTTTCAGTGAGAAGGTAATAATACAGGGTTTCCAGACAGCATGTGGGTTTGCATTCCATTGCCAAGTTACAAATGCGGAACATGTAATATTAAAAACATGAAATATTAGATATATTTTTTTTAAAAAACGCAAAAAATATATACATAACACGATTCTTCACAAATTGTTAAAAAAAAATACTCATACAATAAAGCTCTAAACATATTATCAAGATTTATATACAGTTTAACATATAATTCGAGAGTAATTGAGTAAATCATATAGTTAATTGGCATAGAGGCTAAAATTATCCTCAATTGGCAGTATAATAACTTCTGTAATTGGTCTTGTCAAAATGCCTGTTGAGGTACCTATTTCTGTAACTCGGGCATTTTTGTCAACCCTTGAGAATATGTCATTGATACGACCTACGGACAAAGGGGAAGATGGGAATCTTTTTTAATACTAACATTCCTTTAAGTATGTTCAACCTTTTGAATACCCACTTAATTCTTTGTTGTAAATAGCTTAAGTAATTATTTTGTCACCTCTTCAAAATGATTTGAACCATTTTCTGGATCATTCTGCATTCAGAATATTGTCTTTGTGATCAATTAAATTGGGTTCTGGAATAGAGTTAATAGGTTTTCCTATTAAAAAGGGACCAGGGGTCAATGCCTGAAAATGATCTGTATCTGTTGACAAAGAAAACAACGGTTTCGAATTTAAAATTCCCTCTATATCTGTACAATTGCTGTCCAGAATTCTTCTAGCTCCACGCGAGCTGGACCCACTAATCTTTACAAATGATACTTAAAAGCCTTAACTCCTGCCTTCAAAAGACCACGAATGTTCGGTGCTCTAGGAGGTGAAAATTTCCAATTAATGGCTTCTAAAGCTAAAAAGTTTGAAATTCCTTCATAGTGTACTAGACTGTGTTTTAGTTCTGCAGAAGCATGGTAAACTTCGTTGTCACTAAAGATAGTCAAACTTTAACCATTGTGGGAAGAAAAAAAAAATCTTTTTAAAATTGCAATTTCAGCCTCAGAATTTATATTTGATATAGAGTTTAAATGTGCAGCTCTTGTGGCCATACATACGAATATAACAGGTCAATTGAACAGTCCCCCGCCTGACACATAGATGGCTCTACTAGAATTAAATCCATATGTTTTTTAATTAGCCCTAACCCTCAAAAGATGCGTGTATAAATTTGACAGCTGTCGGATTATTAGTTTGTGAACTATAGCATTTTGAGTGAAACAACTTTTGTTATTGTGAAAAAAATGGATAAAAAGGAATTTCGCGTGTTGATAAAACATTGCTTTTTGAAGGGAAAAATACAGTTGAAGCAAAAACTTGGCTAGATGCCGAGTTTCCGGACACTGCCTCAGAAAAACTAACCATCAAGGATTGGTATGCTAAGTTTAGACGTGGTGAAATGAGCACCGAAGACGGTGAACGCCCAAAAGAGGTTGTTACCGACGAAAACATTAAAAAATCCACAAAATGATGTTGAATGACCGTCAATTGAAATTGAATGAAATAGCAGACACTCTAAAGATATCAACTGAACGTGTACATCATATCATTCTCGAATATTTGGGTATGAGAAAGCTCTGTGCAAAGTGGGTGCCGCGCGAGCTCACTTTTGACCAAAAACAACGACGAGTTGATGATTCGGAGCAGTGTTTGAAGATGATCAAGCATAATAAACCTGAGTTTTTGCGTCGATATGTGACAATGGATGAAGCATGGCTCCATCATTTCACTCCGAAGTCTAATCGACAGTCATCCGAGTGGACTGTACACGATGAACCCGCTCTGAAGCAACAGTCGGCTGGCAAGGTTATGGCGTCTGTATTTTGGAATGCGCATGGAATAATTTTTATTGACTACCTTGAAAAAGGAAGGAGCATCAACAGCGACTATTACATAGTGTTATTGGACCGTTTGAAGGACGAAATCGCCGAAAAACGGTCGCATTTGAAGAAAAAGAAAGTGCTGCTTCCCCAAGACAATGCACCGTGTCACAAGTCAGAGAAAACAATGGCAAAAATCCATGAAATGGGCTTCGAATTGCTTCCTCATCCACCGTATTCTCCAGATCTGGACCCCAGTGACTATTTCCTGTTCTCAGATCTCAAAAGAATGCTCGCTGGGAAGAAATTTTCGTCGAATGAAGAGGCGATCGCCGAAACTGAGGCCTATTTTGAAGCAAAGGACAAATCGTACTACAAAAATGGTATCGAAAAATTGGAGGGTCGCTATAATCAGTGTATCACCCTTGAAGGGAATTATGTTGAATAAAAAAAACTAATTTTGCCGAAAAAATGTGTTTTACTATGGTAGGCCGGGGACTTTTCAATTGACCTGTTAGCTACTTAAGTGCTTTAGAGAGGGTGCCCTTTCTCTGACCTTTATATTTTATTTGAAAGGGCCCACATAGGTCTAATTCTACTTTCAAAAACAGGAAGTTAGGCATTATTATTTCAGATGGAAGATCCCCATCAACTGATTACCAATGACAGGTTTACTTTTGAAACATTTTGTACACATTCATTTACAACCTTTCTTGCAGTATTTCTGTCTCATGACCCTGAGGCACCCTAGTGATCTTTTTCTTTCCCATGGGTTTTTTCCATCTTTGGTAAACACGGGTGACGCGCCCCCGGTTACCCTAGCGATTCTTCTCTATTTTAGACCCTCCTTGTCTACCAATATGTGTCTTCCTCTCGTCTAGACCACAATTAAGTCTTGTTTGGCGCAGCATAGTCACAACTAGCTCTTGTGGCAATAAACTTTACTTTCTCACTTGACCCTTCTTGTCGATCTATCTTTTTTCATTGTTTTAATGTCCAGATCACAGATTTACCTTGTTTGGCGCAGTATGGTCACATCTGGCTCTTGCGCCAATAAAACTCCACTATCATCATCATGCAGTATTTCTGCCACTGAGGGCCCAATATTTTAATCTAATGGTATTTAGTTGTACCTGGGGCTTAACATGAAAATCATGCAAATGATAATACTGAAATATAATTTTATTTAATTTACCATCACGCAAAACTTTTGGAAATTTATGATCATACTCTAGATTGCCATGAGCGAGTCTGTCACCCACTCTAATTAAATTTTCCTTGACAAGAAAAGTGTTAAGCAGTTTTAACTTACTTGAAAGAAGAACTTAATAACCTCTTTTCAAAACTGATGATTCAGAATGAAAATACTTTACTTGAATAGATATAATTAAGACATATTTCCTTCTTTATACTCTTCTGTACAAATAGAACTTATCTGCTTGTTCTATTCCTTACAATTTTTTAATAAATCTGAAAATTAATGCTAGAATTCGCTTTAATGTAGGAAAATCAGTTGTAGTATCAAGCAAATTATCTTAAAAGTTTGTCGTTTTTAGAACTAGTGTCAATCTAGGGAAAGTTTAAAGTTCATCAAATTATCTGAATATTGCGCACTCTCTGGCGACTGCACACAAAAGGCTGAAAAATCAGGGCCTTGCCACCAGTTTATTAGCTGCAAGGGTTTTCACATCCAGTCCCCAAGAAACCTTATCGGTAGATGGAATATGAAACTCGAAATCTTTAGATAGTTGCTGAATTTCAGCTACTTTATTACTAACGAAGGTTTTGAGTAAGTTTTCATGAGTATTGATCTGCGCTAGAGCTATGGTCAAACCACAATTGAAGAGAGTCTAATAGTTGTTAATACTTTATTCACTAGCCTTGCAAACACGCTGATAACACCAGTCGGGGAATAGTAATAAGTTTTGTTGGAACTATCTGTGGTTTACATAGGAGATGACTAGTTATTTCCTCAGTATTCGATGTGGTTTGAATATGTATTACTGCACCATACGCTTTGGAGAATACGTCAGCGAAGCCATTTAATCTCGATCAGCGGATTTGACATCTGCCGCCAGAAAGCACTGTGATACTTTTAATAGATTATAATTCAAGTAATGTCTCAATGAAAGTTTCTCATTACTGTGAAAATTCTGTAGGTAGTGTTTCGTTCCAAACTAATTTTAGCAATCAATCGTTGCATAAATATTTTTGCTTTAGAAATCACAGGTATTCAGTCCACTGTCTCTTTTTGTATTATTCCAGAGAGGCTTATTGTAAAGCAACTAGATGGCGCGCTTCTTGATATTGGAGAGAATTCTTTTTTGATAGAATTCGATTGGATGTGAAACGGTTGTTGAGTCGCATATAGGTGCGAGATCCAATATAATTTGGGATTAATAAACTTTATTTTTTGCTTAAATGGTCCGTCGTACTTAATTGAGTGAGCTTTATGTACTTGTAACAACAGGTCCAAGAGGATCAAAGATGAGCGTGATTTAAGAAAATACAATTCTTTTAGTAATTTCAATTCAATTGTGCCAATCCCCAGTTTGAATTACCTCCCAGAGCTTTCATGTGAGATTTATACCGAGGAATTCAGATTTCAAGATAAATATTTACAAATTCCTATTATATGAAGGTTGTTTGATGAAATACTGAACCATGGTTTCCGATATTTTTTCTTAATAGCGACGGATGCGTTAAAAAAACCAAAATATCAGATACCAAAACATCTATAGCAGGGTTATTATAAAAAATGATCTCTTTTGTTTATAGTGTAAATCATGCTAATTCTATATTTACAGCAGAAGCACTAGCCATACACCAAGCTTTTGATATTTGAACTGAATCAAACAAAAATCCGTTAATTCTGTCCGATAGCTATTCTGTGCTATCTGCTCTTAAAAATTACAATATTAAATTCCCAACATTCAATCATAGATTAGCCAGTAAAATTTTCATAATCAAATGATTCTGTTTTGGATTCCGGGACACTAAAATTTTTTTGGAATGAACAGGCGGACAATCTCGCAAAATTAGTAACGGAGTCAATGCATTGACTGGATTACTTACAGAAGACACCCATAGCAAAACATTTAATGACAGAATGAAAAGAATCAATGAGAACTTTTATTCAAGCGACTATGTCGAAATTTTAGGAAACATCCCAACCATAGACGTAATATCCAATTGGACAAAAAACAGAAGTACTAACTATCGAATTATCAGCAAAATGATCTTAACTCTTGGCTCTTGCACAAATTCAATTTAAATGATTATACAAAGTGAAGTAACTGTAATCGTATAAATGATTTGGAACTAGAAGTGAGCGTTATTTCACGTAATAGAATAAATAATAGTATTACGTGTTTGGAACTTATTTCGTCAGTAATATATTCCATACAAAATCCTATTAATTTTGTCACTTCTTACAACTTTGTTCACATCTTGAGTGATTTAAACTCGAAATTTTTAAAATAAAATAATAAGTATTGTGTTAGTGAAACATAATTTAGAACTAATGTGAAATATTAGAATATAGATCAAAATTGATTTATGAGTATATAATAAAAAGTAATATAATAATGTAGTATATTAAAAATTAATAGGAAATAAGAACACGTATTATATAAGTAATAGAATATAGGAGTATATATTCTTAAAGTAATAAGAGTTTAGAACATAAAATCTGAAATATTGGAACCTATCACCAGACAGGAGCTAATAACCTAGAACAGGGATGGCGAACCTTTATGCATCAACGCGCCATTTTTTTCTAAAAAAAAGATGTTTCATGAAGTCATAGACGTGCCATCAAATAATTTTGACTTCGTGATTATTGGAAAAATAATAATACTAAATACTATCAACTCAAAACACTTTATTAACTACGAAAAAAAAAAAAAAACATTTTGCAATGTATCCGTTATACGCGTAATTCAAATTAAAGTAACATTAGTGTGACTTCTGTTGTTGCAGATTAGATGACAAATAACTTATATTAGGATTGTAAGATGTTACTTTTAACAGAATGCACGCTGAACTGGAGTCATTTGTCAAACGGTTTCTAAGCGAGTCTTAAATGTTATTGATCTCTGAAAATAATGACTCTCGGGCATAGTTAGATGAAAATATGGTTAAAATAGCACGAGCCAGCTTCTTCAAACAGTTAAATGTGTCTGGTAACGAATTTCCATGTATCCAAAATTTTGTCATTGGCATTTTTACTTATATTGTTTGTCAATCTTTCTGTTTCAATTAATTCCAACTATTTCCTCGTTTCAATAAATTTTTGAATCCATATTGAACTAGACAGGAAATCAATCAGCTGCATTTCAAATTCTTCAATATCCAACCAATCGAATTGGGACAAGTTCAGTTTATCAAAGGAAGTCCCATCAGGGTACATAATAAACTTGAGTGTTTTCGATAATTCTTTGAACTGAGAAAATCTCGCTGAAAATTCATTGATTCAGGATCAATTACAGAAATAATGCCAACGTTTCATTTCATTGCAACGTTGGCATGTGCCTGTAAAAAACATCAATTTTGCAGAAACAGTCCGATTTCTTCCAAGGAATCAACAAATCTTTGAAGTACGTTCCCGTGGCTCAACCAGCGAACATTATTATACATCAGTAACCCATTATAATCCGAGATGACTTTATTTAATAAAGCATCAAACTTTCGCTTACTTGGCGAAATATGATTGATTATTATTGTGTCTAACGACATTACATTATCAAGAGATGTTAAACCTCTCTTAGCACACAAGGCTTGTTGGTGAATGATGCAGGGGAATTCAAGAATCGAATGTCCTACGTTTGTTAGAAATAAACTTATGAAATCATATTTTTTGGCCACCATCAGTTGTTACTGAAGCAATTTTTTTTCAAATCAATTTCTTTCTCAGCAAGCGAATTTTTAACAGCAGTACAAATAAATACCTTTCCCTTTTGAAGACATTAGTAACGATGTTATCGCAATTAATTCTTCCTTAATGACGTTTCTACTACGCAATATCGAGCAAAAGCAGCTACACATGCAGATTTAGTGACGTCAATACTTTCGTCATGACATAGCGATATAAAAGGAGCAGTTAATGTCAATTTTTTTATTGATCTGCTACATTTCCGGCCAGTTTTAAGATTACTTCTTTTATTGTATTTCTAGATAGAGGAGTATCTTCGATGCGCTGAATTATCTTATCTTTATTATCAAAAAGTGAGGGCGCGCATGCTAACCAGGCTTCCTTCAAAAACTGTCCCTTTTGAAAAAAACCTTCAACCCCTCTAAGTAAAGATTCCCCTGACATTTTTTGCCAACATATTTAATTATAGACGTCGACTGTTTATTTCTGTCTTTCATTTAACTTGCAATTAATTCCTTTTGCTCTGGTTCGCTTTTTTGACTGACGAACTTGTGATTTGTTTCAAAATACGTTTTACAGACGATGCTCTACATACCACTGTTCCAGAACATAGAACACACACCGCTTTGTCGCCTTTACTAATGCCATATTTCTCAGTCCACCAAGTTTGAAATTCTCTGATACACTTACTAATTTTTTTTTTTGCTGAATTAGCCATATTAAATAATAGTTAAAAATCGTACTTATAACACAAATAAACTTTAAAATACAGTTGTGTCAACGAAAGTAACTATTATGCAATGCGTAAACAAACTATGCGTCATTGGCAATTATAGTCCACGACGTAACTACAATAACAAACGAGCGCGCTTCCTGCCCGAACACTCCGTAGCATAGGATCACTCGCGTTCGTTCGTAGTTTAGTTTTTATTAACGTTGTACTAGAAGCAACACGAGGGCTATTGACGACGGACCTCGTAATTTTGAACCTCGGACGAGGACAACACATGAGCTGGCACCCCCTCTCCTAATTTTCACACCAACCGCGTTGGTTCGGAACATGCTTCATAGTGAACTTTGTGATCGGTGCCCAAAATATTGTGCCATTGATTCGTCATCCCTTCCCTAAAATCTGTTACTTAAAAGTAACAGTCTAGTACACTTCTATTTGGAACATATTCTTATGACTTGTAATAAATATGAGTCCCAAAGAAATCACCTCTAGAATGAACTCAAGATAGACCCACAGTGCAATATTACTTTCAAAGAGCTTTTGGAAAATGCAGTAGCTAATTAACAAGAATTTAGAAAATTCTTTCAGAATATGAAATATTTTGTTAGGTATTTAATTAAAAAAATAATTCAAAGAGAATAATAGCCTTTGTTGCTTTATGTCCTATAAAACCAGTACAATTTGCTTTTGTTTCATGATTTATCCCCTTTTTGTTAAAGAATATTAAATTATGTAATTAATCTATACATATATTTAAACTATACAAATCTTAACGGAATTTTATATTAAAATTTATTTCCACATTTCAGTCAACCCTTTAAAGTAAATTGTTTTTTAGTGATACTTTAGAAGCAAAAATAAAACAACATAATTAAACTTTTAAAACTGAAATGTAATAAACTGTTATGTTATTAAAAAAAAAAAAAATGATGTACAAATGTATTAAGCATACAACAGATAGAATTATTTCACACATAAGATTTGAAAATATAATACATCTTTAGAACACAAAACTAACAGTACTTTAGTTAAAATTCTGAATTTGAAAACGTTTTCCTTAAAATTTCTACAACTAAATGTCAATACTGTTTGTATAGCTCTATTTAAGTAATACTTATTTACACATATATATATTTATAAATGAGTTTAAATATATTTTCAGGAATGAAACTGTTCAATATATACTTGTATTCTTTACAATTTGTGTAATCACATATAATGCTCCATGAATTAATGAATATATAATTAGCATTTATAAAGAATTAAAAATAGATGTTGTCTACTTTTAGTTTAAGCATGGAATGATTGTCATTCAGAGTTATGTTTCACATAAAATTTTGAAATGATCCAAACATTTGGCATTTTAATGATCTTTCACCAAAATTTGCACGACAATAGAAAGGCAAGTTAAATTGAATTACTTAAAAGGCAATCAAAATTTCAAATTCAACAGGAAAGAAAAAAAATATATTTACTATAAAATATTATCTTCTCTCTTTTCAGTACATTTAAATACATAATGAGTACATAAATACAGAGCGGCCAATATTGTAGACAGTTATGGAAGTTTGTTTTATATTTCAAGTTTGCATGGTTACAGAAAGTGAAATGTTACATGCAACGTATTTATTTTTTGTACAAAAGTAAATTTAACGCTGCATTTAAACGACTAAAAACACTACATTCAAATACCTTCAATAATTACGAAGTTTAGCTTTAATTTTTAAAAAGTCACATCATACACAATATCATTTGATTTGATTGTTTATTAACGTTACACCGAATAGCAACACGAAGGCTACTAGCAACGGACCCCGTAATTTTGAACGCACCTAGGTTAAGTGCCGAGGACGACACCTGAGCTAAAACCTCCTTCTCCAAACTTCCATACCAGGGCAATGGAAGGACTTTTTAACCATATTTAACTTGCATTCGACTTGCTACACGGTGGGACTTCAGAGGCATCAGGACTCGAACCCTACGACTAGACGAAAACAAAACATTTAGAATTCTTTTGTTATAACAGAATGCCAACCTGCAAATATAGATGCTCTATTTGATGAACGATGCATTTATACAAGATTTTTTAAACGGTAACTCGGATTTTCTATAGGGTTCAAGTCTGGAATATTTCCTGATCAGTCCAATAATTCACTTCCTTTAACATTAAATCTTTATTTACAACATACTTTAGCTGAGGGAGAAAGAGCTAAATCCTGATGAGTGAGTGACAATGGAGTATCAATGCGCAAGAGCTAAATCCTATTGAAAAATACATGGAGAATTATTGGGCGAGTGAGTGAGATTTAATGGCGCAAGAGCCAGCTGCGGCTATGCTGCGTCAAATAAGACGTAATTGTGCTCTGGATGTTTAAAAAATGGAAAAAGGATAAAAAGTTTGACAAGAAAGGTCGAAAATAGAAATTGATAGCTAGGGTATCCAGGGGAGCATCACCCGTGTTTACTAAAAACAGTAATCCCCCCCCAAGAGAAAGAAAATATTACTCAAGTGCTTCGGGGTCATGATGTCCGTACCAATGAGCATTGTTGGGAAATATATCAGCAAAAGACGGGATCAGTTTTGGTTCCAGGATTGTAACACATGGATCAATAAGTTCCGAGACTAACCCAGAGATGGCGCTCGTAGTGAACCAGTAACCAGGTCTTTCTAGAGTACTAACCTTTGCTTGAAACGTGTCAAAATTTTAAGTCGATCGGACCAGAAACAGCTGAGTTATCGAGGTTGGAGTAAAGTCGTTTTGTAGTTTGTTTAAAAAATGGAAAAAACCGAGTTTCGTGTTCTGATAAAACATTGTTTTTTAATGGGTAAAAACACAGTGCAAGCGAAACAATGGATTGAAAAATGTTACCCGGACTCTTGTCCATCAAAAGCAACGATTTGTCGGTGGTTTGCCGAGTTTAAACGTGGTCGTACCGACACAAATGACGCGGAACGCTCGGGTAGACCTGTGGAAGCCGTTACACCGGAAAATGTGAGTGAAGTGACAAAAATTATAATGAAAGATCGTAAAGTGAAGCTCCGTGAGATTGCTGAGATGACACAGATATCATATGGAAGTGTATTTACTATCCTTCATGAAAAATTGAGCATGAAAAAGGTTTTTTCCAAGTGGATGCCGCGATTGCTTTCGATGGAACAAAAACAACGAGTCGATGATTCAGAAAGCTGTTTATCGCTATTTACTCGCAACAAAAAAGATTTCTTGCGTCGTTACGTGACCATGGACGAAACATGGATACATCACTACACTCCAGAGTCGAAGCGGCAGTCATCTGAGTGGCGCACAGCTGGCGAAAGCCGTCCGAAAACGCAGCAGTCAGCTGGCAAAGTCATGGCGTCAGTTTTTTGGGATACGCATGGCATGTTGATCGATTCACTGTTCATCGTGAATCGATCAACAGTGATTATTATATTGACTTGCTGGTGCGTTTGAAGGAGGAAATCGCAAAAAAAAAAAAACACGACCGCACAGTCTCGGTACTTATTGATCCATGTGTTATCTATGTACTTCCTCGCATTCAGTATGCTCTCAATTAACTGTAGTCGTATTGCACTGTTTACAGACATATTGGGTTGTCCAGAAAGTTCGTGCCGACTCTGAAGGAAAATTGAAACGCAGCACATTTAAATTTTGGTATACATTCATTAAATTAGTTCCATTCTATTCCACAACCTTTCTGTCAACTTGAAATTTCGTCCTTCCATAACCTTTCTATACGACTTTGTTTTGTTTTGTTTGTTTGTACCAAAGAGTTGTAGTGTTTTCCGTTAAGAGAATTTTGTTCTGATCGAAACAGGTGTAAATCTGAGGACTCGAGATCTGGTGAATGGGATAGAACATCCCAAACTCTGACAACTTTTTTCAAAAACAAATGAGGCCGCGCATTTTCTTGATGAAGTATGACGAAATTCCGATTAGCTATATCGGGCCATTTTTGTTCAATTGTTGTCATTAAGTCGTCTAATTTGGAGCAAAACTTTTCTGAATTTATCGTTTCGTTGTTTGATAAAAGCTCAAAATGCAGAATTCCTTCACGACCCCATCAGACACAGAGCAGATGACCTGCTTTGGGATAGCTACAGGCTGTTCATTCTGCTCTTCCCCAAGACCTTTATCCATTTTTCACCCCCGTCACTACTTGCTTGAAAAATAGTGTAGTATTATATTGCGTTCATAGAACGAGTTGCAAATGGAATGCAATCCATCATATTTTTCTCCAAAATCAAGGACCCATCAAAAAGGTTTACTTAGTCAAGCTTCAAAAAATACTCGTGGATAGTAGATTTTGATATTTTTAACATTTCTGCCAATTTATGTGTCGCATAGCTTGGATTATTTGCGATTAGTTCTTGAATTTGACCTTCATCTGTGGCGAAGGGTGTTCTTGATCTTCAAGGTGAAAATGATATAATTTCAACCAAGCAAAACATTTCCGCACAGTTCTTTCAGCCACTGCACCTTTGTCATAAACATAGCATATCTTGTTTGCCTTTCCGATAAAAGAAAATCATTAAATCTTACAATTCATTTTGTTTGCTTCCATATTCAAGGCGTATAAAAAAGACAAAAACCAACGTATTGACACCAAACTTTTTTCTAAATACGCCTGAAGT
The DNA here is from genome assembly GCA_019974015.1 of Nephila pilipes. Taxonomy (NCBI): domain Eukaryota; kingdom Metazoa; phylum Arthropoda; class Arachnida; order Araneae; family Nephilidae; genus Nephila; species Nephila pilipes. The sequence continues at coordinate 23,894 of BMAW01080384.1, forward strand.
ACCATCTTTTAAAATATGCATGCATGTCATTTGCTTTCAATCATTCAAATGTATTCAGACTTGTCCTTACGCCACCTACCGGAAATCGGCACGAACTTTTCGGAGATCCAATACGTCTTTATTATCAAACTAATAAGAAGGTTGATATCCAGTTCAATACAATCTGGATGCAATACCTGTCCTATTCTACGTTGCACACTAAATCTACAATCATTTCCAAATAAGGATATCTTACTCTCAACAGACGATTTCCGTTGGTAATCTGTTCAGTCAATTACATTTTTTTGCCCAACAAAATCTTTTCTGAAGTTGGCGAAGATTAAGAAATAGCTTTATTCTTGGAATCAGAGTTCTAAGTGAAAAATTTAATAACTTTTTTATTATTCCTGAACTCAAACACCAACTTTACTCAAATTATTTCTGATAGTTTCAGATGACATTCTACTATCTTTAAAAATATATCACTTTTACACTTCCATCATCAACTCTTGTATCCTTTTTCTTTCCTTTACCTATTTTGCTTCCATGTAACAAATAAAATTTATATACTCCAGGAGTAGTTACATTTTTATGTACTTACCTTGCAATTTCAGAGGATGAAATGCCATTTTTACAGAATACAAAAATTCTACTTCTTTTTGTGTGTATCAATTTTTTTTAGCTGGTTTCCATTATCCAGTTATTATTTGTAATGCAGATACAAATATAATTTTTATTATCATAATTTGAATACAAATAACTTAATAAATTGCCAAAATCAATAATTCAAATTTTAATGCTCACCAACCTACGTTTTGTTCCAGGAATATTTCAAAGAAATTTCAACTTGAATAGTAAAGCTCTTAATTCATTGGATCTCAGAACAATGACAGTTAATTGGATAATCAAGTTTTGCATTCCGATTACTTTCCGAAACCCATTTAAATTTATGATTATTTTAAGAATAAATTTAATATAACTTTATGAATATTAAAATTATTTGTATTCATTAACCCCCCCCCCTGCCCATTTCAGCATTACATTTACCTCTGATACAAAAATATTTACATTACATGAAACAATTTATGTAAGTATGCAAAGTTGAAAAAAAAAATTCCAACATATTCGGCCACCACTGTATATATCTCATATATTTATTTTAATTATGATGAGAGGGTAAAATTAATATTTTTAGTAGGTATCTCATAATTTTAGTTGTTACAGTTTTATAAGATATGAAATAAATTACTTTATGCTTCCTGAAATAAATTACTTTATGCTGTATAAAACAATATATAACTAAATGATTAAAAATAAATTTTGAAAGCTAAATTACTTTATGCTTCCTTTATAGCTCTTATTTTAAATAATAAAAATGGAAACTTTATAAAGCACGTAATTATGTCATTCATTTCATTACAAGAAAAATTATCTTAGGTTTTAAAATATATATGTATTTATATATTTCAACACATGTCATAATTAATTTTATATAGTTTTAGCTACATGTGCACAGTTGGCTTTCTTGGATTGCAATCCACTTTGTGTTTATTTTCCTTCAATTAAAGTAAAAACGGAGGGTATTGTTCTAAGCTGATCTATATATATACAGTACTATTAAATTAAAATAAAGTCTATCAAATATCTTTTGCCCTGAGCATAAAAGCTTTTAAATATTAAAAATAAAATTTTTAAATGAAAGATTTTGGTAACTTTCATTTAATTAAGAATAACATGTTACATATTCTGAAATTTTAAATCAATTCTAGAAATATGATATGCATAAAAACCTGTTTTATAAATCTTTAATAATACGATAATGTAAACTATTGTAATATAGTAAGAAAAATAACTTTAGCAATGAAAATATTTTATTGGTAACTTTGTATTAATAAATATAAATATTTTTATTATACTGTTTTCTGAGACATGCATATGTGTATAGTAGGAGAAAGTTTAAATTTCAAAAATGAAATAGCTATTCATAACTACATGAAAGTAAAATATAGAATAACATGTAAAGCCATAGTTTTGTAGATGAAAAACTGCTTAACACACACATAAAAACATTTGCAGCCAAAAAAAAAAAAAAAAAATAAATAAAATAAAATTATTAAAAATAAAAAAAAAAAAAAAAAAAAAAAAAAAAAAAATTGTGGCTTGGCGAAAACCAATTTTTTAGATGGAGGATTGCATACAATTGTGGTATGATGCTCATCATCAATAAACAAAATTCACAAGTAGTCCATAAATATTTCCCCTTTATAATTTTTTTTTTTATTAATTTATGTCACCATTCAAAAAAAATCGTCTTCTTTAGAAAAGAATGACTAATTAAGAACGTTACTAAAAAAATTGACCCCACTCAACTGTAACATCTCAAGTTTGGTTACATTAGAACTACTGTTTAATGCACCAGATCAAAGGAAGGATCCTTTTTCTAAATTGCATGAAACATCCTCATTGATTGTATTTCCCGTTGAATAGTTAGAATTCTCTTCAGTTCATGTCAAGTAAATACTTGTAATGTAACTACATATTTCTAAAAGTGTTTAAGTCAATACATAGTATTAAATATAAAGGACAGATAATGCACATAAAAAACATCTCTACAGACAATCTGAGTTCAGAGTATATTGAAGCTATTTTACGATTTTTATGCAGTTCACTTAACGTATTGGGTAATCACTTATTTAAATATCAGATTAACATTACTAACTCTCTCTCTCTCTATATATATATATAAAGAGACTTCTAGATAATAAAATATAAATATACTCATAACTTTAAATTCTGCCCTCCACTTTTTTTGAAGAATAAATATAAATTCAAACCCAAATAGAACATATAAAATGATTCATTAAGAGATAGAGAGAACCAGTTAGTAACAGCTCAATTCCTTAATTATGCATTCATCATCTAGACACAAAGGACACCCACAATTTTCTCATCCATTCTTATAATTAGGTGATGCCCAGAAATTTAAAAAATGCTTGTGTAATGAAAAAAAAAATTTTTTTTTTAAAGGAACATGAATTGACCATGAAAGAAAAGAAAAATGAAAAAAGACTAGTAAAGGAAAGCAAAATATAAAAAGAACTAAATGATGTATGAAATGTTCCAAGATTTTTTTTTTCATGAAACTTTCCAATATTACTAATAAAAACTTTATTTATACCTCTTAGAAATTGTAAAATGTAACAATTAAAATAAAACTATGAAAACTTAACATTCATAATATTTACCACATAGATGCAATCTTATGTTTATAATTCTTAAGATGTTGAATCTGCAAATATTTCAGTGAATAATCATATTTTCACATTATGTTAGATAAGGGAGGAAACCTAATAAGAAATATAAAATAGCTGCAAAAGACTGCTTCAAAAATTATTTTATGATTTTTCCAAAATGTTTATAACAAATATTATACGGAAAATATTTTTCAGAATTTTATTTACTAAATCAGGGATTTTTGAAATCTTTTTTTTCCCCCATGATTTCTTAGTCAATGAAGTCTTTTCTCACAAACAGATGGATTCCCTTTGTCATGGATCCCTTACCTTATACATATGTATAACATTCATAAGCATAAAATAAAATCATGAAAACAATCAGTAAATTATATTGTAGAAAAAATACTCTTAAATATATTACAGCAATATATATACTTTCTTAGGTTACTTAAAAACATATTTTACAGAATCAAATTATTTGTAAATGAAACTAAAGATAATGAGCTGATTTTTCTCATACAAGCACTCCTGGTCTAAATAAATAAACTAAGGAAATGCATTTAAAAAGAAAATAAGATTCCACTCTGATTTAATTAAAATTATTTGTAAAAAAAAAAACCTATTTTTATTTTATAACACATGCTCATAATTTATTTAACATAATTTTAAAATCAAATTACTTAAAATGAATTTATTAAAAAATTCATTTTTTTCATAACTAAATCTTTTAAGAAATGAATATACATCTTTTTATACGAGATAAATAAATTAAATTTAAGATATACTGCGTACAAAATTTGACTTCAATTTTACATGTGACTGTTTCCCATACAGTTGCTCAGCACGGATCAGAAAAGCATTAACCATCTTCCTTACAACTTCATTAAAAAATACATGAGCTAATTGAGAGTGAAGTAGAGAACGAAATTCAAAAGACACCTGAAAATAAATGAAATTGTTTCACGGAATGAATAAAATACGGGTTAAAAATGTTCAAACAAAACATTTGAGTAAATTAGAAACTTACAAGCCATACACATATATTCAGAGATAACTTTGCATTAAAGTAGTGACAATTGATTTAAGCTTAAACTAAAGGGAAAAAAAATCTTAAAAAGACACACATACACAAAATAGTATTATAAAACATTTATATATATATATATATAAATAATTAACACTTCCTTTGGTTCTTTAAGTGATATAAGGGGGTAATGATCAATGAATGCATAGAATAGAATTACTAACAGCAAGATTATTTGATGAACACTCACAAAAGCAAAAATTCTTAAAATGTCATAATATAATATTTATGAAACAAATACTATATATGTAGCAATATGTCTTTAATACCTCTGAAAACTGTTTATGTATTTTTCTATGCTAATTTTACAACCATAAGTCTCCACCCTCCTCAAAGTCACATATCACTATTGTTATAAAAATTTAATAATGTTGGTGTATGGAGAAAACAGTCCAACAAGGAGAATAATGGAAAATGATAAAGCACAAGTAGCAGCACAATATGAAGAGCAGCCCTTATACAGGTTTGAGACATAACAGGAACAAAAACAGCTCACACAGAAATTAATAACATTAAACAAATAACAAATAATTAACAATAACAGTATCACACAGCACTTGTAATATGTTCAGCTCACCTGCTTAATAGCTCATACTATGGGTAGATCTCACAACTTCAACTTTGTACTTCAAAGGCAGACTCAAAATGGCAAAATTCCAGCATATTACTCATAACTTCAGGCCACTTCCAGCAACATTCAGGTCAATTCTAGGCACATGCATGCCGCAGCCTATTTCAACAGTATCCCCAGGATTCGCACCTCCCTGAACTGATAACTGCGATGTCCAGGTGCAATGGTCACAAGGAAAGTTCATAATTTTCACCCTTATTAAGATATCAACAAGATTCCATTTTTGAGAGCCTTCATTTTGGTGCCAAAATTTCCAAATTAACCACTAAGTTACCAAAATAGTTGCCAAATTCATCACCAAGGTTGGGATGACATTGCTTAAGCTTACCTTGGTATCTGACGAAATCTCTGTAAATGTCTTTTTTCCTTTATAAGAGTCATTACAGGTTTGTAACACTATAAAAAACCAGCTAAGTTTTTTAAACAATTATGAGACTGTTCACACTTTGATATTTGAATTACGTAGGAATACTTCTGTAAAACTGTTCTCAAAATTATTTTTAAAAACAGATCTTTATGATGATGGCATATCCATACATTTTAGCTAATAACATAGCAGATATTGACATCAAATTTAGTAAAAAGAAAAATTATTCAGGAAATAAAATATGCCACTTACTGAAAGGGCAACATAACATAAAAAAAATTCACTGGAATACTTACATAAAAATATAGAGTGCAAGATTGAGGATTATCTGGCAAACCAGGTTTAATATTCCAAACAGTTTCTAAATGGTTAAATAATAATCCATCTGTACAGCAAGCCTAAAATATATAAAACATAAATAATATAATTTTAAACAAACTTTTCAATCTCAGAATATCTCTACTTCAAAAAAAAAAAAGTAATGATAATTATATTCCTCATCATCAAAGCAATAGAAAACCAAAATAGCTATTTTCAATCAACACTCATCAAATCTAAAACCAAACTTTAAAGAATATATAATATCAAAACAATTTTTAAATTAAATATTTTCTCTTTATATTATTAAAAACAATTTGAGAAAAACAAGAAAGAGAAGATTTTTGTCATAAATGAATAACACCTTTATTTCATACAATAAAAAATTTTCAAAAATGTTATACATTGACATTTTACTCATTTTCATAGCAATCAATCAAGAATATATTCAACGCGAAACTTGCATAGGAAAAATTACCTTAACTAAATGTGGTTTGGCAAGAGTTACAGATGAAGTATAACGTTCTAAGAGAGGTGGAAAACCAATTTCTAAATCAGCTTTTAAGTGTCCTGGCCTCTTTTTGGTAACTACAGATTTGTTGCACCAAGGTAAGAAGTCTTTGTATTTCTCAACATCAGAAACAACTTCATACAACTGCTCCATCGAATAGCTAGGAAAAATTACATTATAGAACATTTTAAGTTATACAATACATTACACCCATACAACAAATTTTAACATTTACTTGTTCAACTACATCTAAATGTCAAAGAAGTTTCTCATTTCAAAGTGCTTCTATCTAATGCTTAATTTTTATGGCATAACAGTGGCTAATGTATGACGAATGCAGCTTTATAGTTTTAAAAAGAATCAATAACCTTTTTCAAATCTAATTTTTTTTAAAAGTTAGTTAAAGAAAAAGTAACCAAGTTACCTTTTTAAAATCTAAGACTTCTCACTATTTTCACAATGATTTACAGAAAAAAAGGTTAATTATAAATAACTAAAAAACCCAAGTATAAACATAAGCAAACTGGAAATAATGTTCTTGATATCAAAGTTTTACATCAACAGAATTACTAATCATAGCATTACACAGTCAAAATACCTTAATTTTAAAAAATGTACCATATATTTAACTATTGATGTTATTTTTAAAATAATAAGAGGTTGATAAAAAAAAAATCAAGAACTGTTTTCTCACCCAAGGACTCTTTTTTCAGAATACTCTTTCCTTTTACTTCCTAGTGGATTAGGTAATGTAAATAATTGCCTACATATTAATACATTATCATCTTCCGATGGAGAACCTGTTGACTTTCTGACCACCAATGGAGACAAAGTGCTTTTGATAATGAGGTTTCGATTCAAACTATAATAATAATATAATAGTAAATATATTTTTACTAGCACACATTATTGGTTACAAAAAATTAAATGCTAGAAATACTTTACTAAGTTTTTGATCCTCACTATAAAACCTTTTATAAAATCCAAAATTAGGGTAGTGAAATCATTTACATATTTCATTCATTATGAATTTTTCTAATTTAAGTTATATTCTTAATGCTCTTAAGATTGCCAATCCGATCACTCATTGGAATTCTTATTTTTAAGTCTCATGCCAAATGGCATCCTACATCTCCATTATAATAATATTGAAAATTCATATATTACAAGTGAAAATTTTCATACATGAAAGCAAAACCTTTTTAAAGTTAATAAGGCAATCTTAAAATTTAATTATGATTTAAAGAAGTTTCTTAAACATAAGACAACTTTATTATTGATAAAACTATTCAAAGTTCAGTCAATACATGAAATATACCAGCGACATTATTGAATAATACATTATTACAGATGAATTCAGCAAAAAATTAAAGACTGGACTGACATCATTGAAAAACTTGAGATATTCTTTAGATAAATGTTATTTTATTTAATGCTACACAAAATAAAATGCAACATAGATCTATAGACTACATTAATACAATAGATAATAATTTATGCATAATTTGAAAAAATAATTCCTTCAATACATATTTTACGAAAAGTTCAATACTAATTGCTCAATGGAAATATAGTTAGTACAATGTAATTCTAATTTAATAATGCTATAAAAATAATAATTTCAATATGTTTCCATATTTTATTAACAAAAATAGATATTTCTAAGGGGGAGAAAACCAAATCTCATATGAGAAACATTTTTCTTCCCAATTTCATTCCCCACCAATCAATTTTTTAACTTTTGGATATACTAATTTTTAAAAAATATTAATTCGAGAAAACAAGATATTTGCCTCCCATTTATGAACAACACGGGAAAAAAACTGATTTCATAATTTGATTTAGAATAAAAAATATGAAAGTAAAGTAGAAAGTTTAGACTTGAGAGCAATTAATACTTCTTGGAATGAATTATGAAATACATCAACAGTAAGTATTGATTTCAAGATTGGAGAAATTGAAATAAATTCTAATATAATAAAAAAATTCTGTCGAAGAAAAAACACAAGCCATAATTAGAGAACCAACATGAGGGCTATTAATGGTGGACCTAGTAATTTAGAATCTCAGTCAAATGACTGGCATGCCACTTGAGCAGGCACTTCACTACCCTGACTTTCACACTGAGTCAACTCATAATGAGAGAATGTTCTTAAGAAACAGAAAAAATATTTTAATCACCAAGACCTTTTTACCGAACAGCCACTTAATGAATATATTCAAGAGGGTGGGCATATGCGACTTGATTGTATTTATTATTTATTAATAAATATTATATATTATAATCAAAATATTTTACTCTTTTATTCATTTTAACCCCTTATTACAATTTTGCAGTTTTAAATATTATAATTTAAATATATAAATTAATTTTCAGTAGATAGTCCAAATACAACACAACAATACATAAACAAATATGCATTCCAACTACATTGCTTACCATTTTCCTACAGTTAAAAAAAATAACTTTTGAGGGGGAAAAAGAAAAAATTGATAAATATTAATTAACTATTTGCGAACTTTTTTTCTGTAAATAAAAAAGTTTTTTTAACTTTGTTTCACATAACCTGCAACAACCAATTTAAACTGTCACACCTAATATCAATTCATAAAAATGTAACTAAATCTCACTTATTAAAATAATCACTAATATCAAAATTTATGCCAACTCTTGATAAGCAATTTTAGTATTGACAATGTTCACTTCAGTAACCTTTTTAAAACTAATGGGAGTGAATGACTGCACCTATCAGGTTGAGTTTTAAGGTTCAAAAGCCAAATTAAGCTATGCTGTGCCTAAAACCTAATTCAAGAAGAAAATGATAATGTGATACACATACAAATTTCTCTACTAAAACTTAATATCCAAAGTAATTGACATTTCTAAGTAAAAAGCCATATTATATAAGTACATATTTATAAAATAATAATGACTCTACCAACATAATATTCAGTGTAAATTTTAATTGTTTTTACATATTATTCTTGATTTTTCTCATATGAATCATACACTTTGAATAACCTGTTTTCAACTTATTAGGTATTATATGAAATGTAGCTAATACTGAAAAAATTTACTCATTTCTTCTAAACATAGTTTAATTCAATTCACAATGGAGAACATTTTAAGTTTTAAATAAAATGCAACTAGTAAAGGATTCATTATTTTTCATCATTTTTTGTTAGTAAAAGAAGTCTTAAGATTGTTGAATTATATGATCAAAAGCAGATTTTAAATAAAATTTCAGCTGGGAAAATCAGAATTTGATGCAATATCAATTTTCCTTTTTATTCTCTGTAATGCACATATGTGTTCATGTCCTATAATCGAATAAAATGTTATTATAAAAATGGATATTTACAATTATTTTTCTTATCTTTTAAAATGACAACTTTTTATTTATTGAATGATGAGCTCCCTAAAAAAATACAATGAAGTCGCATATTTACAATTTCAATGTGCTTTGTAACAAAAAATTTTGATTTTATTATTTTTTGCGAAAGTTATTTGCTGATAATGTGACACCAAAAAGAGATTGGTAGTTAAAATTTTAAAAAAACAATTAAATATACTAAAGCTAATCATCAATGTTAAATTTCACGAACATTGTCAGTTCGTATTTTTTTTCCCAAGTCAATTTCTTTGACATGAAATCCCTTACCTCACAGTTTTTTTTTTTCAATGTTTTAAAAAGTAACATTCACACAAAAACATATAATTAAAGAATTTCAGCAACATAAAAAATTGTGTTTTCTTTCCGAAACAACATGTCAATCTATTCAAAATATATCATATTTTGCTACAGCCAAAAGGATGATTAACATATTGCATAATATTAATTGTTGATAAAAAATTTTACCATTTATGAGCGATACAGGGGTCCGATGAACTTAGACGAGATAATAGTAACAATTTTTGTCCAGTCAGACTTGTAGCTCTACGAGCCATTACAACAAAGTGATCATTTTATTTGTTTACGACTGATGCAACCTTTCCAGTACAATGAAAGTCACAGATTCCTTTCCTTTTTGGTTCTGTGTTGCACAATACCATTCGTCACATAAGTTTATTTCTTTATAATCTCACATTAATAGCAAAAAATTTTCCTAAATAATATCTTTTTTAATTTAAATAACATATTTAAAACAAATTTCGGAAAATGTATCCAAAATAATATTTTACAGTCACTGTAACTGCTTCAGACCTACAGAGATGTCATTAACTCGTTTGGAAATTTTACCTATGTCAAAGTTTCGCGATGTGTAATGGTGCTTAATAATAACATGCAGATTATAATCTATTCGGTCAAAGAACCGGTGCGTATTCTTTCGTTGTATTAACTATACATTAATTTAAAAGAATGTTAATGCAGAGTTTAGATTATTATTGATTTCCTTGGTTCTTCCTCGAAACATCAAAGTTCACTAAAACTAAATTAACTAAAAAATTTAAATAAAAAATGTTTCCTTTACTGTGTAAGATTATCTTTAAGACATAAAAATATTTTATTGTGATTGGGAGATATGACTAATTTTTTTCGGCATCTGATATCGTAAGAACTAACAGGAAACTTTTTCAATTTCCTGAATTATGTAACTTAATAAAGTTCCAGATATTTTACTTCATGCAATTGATACTGAGCGTTTACGTATATTTTTAAATTTGAACGACAAAAAAAAAAAAATTGAGCGATAATATTTATTTAATTGAATCATTGTTTTACCTTTTCCTTTTAAAATTAACATAATTTTTCTCATAGTGATCAGTTTTAATATAGTTGATATTGATTTTTTCCCCCTATTTTGTTGGAAATTGAAATACGATATTCGATTGGTGGTTAAAACCAAATGAATGGAGTTTTTGCTGAAATAAATTCAAGAAATTTGATAATCAGAAAAAATGTCCAGATTATCTAGACACCTCCAAAATTTTCTAAAAATTAAAAATCTTTTTTAAATGGTGAGACATGCTACTGGTTATATTTGTGCTTTTTATTACAAGCACAGTAAATAAAACCACTTTAAAGTAATCAGTGTGCATTAAAAATAATTCTGTGACATATTTGTTATAATTAATGAGTTTTCTTTAACTCATATTGTAACTTTGTATTATAAACTTAATAGCAACAAAACTAAAAAAGCTTTTTTCCCAAATTTTAAACGCCTCAATTAAATTGAAATTTTCGATGCATGATTGTTTTCATTGATAATACTTTGATTTAATTATAATTAATAAAAAGTAATCAATTAAAACTAATTATTTCAAGAATTAAATTTTATGCCAGTTTCTTCCAAAATCCATCATTTAATAATTTATCTTTTTGCTTTTATTTTAATTACACATAACTTAATTTATTAACATAATGCTTAACTGAGCTAAAAATGCTTACATGTGTTTATTTTAGATGATAAATTTAATAAATGTCAAATAAAATAAATTATTGAAACTAAAATTATTGAATAAATTCAGTTTGACTCCATGTTCTCCTTTTGCTCTTAAAATTTAAGGTACAAAAAAAATTATGTTATGCAAAGTGAAGTTTGAAAGAAAACCCATGTTTAAAAAACTTGTTTGTTACCAGTGTTATTAAATTGTAATTTCTATGTAAAAATTTTAAACTTCTAATCTGTATTTCAACTTAAACACTCATTTCAAATTTAGGTTTTAATTAATGTTATTGATTAATGTTCATAAATATCATTTTCAAATAATTAGTATTAGAATAATATGTAATTGCATATTATTTCTGTACAATATTCTGGAAATGTAATTTATTTTAATTCATGTATACAAATAACATGTTTTATTATTCAAAATTCCTAACTATAGTTAGATTTATGAGAGCCCAGTTATTATTTTTTATCATTTTGCCGTTCTTAGATTGTCATATTTCTGTATTATGGTAATCTATCTGTGACAGCAAAAATTATGCTTTCAGTAATTTTGTATTGTTTTCTTAATTTTTAAGTTAAATATATATAATTTTTAATTAATATCTGTATTATTAATAAGTAATGAATTATCTGAGATTTTTTTTTTTTTTTTTTTTTTTTTTTATGATCTCTGATATCTTTCTAAATAACAGGTCAATTGAAAAGTCCCCGCCCTGACACATAGATGGCGCTACTAAAATTAAATCCATATGTTTTTTAGTTAGTCCTAACCCTCAAAAGATGTGTGTATAAATTTGACAGCTGTGAAAGAAATGGATAAAAAGGAATTTCGCGTGTTGATAAAATATTGCTTTTTGAAGGGAAAAAATACAGTTGAAGCAAACACTTGGCTTGATGCCGAGTTTCCGGACACTGCTCCAGGAAAATCAACCATCAAGGATTGGTATGCTAAGTGTAGACGTGGTGAAATGAGCACCGAAGACTGTGGACGCCCCAAAGAGGTTGTTACCGACGAAAACATTAAAAAAATCCACAAAATTATTTTGAATGACCGTAAATTGAAATTGAATGAAATAGCAGACACTCTATAGATATCAACTGAACGTGTACATCATATCATTCACGAATATTTGGGTATGAGAAAGCTCTGTGCAAAGTGGGTGTCCTCACTTTTGACCAAAAACAACGACGAGTTGATGATTCGGAGCAGTGTTTGAAGATGATCAAGCGTAATAAACCCAAGTTTTTGCATCGATATGTGACAATGGATGCAGCATGGCTCCATCATTTCACTCCAAAGTCCAATCGACAGTCATCCGAGTGGACTGCACACGATGAACCCGCTCTGAAGCAACAGTCGGCTGGCAAGGTTATGGCATCTGTATTTTGGGATGCGCATGGAATAATTTTTATTGACTACCTTGAAAAAGGAAGGAGCATCAACAGCGACTATTACATAGCGTTATTGGACCGTTTGAAGGACGAAATCGCCGAAAAACGGCCGCATTTGAAGAAAAAGAAAGTTCTGCTTCCCCAAGACAATGCACCATGTCACAAGTCAGAGAAACAATGGCAAAAATCCATGAATGGGGCTTCGAATTGCTTCCTCGTCCACCGTATTCTCCAGATCTGGCCCCCAGCGACTATTTCCTGTTCTCAGATCTCAAAAGAATGCTCGCTGGGAAGAAATTTTCGTCGAATGAAGAGATGATCGCCGAAACTGAGGCCTATTTTGAAGCAAAGGGCAAATCGTACTACAAAAATGGTATCGAAAAGTTGGAGGGTCACTTTAATCAGTGTATCACCCTTAAAGGGAATTATGTTGAATAAAAAAAAAACTAATTTTGCCAAAAAAAAATGTGTTTTACTATGGTAGGCCGGGGACTTTTCAATTGACCTGTTAGCTGAAAAAATAGACATTTTAGGAAGTTAAATTTTTTTTTTAAAACTTCTAACTCTTCTTTTTTTAAAGAAAATATTTTATTCTAATTTTCTTAAGGTTTTTCTTTTCTTAGAAGATTTAGTACAGTGGTTCTCAATGGAGGCAGAAACGCTATCCCTGGGGATGGCAAGATGATGATGAAAGGAAGTGAACTTGTTTATGGCAGTAGGAGGCGATAGGAAAATATTTTGATATGCAAACTTAATTTTAAAACGAATCTATTAAATCAGTTATCCAATTTTGTAGCAGCAATGAAGTGAACTTATGCAATGGCTCTGGAACTAATAATTTTCATCTCCTACATTTCTCATGTTTTCTTTTTTTTTTCAATCTCGATAATTGTGTTTCCAATGTACTAAAGAAAGTAAATGGAAGCAGGAGTTTGATATTTTGCCTCTGGGTTATTGGTGGCAATTTAGTCTTTGTGTATATTGACACAAACTAACATTTAATATCCCCTATCTTGAAGCTCTCAGGAAATAGAATAAGACAAAGACTCCTCAGAAAGAAATTATTAAAATGGTAATAGGAATTCCTTCAAAATAAAAACATTGTCATATTTCACCGTTTGGCAAAGGTTATTCTAGGTAGGATGACTTTGAAAATTTCTCAGGATCAGTCCAAGTACAGTTATGTATTAACTGCTTTCCTTGGATAATTCTCTTCACCACAATTAATCAGCATGCATTAAGTATCCCTTCAGCATGAAGCATTGATTTGACCCATGTTTCTTGTGTTGGTTTTCATTCATTTTATTTCTGTTTTTTTCCCCCAGTTTTGAATTGCTTTCATTTTTTATTTGGCCAGGCAGTTAGGTATTCCTGCTTATTAGATCTTTTTTGTGAATTATTAATTTTGAGAAGTGGTAATATTTCTCTTTGCTGTGGTAAACAATGTCAAAAAGTAGTATCATCAATACAGTGCCATATAAGTGAAGTTTGGATTTTTTTCTAAAAATGATTTGTTCATTTGTTGTCAATTTCACAACTACTCATGTATTAACTTTGTAACAAAGTGTTATCGAATAAGGGAATAAAACCATCTCATTTGCAGGAGCATCTGAAAACAATTTATCCTAATAAAAATAAAGATTTGTTGAATATCAGGGACAAGTTTCTGAAGGTACATCAGTCTCAGACTTATTAGCAACCTCATCATATAAATGTAATGATGGTTTGATAACATCTTGTAATGAATTGAAATTAATTGCTAAATCAAAGGAAGCTCATACCATTGATGAAGAATTGATTATTTCAGCTGTCAAAGAACTTTTAGAAATTGTTTTACACCTTCCACCCATGTCCAATGTAATAAAAATGCTTCATAAAGTAACAATACAGTAAGACAATGAATTTATGGGTAGACTCTGAAATTTATGTAAATTTTTAATAACTAACAAATTGAAGAAAACTATGAAGAAAATTTGAAGTAATGCTCTCAACAATCAATTATTCTGGCATCTGTGTAAGGTCAATGATGAAGAATACAATCATTTGCTTGTACTCACTGAGGTTCACTGGCTTTCCAAAGCTACTTACCTCAAAAAATTCTGGAATCTGTTTGATTCCGTGACTGAGTTTCTCAAAGATTGATGTTGCATTTGTGACCATTTAATTTGCAAAATTCAATGGAATTAATTGAGGCAACAAGCTTTATTTGATCACTAGAAAATTTATTTCTGGTGTGCAAGACTTTGAAAAATATTATTTAAACATTTTTCCTCTTATAATTCAGTAATCACCTCTTCCCCAAACTCTAAATTACCGCATTTTCACAAGGGGGGGTGAAGATTTTTTCACTCTTTAGGGGAACAGCAGCGTTACAAAGGTTCAGAATCACTGATTAAATAATAAAGTGTTTAGACACATTTTTTTAAACTGATCCAAAGGTATAATTAATGCTTCAAAAACAATAATAGATTGGGAGCTTGAAGTGAATTATAAACTGCTCCTTGACAATTTGACAAAAAACATGGCAAATTAGAAAATAGGTCATCAAAATATTGATGCAGAAAAAAATAATATCAAAGATGAACAATAAATTAGAACAAATTTAATTCTGATGAAGAAAATGAGAAGTTTAAATGTTTATGTCCCATAAAATTTTAATAATTGACAATAATTAATCATAATTATATTAAATTATTGTAATTAAGTGCTGTAAAATTATAAATAATTTTTGCAATACATTATAACTCTTTTAATGTATTATAATAGAATATGTAGAATAAAATAATTTTAAATATAAAAGATATTTGTACAATGTTGTAATGTTCTACAATAAGTTTCATACAAAAAAAAAAAGACTAATTTTTTTAGAATATTCTTATAAAGGAGAATAAATTCATTTGTACATTTCAAATCAAATATTCAATTTTAAAAAATTAAATCTTAATCCATGTACTGCTTTAAAACATGCATTTTATCCTTTTGCTCCAAATCATTAATAAAAAGGCGTAAATCATACTCAGTTATAAAAAAGAATTATACAATGTATTTTTAAAGTATCATTTGCTGTTTTTCAAAAATTCACTGCTATTTTTAACAAATAATTAGCAAGAAAGAAAACGTGACTTAAATGGACATTTCCCAAAAGAAAAGCTGTTAGGGATACTAAAAACTAATTTGCGAAATTGAAATTGTTAGTGCTCCCAAAAATCACCAAGGAGAACCCAATACTTCATTGAAAAGAAAGAAATGGGAATTTTACTTTATCATTTATTTCAAAACTTAATTAATTAAAAAATGTGGAACTTTTATTTAAAACATTTAGTTTTTGTGTATTTAATCCAAAACCACATACGAAATATTGAGCATAAAAGTAAAACATGGTTTATTTCCAAATGAGATGTGTTAAATATCCTTTTTTGATGTATTGATATGTTTATTTCTATGTGTCCATGATCTATTATTTTTTAAAAAGTGGATAGCCTTCTGGTTTAGCTCTAGCCAAGTAGATAACAAATCATGAGGGTGGTTCACAAAGTACTTTTTAACAGATAGATAATGTTACTTAGAGAAGTTGATGTTACCATTGTGTGTGTCCATTTGTTTAACAGTGCTAAGAACTGACATAAATTTAGAGGTTAGTATTACATTGAGTTGTCACCATCAATGAGACCTGTATCCGTTACTACATCTAAAACCAGGCAAATAAAACAATGGATTGTGATTGGTGAATGCACTCCAAAGAAGGCAAAGACCTTTCCCATTAGACTGAAAAATCATGGCAGTCATTTAGAAAGGGGGGAACAAAGCTCATACTCATTGACTTCTGAGTAAAAAGAAAAACAATCATTGGGTGATACTACCATCAATTTCTCTATTCTCATTTCTAATGTACGATTTCCTATTCCTAACATAGACAGTTTTTAATTGCCCTCATTAGTTAAAGGTTTTAATTTGATTGAGGATTTTTATATTGAATAATAGTACAATTGCATGCAATAAAAATATTGTTTATCTTGAAATCCTTATATGGTATAGTGGAGAATCCTGGGATTGAGCTATTAATTTGGAAGTCAACCTTATCTTTCAACCATAGTTTAAAATTGCTAGTTCTAACAGCCCATATGTAGTTGAAAATTAATTTAAATATTTCAGCTGTATGATATGTTATTAGAAATTAATGTATGAGTTGTCACAAAATCCTCTGAAGGAAGGAGAAGAAATATGGTGTATAAATTTATATTAGTTAAATATGTCTAAATTCATAAAAAATCTTGCAAAATATTCCTCCATACTTGATCTTTTAAATATTTTCTCAAAAATGTGAAAGTGAAAGCATTATGGACCCTAAAAAATTTGAACTTGTAGGAGACTTTCAATTTTGAATTTTTAAGTTTCAAAATCTTGTTCAACTTATTATTGCCTTTGTTTTTTAAAACCTATCTCAAATTTGCAAATGAGGGATATTGTCATCTGTCGCTGTTTTAAATTTTCTTTAAAAAATCAGAACTGATTATTGATTTTGATCAGTAAAAGGCTGACAGAAATTCATTTTTGTTTAGTTTTTAAAGCTGTAGATACAAAATAATATAATGTGCAACTAATTTTATGATCTGATTTTTTGTTTGTTTGTTAGGATATTGAGACTTTATCTTTAGATGACAATTTCAAAATATTTGCATGTTTGCTTTCTATTTCTCAAAGGTTTTTCAGTTTATTTCCTAGAAAAAATTATTTTTGAAAGATTATGCTAACAATAATTATTGTGTCAGGATTTTAAATGTATATTATTTACATCAGTAAAGAATACTTTTTTTTATTAAAACAAATATATTGTCTAATTGCTCTCTTATAAATTTGATTCCTCAGAGAAAAATTTTTGTGATTGCTGCTTTTCATTTTATTTATGTGTTAATTTTATTTCCCCCCCTCTATTCTAATGAAATTAAAAAAAATATTTACTAATATTATATTCAAGAAAGATGTCTGTAGATTAAATAAAAGTATAAATATATATTTAAATTTCTTAGGTGTCAAAAAAATAGCTAAATTAAATTTTTGAGTGAAGAAATTTTTACTTTTCATTTGAGTTGTAAAACCCGATACTAAAAATTAAGAGTATTTGTTGCTTATGGTAATAAATTAATGTATTAAAAATAATTTCATTACAGATTGTTTGTGTAAAAAAATCTGCTTACTTTTCCTTTGAACATAATTCTTTTAACTTCTCTGGTATGTTATATTTTAATTCCTGTACAGATTCTCCACAATTTTCAGTATGTTATAGATAACTTAACGACTTTCTAAGCAAACTGTTCTTACTTCCTTTCTTAATTTCCGTTCTTTATGGTCTGCCTGATAAGATAAACTACTTATGGCATAAAAATCTTATTAGTCATTGAAAGTTGTATTGTTCTATTTCTTTTTGTTTAAGGAACATTTATTGAAATTTTTGCTGTGAAGGTTTTTAATGTTCTTTGTAAACATGGATTGCTGGTAAATCAATATATCATGATTAATGCTGTTAATTCTTGCATTTCTCATTACTTATAATGTGCACATTATATTTATGTTTTGTTATAGTTTGAGTATTTTTTTTTTTTTTATTCTTTTATATTTATCATGCCTCATTCTAATAATACTGTATAAAAGTTTGTTTTCCAGATTTTTATAATTTAAATGAGTATGTTAAATTTTTTTGAGAAGAAAAATTTGATTAAGTTGTTTGCCTTTTATGACATAGTTTTTAGAAAAACAATAACAATTAACATATAAAAGTTTTTTTTTGCCACAAAATAAATCATTCTAGTAGAATATGTTTATTATTAACAATTTGAATAAAAAGTTGTTTTTCCTTTCTGTTATTGCATTAATTTGTAGCTCCTGAAAAAGGAATTCCATGTCTATTTTTAAAAAATTGTTAGGATTCTAAAAATTTCTAACCCTAATGCTTATAGTTTTATTTCTAAAAAAGGTTAGGATGCAGAAATTGAAAGAAAATAGCATGTTAGATCCTAAAAATATAGGATTTTGTTTTATTAGGATTAAATATTGAAAAACTGAAAGGCTCTCAGGATTTAAGGTTTAAGATAAGAAAAGACGTAAGACTAAGAAAACATATTTAGATAATTAAAAATCCAATTTTCATTTAAAATATTCATGGTATTGCAACACATATATTTGTTTATTGTTCAATATCTTTAAAAATTTTCAAAACATTCAATAAATGTGCATTTTTTTTCTCTTTTTTTTTTTTTTACTATTTTATATTTTAGATAAAAAAAATCTTTTAGTCTGTCTTGAAAGGAACACATTTTATATATATAAAAAAATCATTTGCACAAAAATTAGTAGAATAATAAAATAGGCTTCTCTTGATAGGATAATAAAGTTAGAATATAAAGTTAAATTATTTTTTAATCTAAAGTGTTCTGAGTATGTTTTTTTCTCTTACATTTGGCTAAGACAACCTTAAAACCATTGAACTCACAGAGTTGACTGCTGTATCAAATCTACTTAGAAAGAACCTTGCTGAAAGGCTAATTAATTAGTTTTCACTTTTAATGTTTGTGCAATTTACATGTATTTAGATTAATCTATTAAATCAGTTTAAATTAAATGAACTACATTTGTAGTATTTCATATTTCAATATATTTTTCTTCACTTAGCTTTAAAGAACAATGGAGGGTGATAGTGATAATCAAGAAGATGACCTAGATCAAAGGTCACATTTGGGGCCTTGGTTTAAGAAAAGGACTTCAGATGGTAACTTTTCTTTCCCTGGCCTAATATATTTAAACAAAATATGTGTATATATGTCATATTTAAACTTGATATAATAGTTAAGGCTTTTCATTAAAACAAATTGATTTATTATCCACAAATAATTAATTAAAGCTGTTGAGAAAAACATGATAAAAAAATTGGGAGGGCGACAATTCACACATCTTGACTGCTCTGGAATTGAGAATGGAATGACAGATATTATCCCTGAGTACAGGCAATCACGGATTTCAAAGTAGGGAAAATAGTTACGTAACATGAACACTTAATATGGACTGTGTGAAGAGCTCGGGTATTATCGTGCATCATACTTGGGAGAAATAGGGAAACGCGTGTTTCTAAAGGTCTTGGGATGAATGTGAACCAAAATACGAAGTTAGTGATTTTAAAGTAACTGGGGATTGAATAATTGAATTAATTAGGCTTCAAACATGGGAAAAGATTGGAAGCCTGCAAAGAGTGAATTTTAAAGGAATACTATTGTAGCAGCATAGAAAGAATTGAAAAATATGTTAAAATATTGAATTTAAAATGAAATTTAACTTGAAATTATTACATATGCACTTATTTAAAGTAACTATCAGCTCTATGAGAATTTTTTGAAATGTATGAATTTACAAAAATTGTGAAGATTTCTTTTTAATTCATTTTAAATTAATAGGTAATTTATGATATAGGTTTCATGATGCAATTAGACTAGGAAAATCTTCCAAAATTTTTTTTCCATTTGTATAATCTCTTACTAGAAAAACTTCAAAAATTAATACAATTCTTGAAAAATGTTGCACAAAATAATTAAATTCTGATTTAATTTCTAAATTTAGTTCATTATATTTCCACTGCCTTTTGAAGTTTTATTGTAATATACTTTTTTTATAACTTTCAGTTCTCTTATAGTAGTCAGAATCTGTATGTAAATTATTCTCTGTATGTTATAATCTCTGTTATCAATTTAAACATTTTTATAATCTACCAAAAATTTTATGTAAACGTATATGTATTGTCTGGCTATTGTTTATGATGAGTTAGAGTACGTTTCACAGGTACTCTAACTCATCATAAACAATAATTGTGCAGGACAGGTTTGCATTTGTAAATATTAGAGGCTCATCGGCCTTCTGGAGAGGTGTTACGTAATCAACTGTGATTGTAACGCAATGTAAATGTGCTTGTTTTGAAAGTCTTCCTTAGAGAGGATGTTTTAAAAAACAGCTCTGATTTTTGCAAAAGGAATCTTAATTATTTGACAATTTTATTCCCTTGTTTTATGTAAATATAAATATTTTCTAAAGAAATACTGGTGTCCTTATTGAAGAAGAAAGGGAAACATTAAAATATATGTGTATATATATATATAATAAAACCTCACTTAGTTCTAAGCATATGTTCTCAGATGGCCAAGCCCTGAATGAAGCAGCATTAAATGAGGTCAGTTTACTAATATAAAGGTAATACATGACTAAAAATGAACAAACTTTACTTTAATTGAAGATATATATATATATATTAATTTGTATTATATCACAAGTTGTATAGTGGTGAAGATCCTAAATTTTTAATGTATGTTTGGCAATCGTTTCCAATATGATGTCATCTTACATATTTAGCAATGATGTTTCAGAGATCTGCATTTAACATATTTTGTGTTATTTTGCAGTAGTTGATTTTTTATGATAAACTAAATATTTTTCACTGTCGGTTTGACTGAGTAGAAAGCAAATTTCTGATGTTAAATAAGATGCTGTTTGTGAGGCATTGCTGCCCCATTTTTATTGGTTGACATAATTAATAAATTTTTCAACATGTGTGTTTTTGAAATTGATATTGAGCCTACATTGTTCCCTGTATCCTTTATTTGGTCAGCAAGAAATGAAAGGCAAGATTAATGATTTTAAAATTTTATTTTAAATTAAGTTTAATTTTAAAAATTAAGTGCTTGTTTTACTCTGCTTAACATTGTGTCTTCCTTTTATATCTATGGTAAAAACAGACCATTAATTTGTAAGTATAACATGATAACACATAAACATGCACACAGGATTATAAAGTTAATTTTTGTTATGGAGTTCTTGGGTTTTCTGAAATTCTTTATTTTTTGCATTGAAGTCATCTACTGTCATTTGTAGCATTATTTTCTCTCTTTAAGCAAATGTCAGTAGCAAGAGATCACACCCAAAATAATTTCTTTTGATACAACACATAGTCAAAAGTAAATAAAACTAGCGATATAAAACATATTATAAATCTACTTAAACCACCTGCTACCACCTAACCATTGCTACCACCTAACATAATTTACAAAGTAATCACATGCAAAATATGTATGCTTCTCATATAATGTACTTACACTATACTTACAAGTATTGTATCATATGTAATATACATACGCTGAAAAGAATTAGTAAATTATATATACACCCACCATTAAATTTTATTCTATGCTTAATCTTTTGAATATGATCAGTATGTTTACTTAATAAATTAACTTATAATACACTTAAAGGAAAAACAGTGAATAATAAGGAAATACAAATGAAATTTAATAAAATTAATGTTATATCTAGTCAGTGTAAATCATTTAAGCGCTAAAGAAGGGCTTAGTGTGCCTGTGTGTATATGTATATATATATATATATATATATATATGCTTATATATATATATTCTCTAAATCCTGTTTCTTGAATCTTATAAAAAGAATTATGTTTTAATGTAGGCTTTTGAATATAATAAAAATCCATAATAACTTCAAATGAAGAACTGATTTGGAAGCATGTTGAGATAAATTTTTATACTGTGTTGTTTGTTTGCTTGTGTTCTCTCTTTGGAAAGTTAAATTAAAGAAATTCAAGCATAAGTACAAAAGTAGTTAAATAATCAAAAATGTGTTTTAATTTTAGCATTTACTTGAAAAATTTTAAATTTTACTTTTTATAGCAAGTGTATACCATAGCGCAGAAAATTTATCTCCAGTTGCAGAAAGTGATTCAAAAAGCACTACTCAACTTTATCCAAATTTAATAGAAGACCTGGATACTCACAGTAACAAGAAATCTCCTACTTTATCAAAGAGTTCCACTATGGAAATGCCTAACAATGTAGATACATTAGTTCTTCGTAGTGCTGGAAAATATGCAAAATCTCATGAATGCATTAAATTGGACAGTTTAGCACCTGGAAGAATGGATGGACTTGATAGTGTTTCCTTATTATCAATAGTATGTATATTTTTGTGTAGAATTACAGTATCTAACTCAACAAAGAACTACTATATTAAATATTTATGAGACATTGTTTTATGTTATTCTGTGAATCAAATTTTATACACACAACTCTTTTTTTTTATTTATTTACACAATCTTTTTTTACATAATTTTGAAATAGCGCAGTTTAATAATATACTTTTGTACACAAATTTTTTGTTCTAACGAGAATCCCCCAAATATTTTTTTAATTCTTATTTTGACAGTGTAGTTAGAAGACATTCGTTTTATGCCCAGGCGTGTTAGTGACTTGGTCTACTTCATGGCTTGTTTACTTTATATTCCGGATGGAGAATACCCGAATTTTATAATCACTTTTTTTCTTCATTTCGTTGTACTTGAACGCAGCATTTTGTTCTTCAGCCTTAATTGCTTGTTGGAAAAAAATTTGCCAGCATGCGTCAAAAGTTGTACTTTCCTAGTACCAAAATAAGCTGAGTGTTCTGAAATTATAACTCAATCAAGCGCAAATGGTTGCAAAGGTTTTAACAACATGCAAATGGCTGACATAGAAGAATTGATACTAGAAAGACCTTTGGATGAGACAATTCGATTGAATTTATGACAGTTTACGATAATAAAGAAGTCAATAATGACACGTCAAAGGTAAAATACAGCTATTAACACATGATTTAATTCGCGAGGGCTTGAAATTTAATACAAGTATGGAACAACATTTTCATTCTCATGATCTTGACATTTAGCATGCATGAAAATTTCAACATAATCTTAAGTTTTGTGTTGCAGGATATCAAGAATTATTTAAGCAACTTGAGAAACCAAAAAAAAAAAAAAAAACCAACAGTGACTGTTAATAACGAATGAAATTCTTCGTTTGAACCAAAGCCGACAGTTTTGCTAGACATATGACACATCTACTGATGATAACATTTTTGATCCAGTTTGTAATAAACATGCATACTTGTTATCAAGTAGTGAAGAATAGATGTTAGTAATTTTATTCCTAATTTCAATTTGAATTTTTGTATGCTGCATGTACTTATAGACTGAATTTTAACAATACACTAATTAAAAAAATTTTTTACATATTATACCTACTTCTAAATAACTTTTAATTGTAAAATTTTAGCAAAAAACTTCTCTTCATAAAACAAATTATTTCTTGTATTTGATTTAAGTTCTGAAATCAGGCCTAATCCTGACATGTCTATTAATTGCCTTTTAGTAATTTTTTTCCTTGCAGTGTGAGGTATAACATTTAATCTAGATTTTTTTTTTTCTATCACTAGAACTTTAATATTTTCAGTTTTATATGGTAGAAAAATTGTTCACCTTCTGACTACTGGCCAGATGCAAAGCTTTATGAAGTTCATTTATTTCCCATCTAGATTAACTGTTAAATATTTCACCTGTGTGAATTATATATTTTAAACATCCTCACTGGTTTGCTTATGCAGTAGTTATGATAATTTGGTTGAGAAAGTCTTATGGGTAGGTTTTAAGGGTAAAAATTTGAAGCAATTTAAAAAAAGTATCTACTAATAGATTCTCTGTTTTATTTATTCTAAATAACCGAATAAACTAAAGATCTGAAGTTTGATATTTTTCTCAAACAAAAACCATATATTGCTTTTCACCGTTTGTATTATATCAAAAACCATTTACTTAGTTTTATTTTGTATAAAAAATAACTCATGTGAAAAATTATATAAAAGAAATCCATCGCCTGAAGTCTTTCAGATATAATTGACTATATATATTTTTAATCATTTTATGTATGAAAGTCTTTATTAATTGAAGCTTTTATGTCTCTGTAAGGCATGTAGACTTCAGACTGATGGGTGATAGTCTGCATTGTGTTTTGACCTAATGTTGAATTTTTGTTTGAAATTTTATATTACTAGTAAAGTTTTTTGAAACAGGAAATAATTCAATGCATAGTTAGAGGAATGGAAAAGTGATTTGTAGACAGTAATTTTAATGTAAATATTTTTTTTTTACCCAATCTTTCGTTTGCATATATATGTGTGTGTGTATGGTTTCAAACTTTTTTTGATTTTTTTTTTTTTTTTTTTTGTGTGTGTGTAATGCTTAGCATCAAAGATTATATCTGAAATTATGCAATGCTGCATTTAGAAGAGTGTAAATCTCCATTACTTTTTCTAAAGTTGTCCAATTTTTGTTAAAGGCAAATTTTCTGCAGGAATTCAAATTTCAATCTATTTATTATTTTAAGAGAAATTAAATTAATTAACAAAGATTAAGTATCAAAAATCTAACACTTTTTAAAAATATTTGATTAAAAATATATTAATAATTTATTTACAAGTCTTCTGATATTTCTCTTTTTTTTTTTTTTAAATTTTTATTCATCTCAGGAATCAGCTGTTTTCTTTGACGATCATGAACGACGTGTAGATTTTGTTTTAGTTTATTCTACTGATACACATGATTTGAGTGATCATCACATTGAAGCAAGGAAATTTTTTGAAAGTAATTTAAAAGATGAAGGGTTACAATTAGAACATAACTATCAGGTATGTTATTGTTTTGCTATTTACTCTTACAGTCTTAAATTCTTGAATTATTATCAAAAGTTTACCAGAAAACTTTTACCAAAAAAAAACTGATTCTTTGATTTTTTTATATATATCTATTGATAAACCATAAAATTCATTTAGAAAACACTAATATATTGGACATGTGTTGAATATTTTAAATTATGTTTAAAGTGTAAATATGTATGTTCAAAATTGATTTTAAAGTTATAAAGCTGCTCTCTTTTCATTGCTGTCATTTTTAATAATTTTCTAAAATAGTAAAGTATAAGTAAAAATTTTATTTGAATATTTTATTACTGGGCTATAATGAAAATATTAAACAAATTACTACAAAAATTATAAGTTCACATGAACATAAGAAAAATAATATTGTTTCTTGACAAAATTTAAATGCTTCTTACAGTACAATATAAATAAATTTTAGTAGCTTGATATTACCTGTCATCTGTGTGGTGAAAAATAATTTTGTTAATATATACTTAATTGAATATTATGATGCCAGTTTTGAAAATGGATTGCTAAATGTTGTTTGCATATACAATGATCACTTGTATTGTACGTACTCTTGTTTGTTTAAAATATATGTAAAGTTTGCTTCTATCAGGTATGCATTTTTGGTGGTTAAGGCTCCCATCAACACACCACTAATTTATGCATATAATGTTAATCCAATGAAGTTTACTACCACCCTTAGTTCTAAGTTATTTATTTTAATTGCATAGAATAAAGTACATTCAAAAGAATATAAATAAGGAAAAAATTTCTGGAGTAAATTTTTATCCCTGATTTTTGTATTTTTAAATATTATTAAAGATCTGAAAACTCATATCCTGCACTCTAAATTAATCATAAAATTTTCAATAATTTAAGGGGGGAGAGTAATTCCAGAGAAAGCCTCCTTTTTCAAAAGCATTTTTTGTTTTAAATTTAATTTCACTGCTTGTTGTAATTTGAATAATCAGCAATTTTTATTTTCAAAATTTGGCTTTGATTTAATTTTTTTCCTCTCTCATTCAAATAAATAATTTGGATTGAAAATTATTTAGGGGGATATTATAAAAAATAATGTAGAATTAGGCAATAACTATACTGAATTGCTTTTTTACCCTTTCTAAAAAAAAGAGAGAGAGAGAGAGAGAGAATTCAGGATAATCGGAAAAAGTTTCACCAAAATATTCCCCCAAATGAAAGATTGATTATTTGTTAGTATCCTACAGATGATTGTTTGAGGTATTATTCCCCCCTTTTCTACTATTCTTGTGATTAATTTTTTTTCAGTCAGTACTGAAATATATTTAAATAACTAAGATCCTGTAGAATTAATCCTATTACAAATAAAGTATTTGTTTTTATTGAGTGATTGCAAAGAATTTTAAGAGAAAAAAAAATATTTATTTCATATCTAAATTGTTATTCCCTTGTAATTAAGAATAGAATATTCATAGATAAAAAAAAAATTTCTCCAATCATTTTTTTTTTTTTTTTTTTTGTAGTTTTAGGGAAGAATATTTGCCATATTTTTATTTCAAAGAAATCTGTTTTGTCCTCTTCTTTCACTTATTACAGAATTTTTTTGCAGTCATAAATTAGATTCTGGTGATTTGACAATGCCAGAATAAGTACTATTTCCTTTAAAGTTAAGTAAATTTTTATCATAGATTATAGTACTGTGTTTACAATAATTTTCAACATTATTGGAACATATTCTGACATTAGAATCTTGAATTTTAAAATAGATATTACAGGTATTGTTTGCCTTATCCAAGTTATTTCATCAGAACTAGGAGATGTCTCACCTGTATTAATAGGGTCTGTTCTAGTTTCCAGTTAATTGGTTTAGTATTGCATGTGTTTTGGGTTCTCCTTCTACACTGTCCTCAATATCTGAATCCATTTCAGGTTGATCAGATTTATGTATCTTTGTCAAGGGTTCCAGTTTACATTCACTGTGCTTAAGTTCTTTATTTAATGACACATTAATATATTCTATAATTTTATGTTCCTAAGGAAGTTAGATTCAATATCCTTGAGTTTTTAATCCATAACCAATCATAACCCCTTGCTTTGATCTCTTATATAGTTTTTTCTTCTCATTGGTTTGGGAATACCCAAATAAACTTAAGTTCCAAAAACTTTTAAATGTTTTAACTGATGGCTTTCTTCCACCATAAAGCTTGAAATGTGTTGCTTTTTGTTTACTTTTGCCATTTAATTCACTGACATTTAATAATACTATAATGAAGTCTAATGCAATGTAATTCTAACATTCTGCTACCTCATTCTGTTCAGGAGTATTTACATTAATGTATGTTGCCTTTATACACTGGTCATCTAAATATGAGTAGAACTTCTTATGTATAGATTCCAGAGCATTATCAGCTCTAACATTTGTAATCTTAGTATTTAAAAATCATTTGGTTTTATCTTTGATAGGATAAAATGTTACTTTCCAAGAATAATCATCTATTATTGTTAAAAAGTAACAATATCCATCTGTTGGAAGGGAACCTGCTAAATTCATATGCCATAATTCTAGGGGGTTTGTTGGTCTTATTGGTTTTACCTACAGGTTTTAAAGAACGAAACACAAAAACAAGAAACATCTGCCTGGAGCACCGAATGTGGATGGGACTTCTTAAACTAGCTGTTTGCATCTAGAAGAAGCATTTATTTTTCTGTGGCATCATTTTCAAACTTCATGACAGCTGCTGAAACACAAGTATAAGAAAATGGAATAAAATTTAATGCAAAATAGAAAAAGGGAAAATTAAAAAAGAGAAAACATGTAAATTCTCTTTTATGAGTGAACTATTTACTTCTATTTTGTATGAGTACTTAGTCTGTCCCTTAGTAATGCCATTCCTTCCTCCCAGTGGAGGGAACTTTCATCATTTCTTAGTTTCAAATCATTCGCACAAGGCTGTTAATAAGAATTTTTTTCATTTCAATAAATGATTAATTTTTTTGGCATTATCAATTTATGCATTCAAAGTTTGTATTTGAAATGTTGAAGTAAAATATAGTACTTATTTGGACTGACTTCCAAAAGTTATACAGGTGAATGGTAAAATCCCCCCTCCCATAATAATAAAAAAGGTAAAATAAAGCTTTAATTTACACAAAATTGCTGAAGGTAGCACTTACGAATGCATTCTGCTGCTAGTTGGTGTACGTTGTGATAAATGATGGGATACCTAAAAGAGAATTTGCTCTAATTTATTGTAATCAATTTGAAATATTAAAAATGATATTTACAATTAAATAAAGTGCTTGTTGCACTTACATTTGCTGTGCAGAAACTAGTCACCTGCTTGAAGAAATAATTACAATATCCCATCATTGTAAAGTTCTAGGTGAACATTTCTGATGTCTAATGCCCTTTCTCTTAAGAATTATTGTGTCAAATGAAATTGACCATGCCTCATCCAAAACCATATATCTTTTTTTTTTTATTGGATTGCTAAATTAATCTAATTTATTGACTGTTAAGCATCCCAACTGGGAAAGAAAATGGCACCTATAAACTGTAGCATCTGGAGTGGAGGTTCTTTTATTTCCTAGAAGATCAGACTCTATAAGGGTAAAACTTGACCTAAAAGTTAATTGGAAGTAGAAATGTAGCTTGTCCTTTCATACAAATCCACAAATTGTAGACAAGCACTATAAACATTATGTTTATTTCTAGCAGTGAGGCAACTTGAATTTATAATTATCATTATCATTCAGACATTTTACATATAGAAATAATTATTGACTTGCTAATGAAAAATACCAAAATTTTAAATATATTCCGTTTTAAATTTAAAATGGAATTGAAAATAACATTTATGTACTCTACCAAAGAAACATTTAAATCTCGTACTTATTTACAGAAGAACAAGAATAGTGATTTACAAGGCAAAAGGTTAATTGTTACTTGCATGAATGTTTTATTACTGATATTAATTATGTATATATATATACACACACACATAGGGGGTTTAATAGGGTTTTTTTTTTTTAAGAATAAATTCAAAACAACTGTTTCCTTTCATTTGCTGCCATGCGACAATTATTTCAGGTTGTTTTAAGGTGTTGCTTTGCTAACATCTACCTTATTTCAGGTATGTTACATGTGAGTACTAGTTTCTAAATTTATGAAGCTATGCATGTAATGACAATTCTATGCTCAAAGCCAGTTTTTTCAAGTTCTTTTTTTTTTATAAGATCACCAGTAATCAGAATGGATTATACTCTCGTGTTTTACATATCTAATTCCACATTTTAGAAATTTGAATTATGCTTAGAAATGTCCTTACATGAGAAGCCAAACATTGACACAGTTTGCAGAAAAAAAATTAAAGTCATCCTTGAAGTTGCATTGAAGTACTGTTGTGAGACTATCAGAATTCAGTGCTTTCTACAATTTGATGATTTCCAAAAAATTGATTGCAATAATGCCCAAGTACCCAAAGTTTTGCTGACTCAGAATTACATAATAATTAATGCTAGATTGGGTTTTTTTTTTTTGAAATATTTTTTGGGGGTATTGTACATATTTTTAATCTTATTATAAAAAGGTCTTATATATGCTTAATAATTATATGAATGTATTTTTTTTTAAATTATACTTTTCTTTGTAAAAATTATGTAATAATTCTTGAACTTTTGATTCAATTACACAATTGTTTTAAAATAAGTGTTACAATCCATTTTTTATGAAATTAATAATCCAGTGATTTCTCCCTTTTTTAATAAAAAGTATGAATCTAAAAATAACTGCAAAATTAGCTTTTAGAATTTATTATTCCTTATTATATATTTGTAGGGAAAATATGAAAGAAAATGTTTATTTTTTACAACATTAATGTTTTTAATATAAATTTTTTCAGGCTGAAATGGGATTAGTGTTTGTAAAAATACATGCTCCATGGGAAGTGCTGAGTCGATATGGTGAAATTTTAAAGTTCAAAATGCCAATGAAAGAGGTTAGAGTTTTACAAAAGAATTCTTGTATATCTTATTTGTATGCATGTATTTAATAAAAATTATATTATAAAATATTAAATATTTTCATCAATTATAAATGGATACAGTAAATTTATATTTTTAGATTTTTTACATTCTCAAAGGAAATATAATTAAAATCTAAATAAAATTATTAATGTTTTCATCAAGAATTTTTGAGTTTTTATTAGATTGATGCATATGCTGCTGAATTTCTGTATAGGTATCTTTTGTTAAAAATATAGCAGAAAATTCTTTTGTTACAATTTAAGATCAAATGATTTTCACCAGTTTGTTTCTGAAATAAAGAAATTTATGGACAACTTAGTAACAACTGACTTCCAAGCTTGGATTAGAATTTTCTGTCGAGTATGGCTCATATGGAGAACAAGCAGCCTCTTGGACCATTAAGTGTGATCTTTAATAAAATTTACATTTTGTTAGAAAAGTATATTCTATCGTACTTTAAAATATTTTTATCTTTGAAAAGTAATTAAAATTTCAAAATTTTTAAGGATTTATTTTGATAAGATCTGGCAAAGGTGTCATCAGTTACAAAGTACAAGAAGTACCAGAAGACTCAACTCAATTTTTTTTTGAAATACTTGTATATATTAGTGTGCCTCTTACATCCTCATCTTCAATAAAGAAATAAATTAACTTTATTTATATTAATTCTCTTTACTTTAATTTTGAAATGTAAAATTAAAATGTAGAATAGAGTATTATTTTAAGGAATAAAAAACTCAACTGGGAAATATTTCAACATTCAAGAAACTTTTAAAAGAGAAATAAAGGTATGATTACTTAGCTTAAAAATTTATTGGTCAAGGCAGACAGGTGAATTAAAGGAGAGGGGATAAATCAGTCTGAATAATTATGTTTTAAGTTACTTTTAATGGAATTTAATTAATTTTTGAAATATACTATTTATTGAATATTTATGTGGTTTAATTTGGAATATGAAATTTAATATCAATCTTGCATTATTTAAATATACTTTTAATTGATTTATTGTTTTAGTATAGTTAATATCAAAAGAGGATTCTACCTCAAAGAATTTTGAAAATGGTATATGTAACCGTAATCTAACACAACCGTAACATAAGTAACCAAATCTAAGCTTTTTTTTTTTTTTTTTTTAAGCAAAACCATTTGAAGTTTCTGAAATGTGACTTTAAAAGATTACACAGTCAAACTATTACAACCTTATTTGGGCAGCTTGCTTTATTCAGTCATAAATCATTTAGCTAGACTAACCCACATAGCTATTTGTATTATATCATTTGACTGGATGTAGAATATATAATCTAGTATAATTATAAAAAAATGTCAACTTAAGAACTATCTTGGTAACTGATTAATACTTGCAACTAGAAAACTGTGAGCTTCTTATTTGATAATACTAAAAGACTTTATGTGATATAATTGGAACTGCTACATTGAACCTCAAATTGCGAGCATAGCAGTGAATGGTTGTATTGAAAATAATATACCAATTCACAAGTATCTTTTAACAACCATTCAAAAGTATGGGATCCAGCTCCATAAATTTTTATTCAGTGTTAAAGTGATATTTTGGTGAATTAAACCAAATTTCTTTTGAAACTGATTTTGGTTGGTTTAATTTCATTGATGTAATCTGAGTGATTTTCTGATCTAAAGAGAAAAATTGTGTTTTCCCCCCCTTAATCATTTATTCCTTAAATAATTCCTAAACCCAGCAGAACAAATTCTATTCAAAATCAGTCTATTTCTCGTATTATCATAGCCATCAATATATCTCTTTTGAGTCCTCTATCAAAGTCGTATAATTCATAGTTTGTTTTGTTGAGGGAAAATATTTGCTTGCTACATGTTAAATTTGTCATGGATTGCTCTAGTAGTTGTTTGAGAGTCAAGGTGTTAAACAAAGCTTTTCAGCTTCTGATGCTTGTTTTCTTTTTATTAACAAAAATAATGATGTTTATAAAAACATTGAATCAGTAGAATTTGTATTATTGATACGTAAAAGCATTCTGTATGAATTGTGTCATAAGGGGAATAGAATGTAGAAATTAATTATGTTGAACGTTTTCTGTACAAGCATATGCATAAATCTAATAATTTTATAAATTGTGCTAAAATATATTTGTAAAACTTTGAGCTGTATCATTTATTATTTTCTATACTCTAATTCATTTCAATGGGTAAAAAAAAATTATATGTGTTTTTTATTTATTAAAGCTGTTATGTGGTAAGTATTATCTGGTTTTTTTTTTTTTTTGTTTGTTTGTTTAAGTTTTAATTTTTAAAATACTAACTGAAACCTATTTCCTACTAATGAATTTTAGGTACTTGCATATTATCCTGTTGATATTAAGTTATATGATTCCCCATTAGTGAGATTTTAGAATGAAAATATATTTTGAAAATCAATGATTTTGCTAGATACTGAATAATGAAATTATTCTGTATAAAGTATACATTATACTTTATAAAAATCATGTGAATGAATCTCACTAATGTTTTTAGTTTGGTAGGATTTAAGCAAGTACCAGAATTTGTTTTATTAACCTGATTTTCAATGAATGATTTTCCTTCCTAGAGCTTGTTTGATTTGCCTGAAAGATCTTCATCTAATGTAAGCATGACTGTTTTTTCATTTTTCATTGTACTAAATAAGTTAAATTTTAGACACCAAACTGACTGTTATATTTTGATTGAGTAAATCAGCTTCCTCTTAAAAACTCATTTACATTACTCATCCTGTTTTATTTTATGCAGCAAAATTACATGAAAGTGGTAAATTTTTTTGTTATCTATGTGTGACAATTGTTTCTTATGTGCTCTTTCTTTTTTTATGTAGTATAAGCAGTGTTTTAGTGTCATAGCGTGGATTTCTGCTACCTGGTACATTTACCCCATCCCCCTAGAAACACTTCCATATATTCAACAAATTGTGTAAATTAAATAAAGTTGACTTTACAATAATTAACAAATTTAGGTGCGTATGCAATTTTATCAAAGTATAAAATAAACAATAACAACACTGCCACAGCTCTTCAAATAACAAAAGAGTTGAAGAAATTAAATGTCACCTGTTCACCATCATGTCTTATTTTCTTATTTTGAATAAAAAAATTTACAATCTTTTATTTAACTTCATTTAGAAATGTAAGTATATTTGTTGTAATAAAATCTTCCAACTCTATTTTGAACCACTTCCACTCATCCAATTGCCTTGAAATTCTGCATAAGTACCTATACAATCCTGATGACAATGCATTTATATGACCTTGGCCTGATACTGTAGACAGTTCAGTCAGTCCATGCTGCCCCCAGATTTGTACCACCCAGGGCAAGTTTAGCTCCCTTTGCCCCCCTCACACTACACCTCTGCAATGTTTCATTTATTTTTAGATCCAATTTTTTTAAGAATTAAATTTTTAAGTGTGTGTTATTTAGAATATTTAATTTACATGTAGTATGAATTTATACATTAAAGAGAGGAAAGGCTGTTATGAGTTTGAAATATATCTGTAATTTGTAAGATTATACATATTTTTATTTCCTAAACATAGTGAGGAGATTTTTTCACAACCCCCTAAATAAATATGAGTTTAAAGATTTTTATTTGATGTATAATGGTCTCATGCAAATATGTATTGCAAGTCTTTTTTCATAAAAATATTATTTCAAGTTTTTATTTTTAATTAAATAATATATATATATATGTATATAAATTATATATATACTAGGGGAAATGATTAAAAAAGGAAACTGACTTTGTAAAACATTTTATTTTGAAGTCATACATATTTACTTATTATCACTTTCAATATACACTTTTCCTCTATCCCTACACTGCTCCATGAGAATCTTCCATTGTCAAAACAGTGCTGGAAGTCTTCATCTGTCAGCTCCTTTAGGATGTGTGCCGCTTTCTCTTTCACAGCTTCAAAAGACTTCAATCTTGTACCTTTAAATGCAGATTTCACTTTAGAAAACAGATAGAAAATGCATGAACACAACATCCAGTGAATAAGGCATACAGTTTAACACTGGGATGCTGTACTTGGCCAAGAAACCTATTAACAGACTATGTGGAATGACTTGTCCTTCCACAATTCGGGTTTTTCTTTTTCTTTCTCGGAGTTCAGCAAAAATGTGAAGGTAGAAATGTTGATTAATAGTTTGACCTTTATGAACTGATTGAAGGTACACAATCCCTTCAATATTTAAAAAAAAAAACATCATTGTTTTGAATTTTGATTTACTCATTCGAGCTTTTATGGCTCTCGGGGAAGATGGGCTATTCCAGTACATGGATTGGTGCTTTGTTTTAAGATCAAAACCCAAATTTTTCGCTTGTTATCGTTTCCATTAACTTTGTGTCATTTTCAGTGGCATTCAAAGTGTTAGTAGAAACCTTTTTACGAGCTTCTTCTTGTTCAAATGTTAGAATTTTCGACACCATTTTTGCACTCTTTTTTTTTTTTTTTGCATGCTAAAATTGTTATTTAAAATTTGCCATACAGATTCTTGTCAATTCTTACAATCTCAGCTATTGTATGAATACTTAACCGATGGCCAGATTACTGATTTTTCGATATTGTCATCCGTTTTTTACATAGAAGGGTGACACCGGTTTTAATAATCTTCAACGTCTTCTCAGCCATCTAGAAAAGGCTTAAACCTCTTAAAAACACATGCACATAATAAGCATTCATTGCCATACACTTATTTTAATTAATTATGAGTTTCAGTAGTGGTTTTTCCAAGCTTCCTGGGAAGTTTCATAACAATTTGCTGCTCATTTATTTTTTCAACCAAAAAAAATTGACTCTAATGCAAATGAAGGCTACAGCTATACGGAATTGTTTACAGAAGCAAGAGGCACTGCATTCGAAAGATAAGGCTTCATTCTAAACAGCTGTTGGTCACTGACGTTTGCTGCATGTGTACTTCTCATGTATCCACATATCATGTGTGAATATATATATATATATTTATAATGAATATTTAAATGATCAAGAAACTATTATTTCTTTCTGGATATTTATGATCCTTTGTTAATAACAATTTAGTGTCAATTCCTTGTAGTGCTGTTCCTTAGTGTGAGTTCTGATCTTTTCATATTTTGTTCATTTCTTTGACATGATTGGTATTATATGAGATAAGTAACTTAATCAATTCGCTCTTATGTGGGTAATTATATAGTTTTAATATCAATTATTTATGAAAAATAAGGATTACAATTTAGAAAATATGATGTAGATTTGAATAAATGCTTGGTATTGAGATTAATGCATGATTTAAAATTAAAAAATGTTTAAATATATATCCTCTTCAATCAGCTTGTAAAGACTTCCATTAGTGAGAACCTTTTCAAATATAGAAATCTTTCTTATGTCAATGCAGATGCGTGATAAACTGCATTGTTGGATGCCTTCAGGGGATTGCAATCTTTAGGTAGGTATAATAATTCATGATCCTGAGGCATCCTAGTGATCTCTTTCTTTCCCATTTGGTTTACTGTCTCAGGTAAACATGGGAGGTATGCGGCCGCCCCCCCCCCAGATACCCTGGTGATCCTTCTTTATTTTTGGCTCTCCTTGTCAATCAATTTTTCTTTTTAACGGGTTTCCTTTAACTCGCATTGTATGTCTGGGTCAAATCTATAAAAGCTGTTTTCTCACATTTTAAAGTTTTCAATTGAGCTGAAATTTTCTGCACACAATTGTTTTGGATGAGAATATGATAATTTAATAATTAATAAATATTAGTTAAAACTAAATATTTAAAAAATTAAGTTTTTATACCAAGTTTCACACCAAATCGTCAAATGGTCGCCAAATCCCTATCAAGACAGGTAAATGTTATGCAAAGTATAAAGTTGGAAAGAAAACCCATGTTTAAAAAAAATAGTTTTTTACTGGTATTATTACCCTTTTTTTTCCCCAAAAAAGTCTAGGTCATAGTTACTCCTTGTTTGGCTTAGCATAGCCATATCTGACTCGTAAGCCATTAAATTTTCTCATCACTCGTTCATTCACTCTACATTTTCGAATAATCTGTATTTAAATATTGGTATTATTTAAGATTCTTATTATTGGCCCTTGGGTTACCGTAGCGATCCTTCTCTATTTTCAACCCTCCTTTTCGTCAACCAATTTGTGTCTTTTCTT
The DNA here is from genome assembly GCA_019974015.1 of Nephila pilipes. Taxonomy (NCBI): domain Eukaryota; kingdom Metazoa; phylum Arthropoda; class Arachnida; order Araneae; family Nephilidae; genus Nephila; species Nephila pilipes. Next base: position 60,526 of record BMAW01080384.1, read on the forward strand.
CAATTTCTTCACGTCTAGACCTCAGTTAAATCTTTTTGGCGCAGCATAGCCATATCTGGCTCTTGCGCCAACAAATTTTACTTTCTCTCTCTCTCTCTCTCTCTCTCTCTCTTAAGATTCTTATTGTTAGCTAGAAAACAATGAATATTTTTGGTTTTAAATTGTATTAATGGGCAAAGAAAACTGATTGATATACATTTACTTATTTCTTTCAATGGTATATAAGTTCTTAATTAAGATATATATATATATATATGAATTTTATGAAATGTATTTTCTTTTTAATTATAATGATCTGAGAAACTTTCATACCTTTATTTAATTTGATATCATATAATTGAAATTTATTTTATTTTTTTCTTAATAAGCTTTTTTTTTTTTTTTTTTCATTTTGCCTGTTATAAAGACAAATTCTTTGAAATATTTAACAACTTTACAATAAATGTAAGATCAACTTAAGATGTTACCATGTATCATTTAAATATCATCATTGACTTTGTATTTCCTGTAAAATAATTGAAATTGTTAATTGACTGTAACAATAAATTTTTTTAGGAGTTGTTAATTATTACATTTGTTGTATTTTTTGTAGAAGTTAAGCTTAAAAGTACTAAAATTATTAGCATTTTAATTAAACTGATGCATATATGTTCAAATGTGGTATTTTGACAATTAATTTTCCTTTCATTTTAATAGTTAGAATTTGTTTTTACAAGTTTAATAACATTCTTATTTGCAATATTATAAAAACTAAATGAATACATTAGAAGTTTTTGAACTATGTTATAAAAATAAGTCTATGCTAATTTATAGTTTATTATTTTAAATTTGTTGAAACATTTGAATTCATTTTTTTAATGCCAATGATGATTACATTTTATTAATGTGAAAAAGAATTAAGGAAGTATTAATTTGTAAAAAATGGAAAGCCGAATGCAAATGAAATATATTTTTTTAAAAAAGCATATTTCCCTCTGTAGATATACTTTGATTATCCTCCATCAATTATACTATTATAATTGCTATTCAAGTGTGAGTATCATTTGTGATTTCTTGCAACCAGTCAATTTTATATTAACCTGTGCTTGCTACCCCTTTGTTTTGGAATTTTAGCTTTGGTTAAATAGCTTTATAAATTATAAAAATTAAAAATATTTTATTTTATTTTATTTTAAACAAAAGATATAAGTGAATTGGATAAAAAACATGTCACCATGATTTTGCAATTCAGAATTTGGGAAATTAATCTTTGCTTTATTTTAGACCTAGAGGAAGAAAAATCTTTTATGTTTATTGTTGATATAAAAGTTTTATTTTAAATTATTTTGAAAACTGGTATCAAAAGAATGATGTTATCTTAAACGTATCTAAGAAAATTTTAAGTAACAAAACAAATATGATATTTTAAGCATTCATGTGTGTTTTTCTTTTTTATTAACTGAAGAATACAATTATTAATGTATTTATAAATTGTTTCATTATCTTTTTTATTGACTAAAGAGAATTCTAATTTTTATTGCTAATGTTTATATTGCATCTGCATAATCATTTATGGTACTATATCATGCTTTTCTTGAAAACTGTTTCAGTCACTTATTAACTGTAAAAAATATGCCAATTTACTTTTAAATGCTATTTATATTGCAGAATACATGTATTAAAGTTATTCAATTTTTTTAAAAAAAGTTGTATGAAATGCAGTTTTAACATCTCAGAATATGTCTTATAATATAAATCAAATTTGTACAACAAGTTTTTATTTTATAACTTGTTATTTAATAAAATAAAGGTTGAGTAATTAACTTCGTTTGCATGTTTTGCAATGCATGATAGGAATGATGTGTGATATCTAATTTGTTTTATTGAAGAAAAAATACTCTAAAATTTATTTTTATGTATAATGGTTTTCTACTAGCATGCATTTTTAATTCTTCAAAATTTGAGTGTGCTTAATGCTTCTATACCTTTTCTGATTGACTGTTCTGAGTGTCTTCAGCATAATACCTTTTAACTTTTAATGGAAAGTTATTTAAATTTATATGTTCATTATTTTTCTTAATACAAACTTAATGCTGGTTATAGATATTCTTGCCATTTTAAGCTGTGAAATGCTGTGATTTTATCTACACTCTAATTATATATTCATTTCTTTTATTTTTTAAAATATTTTTATATTTCTGAATTGATATTTTTAAAAGTTTTAAAGTCTTGTTTAAAATTATATAAATATGATGATATACGGAAGCAACTCTTTTGACATTTTTTAGAAGAATTTAATTGTTTTAAATTTGTTTTGATAATTTAAAATCTTATTTTGTATTATTAGTTTCTATATTAAAATTTCTAAGTTTATATTAATTCTAGAGGAGGGGAATTAAGACATGCTAATTTTTATGTGCTTATGTTTCATAAGCCTTTTATAAAATTTCATTTTACTTCAAATCTCTTTTTGCTTTCACAACCATTTAAATAGGTTAAATATTTTAAGTCATGAATATATTGAATATTTTTAGTATTCTTTTAAAGATCTCTAAAGAACCAATTTTATTTTCAAACAAATATGCTTTATAATTTGTTCTTATTAATTTAAAAGAAAAAATATTTTAATCAAAGTCCTTTTTTTTTTTTAAGCTTTGATGACTAAATCTCAAATATTTTCCTGCTGAAAATCTTTGCAGGTACCTGATTTTGACTTTTCAAAGTATTATTTTCGTAATTTGTTCAACCGCATGACTGGATTAGCTCAAAGTGTTTCTGATCTCATGCGCCCAGAATTTAAATTTAAAGATTGCCGCTTTTCTACTGTTTATTCAAGAGATAAGGAGTACTTGTAAGTATCTAATTTACTCTTATTTTATGACAAATAATTGCATTATAATGATGGAACAAACTATTAAATTTGTATTAATAAATTAATGCATTTTGTATTTCATTGAAAATTGATTTTTAAATCTCTGATTTTGATTATTGTGTGACATTTCCATGACTATTGCTAAAATTTGTATCATTTGCATATTAAAAAGGAAGATGTATCTACTCCTTTTTTTTTATTTACTTTTTTTATTATTGCATGTAAATGCTCCAAAGCACTCATCTTTTCTCTAATTAAAAATAATAATAATAAACTATATGTGTTAATTGTATACTTTTATTTCAATGTATACTTTTATTTATTAATCTCTAGATTTTAGGTTAGCTATTTTTTTAAACTTAGCACATTAATTGATGATTATTAGTATGAAGTTAACAATTAAAGAAAATAACAAAATTTAGATAGCAATCTCTGAAAAATATAAAAAATTAATTAAAGTTTAAAAACTGCAAATGTTATAGTAGTGAATGAGAAATGCATTAAATTACCAAAGTAACTGCACAAACTTAAAACATAAACAGACTGCTCTAAATTAAAAACATAGAATATATTGTAATGAAAAAAGCTAATGTTTCCAGAAAAATAAAATATATACATAATGATTTTAGTTTTAAAAAAATATATAAAAACCGTTAATTAAAAGTTACAAATTAGTTAAATACATAAATACTCAAAAACATAGCAATCTATAGATATAAGAAGAGAGATAATGAAAAATACTTATTGTATGGAATTGTGCTTATCTCAATCCCATATATATTCAGAAATTGTATCCTTAGGATGCATTATTTAGCACTGTTTATGAGTTTGAAAGTTAAAATGTATACTTAATGTGAAAACTTTTATTGTTCAACCAAAAAATTGCATAATATCCATAGATTTTCTTCATAATCACACACACACACTTGAAGAAATAATTTATTCAATTTTTAATCTGTCATTGTGTAATATTTCATCAATTAAAAAAAAATATCACAACCATTAAAATTTATTTAAATATTTTTTTACCTTATTTTAATTTAAATATTTAGTTTATGGTATTTTAAATCATACACATACACAAAAAACCTTATTGAACATAATTTTAAACTAAATTTGCTGTGATATTGTCTGATTATATCTGGGAACTAGATTGTATTCTTCTATATGCAGGATTATAAGTATAATGCAATTACTATATATTTTTCATTATTAAAAGTAGAAAAGAAAACGAACACAATTCATTAATGATCCAAAACAAATGTATCTCTTAATTTTTTTTTTTTTTTAGTGTTAGAATTAAATAGAGATTTGCCTGTTGTGAAATGTTCATTAATAAGCTAGTTTTTAATGTTAATATTCCAAAGTTGTATTTTCTTTATTTTCCTTATAAAGTATGATTAATCTAAATATTTTCCCTATTTTTAGATTTAATATACCTCGCAGAAAAGAAGATTTCTTCTCCCCGGCTCAGAGATCTAGAATAGTGCAATTTATTTTAAAACGGAAGAGTTTTACTGAAAATCATACTGATGTATTTGGATTTGGTAAGTTTTATTTCCAAAATTGTAATTAATTCTGCAGATATAATTTTCATGAAATGTTAGCTTCAGTTATTGCAGTTATTCATTTATGACAAACTAGTTAAACTGACAGATGTTATCTTGCCAATGTATATTTATCTCTCTCTATATAAAAATGGATCATTTGTATGTAATCTGTAATTTGTTGCAGAAAAATTCATTGTGGAAAAATGAAAGATATCTCATACTGATGAGATTTTTTATTTTTATTGGTATAAATTGATGATGAACTATATACAATTTTTTATTTGTAATTAACATGAATGAACAATATTTTTTACTGTTCCATTTGCTATAAATTTTGCTTCAAACGATTTAAACTAGTACTAAAATTTAGCGTAAAAGAGAGTGGATAAATAATACTTTTGGTTTTCTGATTTGATTTATTGATGTATGGAGTTATTGTGGTTCTTACTCTGGTGCAAGCAACTTAAAGCTAACCACGAGAAAATCTTGGATTTTCTCAATTTAATCCTGCAATGCACAGTGACGATGTCATTTGAAAGCATGAGTTGTATTTCCGAATATGTTCTAGAAAGTGTTTAGTCTCCCGAGTAACTCCAGCCACATAAGCTAAAAAGTGACTCTGGTGGTGGCAAATTGACTTTGCCATTGGAGCAACCCCTACTAGGCATTTCTTTTTGAAACTTCAAAGAAAACACAAATTAGTCATTCAATCAATGAATCATGGTGATGCATTCTGTAATCATAGTCTTTATCATAATTGAATGCTGCATTCTTGAGATCCGTTTTCATTGTTGATTGACTCTGCCATAAGTGCTCAACTTCCTATCATGCATCTCACTCTTCAGGTGTTGCAGCTGCTCTTAAAGTAAGAGTTCACGTTCGTTAAAATTCAACTCGTGATCTCACTATTCAGATGTTTCAACATCTCTTGAAGAAGAGGCTCTGATTTGTACTGTTTCCTATCGCATGTCTAGCTCTTTAGATGTTTCAGCAACTTTACTGGCTGACAGTTGCCATGCATGTCTGGTTGATCTTCCAATGTATAATTTCTTTTGGTGGTAATTTAAATACTATCCAGTACTGAGTGTTTGATGAAAGGTGAGAAGAAGAATTGAATGTTATTTGCCTGTGTACAAAATAAAAATAGAAGTTATTCTCCTTACTCAAATACCAATGTATACCAATAGCACTATCTAGTACCGAGTTACAATTAAGTGAATAGGACTGAAATATTCTCTGCACTTAATGTGTACAAATTTTCATGGCAATCAGCTGAGGTTATAGAAGTTGTTGCGCTGTAGCACCACTTAGAGTGAGTTACAACATAGTGGATAGTATATAACCTACTCCATGAAAAAATACATATATGTGTCAACTTTCATAGTGATTGGTGTTAAAGTATTGAAGTCTGTTAATCTCAAACATATATACCAACATCCATTTTTATATATGTAGATGTGGCTTTGGTAGCCTAGTGGTCATGGTTGTGGACTCACAGTCAATGGTTTTCATCAATTCGGGAGCTCAAGCCTTGATGCCACTAAAGACCTGCCGTGTAGTCAAGGCTGATGCATGTTAAATATGTCAAGGCTCAAAGTCCTCTCTTTGGTGTGGTGGGGAAGTTAGGAAAGGGAGGTGCCAGCTCAGGTGTTGTCCTTGTCATTTGACCAAGATTCAAAATTACAAGGTCTGTTGCCAATAGCCCCTGTGTTGCTTCTAGTGTGCCATTAATAAAACCGATGAATCGATATATATATAGATATTAGCCATCCGAGGAACTAGTGTTTCAGCCAACAGCAAAATGGTCACCCCAATACTTTTCAACGCCTCCTCTTCATTAGTAATGAATTTAATTTTCAACAAAAATAGTCATAACATTTTTTATAAAAGTTTTTGCGTATGTGTTTAGTGCTTGCTTTTACTAGTAAGAAACTTAATTTTCAAAAATGTGCTATAATACACTTCCCCTAATTTTTTTTTATTTGAATGTAATAAAATATATATGGAAATAAAAGTTTGTTTTAGGACAGCAATAATGACATTGTAGCTTAAACTATATTCAATTTAATAATTTATCATTTGTTTACATTTTTAATATCTAAAAATATTATTGTCTACTTCAATATTTTATTGTTTATTAGTCACTTAATAGGCTATTGCTTTAGTCGACAACAAAATGGTCACCCAAGCACTTTTCAAAAAGTGCTTTCTGTATACCTTTTCTGGTCTAAATAAATAAGTGAGCAAGTGATTGGATGAATAAATCAATAAAATTTCCATTCCATTGTCATATTATCATTTGCTTTAATTCTAATATTTAATTTTAAAAAAAAAGATTAGCATCTATCATGACTAAATTTGTTCTAGGCAGAATTTTGCATGATTTTTTTTAATTAAATTGTTTTATATTTGTTGAAAGAATTTCATTTATTAATAGATAGTTTTAAAAAATATGACAAATGATCCTTTAAATATTAAAAAGTTTTGGAAGTAATGTATGGAACAAATGTACAAATACTTATAAGAGATTTTATTATCAAAAAGGTATGACAAATTGAAAAATACAATTCACTAATTGAAGAATACTAATTCACTAATTGAAAAATACAATTTTTTATGAAATATAATCAATTTTTTATTTAAATTTTTAGTTGTGTGTTGTATTGATGTTAAATCAATAATTATCAGTTTTTTTTAATATATTACTATTAAAAATGTTTTTTGTTTCAAAAAATTAATTAGAAAAAAAATATTTTTATTCTATAAAAAAAATCTTTACAAATATTAGAAATAAAATATTGTACTGTTGCAAATTTTAGCTCCATTGTTTTTTCATTAATTGTAATAATAAGTACTCCGAGTAATTAAATTACTTATGAATTTATCTCTATCTATGTATATTTGTGTAGAATATGTGTATATATACAAACACACATTAAAAAGATGTGTGTGTGTGTGTTTTAATCTCTCATTAGATTCATTGAATACTAACTAAATTCACTTTGTAATATTTTTCATTATAGGATTAAAAATTATTCTGAATTTAAATTAAATCAACTCATTCATGTTTTCTTTTATGTAATGAAATCATTTGGTCACAGAATAAAAGAAAAAGCTCTGTATAAAAATCACTAGATTGAATATCAGTGTTTTTAAGAATCTTAATAATTACAATAAAAAGTGTAGAGTACTCTCTGAAGAAAGAAAAAAAATTTAAGATTTTTTCATGTCCTGATTTAAAATGTGGAAAAGAATGTTAATAAATGAAATTGTTTATTAAATTTTTTAATAAATAAAACTTATATATTCTTCTGTACCTCAAATTTTTCACAAGATACTCCAATCTAAACTTATGTTTATTTTTATCATGTCATAACTCAGTGGCAAGAAACAGTATGAGAAAATTAAACTTCAGCTACATTTTGATATTATGAAAGAGTAGGATTTTTTCTTAAAAAACTTTTTAAAACCTTAGGAATTGTGAGTGTGAACAATTTTAGTAGCTTGTTTAGAACACTAAAAAAATATATGAGAACTTAAAATTTGCTGTTTAGAAATAATTTTATTCCCTATTTTGTAAAGCAATGGAAATTTAACATCATCATATAGTATTTGTGAAGGAAAATATGTATATAGGATGGGGAGTTTTATTATAATGAGACTTTAATCTTTTGTTGTATAGTAAGGAATTATTTCTAAGGAATGATTATTTAAAATTAATTATAAAATTTTATATATATATAACAATGTCAGTATTCTTTTTTAAAAAATATGTATTAACTTTTCAAGAAATAAAATTAATATCTTATATCTGAGATTTATGTAAAATATTCTTTTTTAGGAATCAAGAAATTGTTAGCTGATGGTATTTATACTGCTGCTTATCCTTTACATGAAGTAAAATATGATTTGTGGAATAAATTTTTAAAAATAAATTGCATCTTAAAAGTTTTAATAAGATGTTTAATTGTACTTTTTTTAAATTTTTTTTTCCTAGGGAGATCTGAGTGATAAATCACCTAAAAATCCACGATGGTTTCTATTAGATAATTGGGCTGCATACTCATGTTTATTTAAGAAACAACCCTTAGATGAAATAAAGTAACTTTATAATTTTGATTATAAATTTTGAAATTTTCTTAAAATTTGATTATTTCAAGTATATATGTTGCTTTATATATATATATATAATAAAATATATAAAAAAAATTGGATTACATATCAGTGTATATTTGATAATTATGTATGCTTTTTATTTATGTTTTTAAAAAAAATTTCTGATTATCAACAATCCTAATTTCAATATTCATTATCATTGGCTGATTTTTTTAGTGTATTCAAATGACCTTAACTAACCAATACACATGAATGCTATACACTTGCTTCATTTTTTTTTATTTGCACATATATTGAAAAATCGTAGCTGATTAGTGTTTTGACCTTTTTCCTTTGATTGTTTTTTAAATGTATTCTTAAAAAAAATTTAACCATAAAAATTATAGATGCAGATGCTTTTTGCATGCAAAATTTAGACGTTTCCAGCCGCTTTCTGTAGAAATGCACTAACACATGTAAATATTCAAAAGGATGAAGCTATCTGATTGTTGGAGTTTTGGCATGTAAGGGATTGGTATGCTTCTCAGATTTTGTCAACAATAGAAAATATGAAAATTTGTTTTATATTAAATTATGCTTCTTGAACAATTGAATTTCATGGAAATGTTATGTTAAAAAATTACGTGTTTAGAACATTGGTAAGATACTTATTTGAAATAACCCAAAATTTCTTCACAATGCATGTTTGCTTTATTTATTGTTGGGCAAAGGAATAAATGTCAAGCCGAAGGCCATTATTAAACAATATTAAGAGGCTGTAAATATTAGTTCACAGATTTTTATTTTTTTCGTTAAATCTCTTGTTTCCAATCAAGGAGATTTCTTTTTAGAATTATTCATATCCAAAACAGTATACATGAATTATAAAAAAAAAAATGACCAGTTCATGAAGTAGCCATCATATCAGGATCTTTTGACAAGCATGGGGATAATCAAAAAGTACACCAAAAACTATTGAGTAAAATATTTGCAGAAAGATTACTGTGTGATTGAATATGCAATAGATCTATCAAAGTTGACTTTTATAGTCCTCACTAGTAAGAAAATGACATCTATGTATTAACCACATCTGTAAATTGTTTGTTAGTCATTTAGAATAAGACATTCAGGCATAATTTATTATTAATTTTTGAATTGACCAGTTGAAGAGAGTGGACTTTCTTGCACATTTATATTGTTTTACTTTATAATAAGTTTCATTTTATTGAATGTTACCTCATATTATATAAGGTTTATATATATATATATATATATAAATTATTTCTATAGATTGAGGATTTTTTTTTTAAGAATTAAAAGATCTTGTGTGAATTGAAAGTACGCACACATTTTGGAGCTTCAGGAAATATGAATGGATTAAAGAAAAGAAAAAAGTACTGAGTAAATCTGAATCATAAAATAAAATATGTGTTAATAAAATGCAAATATCCATTTGATATTGCATAGTTAAATCTTTTTATATAGAAATTCCCAGGGTATGTTGAGTCACCTAGAAAGAATTCAGAGTGCTGTATCTACTTAAAATTATGTAACTGTATGCATAATAAAAAATACTTAATTTTTTTTTAAATTTAAGATAACCTCTAAGGACATGTAAGAAAATGAGATACATATTCAAATCTGAGCAATGTTTTTTGTGTGTTGGCCAGGTTGCTAAAGTCTCTTGGGTGGTCATCTTTAAGAAATTCTACTGTATATATAATTTCACACTGAGAAAGGAAATATTTAAGAGATTAAGTTTGTATGAATACCTCTGTAGTAATTATTATATTTTTTAAATGTTGATATTTGAGAGCCATTTTTTTAACCTCTAATGGACCATAAAAAAAAAGGATAAGAGTACTGAACTAGATGAAAGTTAAAGTTATGTGCAAACATTGATACTTTTCAACATAATTCTCGAATAGAAAATTCTCGCATTTGTCATATCGGTGGACGAACTTTCCAATCCCCTCTTTGAGGAATGTTTCTTCCTGTGATGCAAGATGAACCTGCACTTTGTTTTGAAGCTCCTCAATGGTCTGAAAACTTTTGCCTCTTAGCCAGTTCTTCAATTCAAGGAAAATATTAATAAATCCTCAACACTAAGTCAGAGCTATACACTGAATATTCAAACACATCCATCACAAGCAGCACTGAGAGTGAAAGGAAGAAGGGCACTTTCATGAATCAGGACAATAGAAATCAATATTCCTCTGTTGTTTTGATGGCTCTTCACTTTCATCGTAAAGTCAGACAGTAAACAGTAGCATTGATTGTGTCTCGAATTCCATAAACTCAACACGAAAGACACTTTTTTGATCCAAAAAGTCCTTTATCATAACCATCCTGCTGTTGAAGGTTCCTTTGAACAGACTTGGTTATTCTTGTCCCCATTGATTGTGAATGTGGATTCACCTGCTTTAAATTGTCTACACCATTAATGCATAGCCCCATCATTCACAAAGGTTTACTCGACTAACTTTTCAGTACATTTCTGTTGCATTATTCTCTTCTGCTTGAAGAAAGTGTGTAACACTACACAACTTGAACTTGGTGGGAGCATTAATTGTATCATCAATGCTAGCGTACCTACAGCCCAGCTTAAAATCCCTAGATGGCATCAGTAATAGCAGAGGTCATAACCACCCATGCATCCATCCCAACTCTTACCATTTTTCTTGTTTAGTAGCTTGAGTCGAAGTTGAAAAAAAAATTATTGTATATATATAATTAGAAATTTGTAAAAAAAAAAATTTAATTCCTTACTTTTTTCTCATAGTTTTTATCTTTAGTTAATTTCTCCTTTTTAAACTTTATCTTCGTTTTGTTATGTAAGTTTCTTCTAATGATCTTTTTAATGTCTATTTATAAAATTTTGTGAGCATTAAATATATTTATGCATTTATTTGCAGGCATTATTTTGGAGTTAAAATTGGTTTATATTTTGCTTGGTTGGGTTTCTACACTTACATGCTGATCCCTGCTTCTATTGTTGGAATTTTATGTTTTATTTATGGATGTTTGACTATGAATTCCAATGTTCCTAGGTAAATAGTTTCAAATGTTGCAATTATTTCTTTATAACCAAAGTATTAGCTTTTATAATAATAAAATTTATAACATCTCTTAATTTTTTTAGAAAGCGAAATACATTGTCTTTAGGGCTCATTACAGGAAAGTTATTAGAAAAAATATCATTTCACTTGTGCTTAAAATATTAGAATTCTGTTATGCCTATCTTTGTATTTTATCTATACATAAACCAATCAATTGTTGATAAGAATACCTGTAGTAATTATCAGAAATGATAAAAGTTATTATAATCTTCAAAATTATCAATTTATGAATATCAATTGAGATTTCTATTTAAGTTGAATTTTTTTAGATGTACATTTATGCATTGATATAGTTTTTAAGTAATCTTTTAATCTTAGTAAAAAAAAGCATAATTTTAAAAAAAAAGTTTTTTTTAAATATTATTGTTATATGTTTTAATTTATAAAATTACTTTATTCTAATGTGTTTTGTTTAAATCTGAAATCTCTACCAGACATTAGGTTACTTTTATATAAATTCATTACAATTATCAATGAATTAAAATATTTTTTCATATTTTGTTGGAATGTCATCAAATTTTATTTTTCCTTTTCTTGAAAAAAATAATACATTATAATAACATTTAATACATTTCTGTTAAAAATAATAACATTTAATACATTTCTGTTATTATTCTAAGTTGTAATAAATTTATATGAATGTGACAAACTTTTTTCTACAATAAATATAATGATTTTTAGCTTCCGGTATTTCATGTATACAGCTCTCAGATGCAGATGGTAGTGTAGCTACGAATTTTGAGAAATAATTATTTTGCCTTCTTTGCAATATGGAAATAGTCTTTATTAGAATATATGTACATTTTAAATTCAACTTTTAAGTGAATCTTTTCGAGAATTTCCAATAGTTTTTTTTTAAGAAAGATGCTATTCGAAAATACTTTGTAATGAATTGGCTGTGATTGTTTAGTGAACTAAATTGTGTTTGGGCGAAATTGTTTAAAAACTAAGTGTTTCTTGAAATAATCTAAACTGCTTCATTCATTACTATTCTTGTATTAAATTATCTTATCTATTTATCATTCTTTAAATTCATTATCAATATATTCAAAACAAAATTATTAGGAATTCATTGAATAAAATAACAATGAATGTTATGTATTTAAAAGAAGAAAAAAAAGTAACTATTAAATATTTTTTGGAACAAAACTTAGAGATAAACTAAAATGTTAAGGTGAATTTTAAAATGAGGGTGAACGCTTCATTTTCTTTTTATTTATTTTATTAATTTTGATGTTTATTTTCTTTTGGTTATTTTATAAAATCTTATAAAGCTTTAAAAATTTTATAATTGGTAGACAATAAGCTGCTTTTGTCTTTTTTGCAATATCCATGTTTCTATGGGGTAAGTTATCATAGTTTGTATGAAAACATATTAGTAAGTTATATTCATTGAAACATCGTAAATCACATACAAACTTGCTGGTTTTATTTTGTAAATTTTAATATTTCTAATAAAAATCATGTTCTTTGAAATTTAAATTTATCTTTTTTTTTTTTTATCATTTAGTAATGAAATTTGTGAAAGTAATTTTGTCATGTGTCCAAGATGTGATAAAGAATGTCATTATTGGGTTTTAAATGAATCTTGTAAAGCTTCAAAAGTCACATATTTGGTTGACAATGCTGCCACTGTCTTTTTTGCAATATTCATGTCTCTGTGGGGTAAGTTATCATAAACTGTATCATGTTTCACTTATGCAATATTTATTTCAAAAAGAATTAGCTATTCTATTGAAATTAATGTTATTCATTTACTAAAGTGATTTGAATATTTAAAGAATTGTTGATTCTCAGACTTTACAGAACTATGCATTAAGAATATCTTTTAAAAGTTTTACATGGAAATTTATATCAAGTTTCTAAGCATGAGATATTGATCTGTGGGTATTTTGTCATATTTTTTCAAAAGCTGTTTGCTTATTTTTTCTTTTAAGATATTTGGTATCCTGGGGAGGGATTTAATGGAGATCCTAAGCTTAGTTTATACTTGTAAATTGCTCCATTTTAAGTTGACCTAATCTAAATGGATGAGAGATGGAACTAAGTCTCTCTGCACCAAAGTGTATTATGGATACACTTCAATACAGGGCAAATATAGGCTTCCATTTTCTGTGAGAGCGAACTCAATTTGGATATGATGCTAAAGATTTAAGTTACCTATTCCATATTTTGAAAGTCCTGTAGCAATTTTTCCTTAAAGCCAAGATCAAGACTGTTACAGGATCTCTCTAGATGGATGTGTAAGTGATCAAATCTGCTCAGTGAAAGGATAGATTTCAAGTTGACATTTTATATTGTGATGAATTTTCACCTTTTGATTAGGAATGAACTTTGAATCCATATATATATATATTATAAGATGGCCAGTTCATGGGGAAAAAAAAGTTCTTGAGTTTGTTTGGTACATAAATTCTAGAACAACTTGTAGATGTATCGCAAAAAAGTTTCATGCCTGTATCAGGAAATTCCATATGTTTGAAAATTGGAGAACATTTATTTTCTTGTAAAGAAAGAAATTCAATAGCCAATATTTCAGATCATGAAAGACTGTTTACTACAACATTTTCTGATCCAGATGTGTACCAGATATTTGTGGAAAATTGTACAATCAAGCCAAGTTGGTCAAGGTGTATACCACACTTATCTTGTTTATTAGAAAAGACATAAGTAAAGCATTAGGATATATGTATATTATAAATTTGCATCCTTTTAACATGTATGCAAAATGAAGTTTGCTGTTGTAAATGGACAAAAGTATTTTTGTTCCACATTGTTTAATTTTCTAGAAAAAGAATGTAAGAGGCGTCTACTCATTATTTTCCAAATGACTCAGTACTCCTGCAACATCCTTATTAGTAGCATCAACCATTTTTAATTATATTGTTGTATACACATGATCCATTTGAACAATTGTCCTTATGAAACTATTCATTGTGAAATATCATCAGTCTGAAATTTTATGGGTATATTTTTACATGAATATGACTTATACTTTTAGATTATTGCTGCCTAGTTTATCTCATTGTATTAAAAAGAATTTTTCTAAGTCATTAGAGGATAGAATGCAGTTGATTTTTTAGGAGCTCTCAGTTGTTTTTTATTTGTATAGATGGGGTGATGAGAAAAAGTGACATTCTAAAGAATCTTGAGTGGGGTGGAAAATTATGAGCATTGATAGAACAGCTGTTGAGTATTATCTGTTGAGAAGAAGCGAATGTTAGTATGATTGAGATGCATATCAGGATTGTGTTAGGGAGGTTTTGGGAAAACCGAGGGGGGACTATTTGGTTGTGAAGAGATGTGGCGTTCTGTTATTTGGTTGCATTGAATAAAAAATATGTGATACTTAGATAAATATTTACACTATTTTAATTTTGGTTAATTTAAAATACTTAAGTTAATATTTACAAAATAAAGTACATGTCGCACTTCCACTTTCTACACATTATGGGATGCATGTCCCAAGCTAAAAAAGTATTGGAATGTCCTTGGACGTGACGTTCTAGTGGAAGTTTTGTAGAGCTCTGAATGTCTCTTCTCTTTGGAAATTTTTTGGTCTAATAGAATTGACCACGCCTCTTCTAAAACCGCGGGACATATTCCTTCATTTTGGTTGGATAACTGAAAGTGATAAAACAATTAATGGTCAATAGCACTCCAACCGGGGCAAGTATTGCCACCTGCTAAACTGGACATCTGATGTGTGGGTGTTCTCGGTTCCCAGGAGATCTGACATGAGAAATGGAAATGTTATTTTCCCTTTCTCACAAGTCCAGATGTCTTTAATGAGGATCTTGTCTGGATGTAAGGGGGACGTCAAACAAACTTGCTAAGTATGGTCACCACAAGTACATTTGTGTATTCTCCATTGTTGGTGAAAATTGTTTGATTAATTTGCAATGCTTTCAAAAATAAATCTTGAAATTTTGAGAAGGTCTATTGTTTCTTTTTTAAGATGTGAATGGATGACAGGATTTCTAATGTTCCTTGAGACATTAATGGTGAAGCACACATAATTTTAATATTCAGTAAGATGCTTAGATAAATTTTATTTCAAAATTTCTTAACTAAGTATTGAATATGTTTTTTTAGTGTCAATTTATTATTAAGGATTGTTCTTTAGGATTTTTATACTGAATATTGTAATTCTGTCAGTAACTTGTTTTTCCGTATACTTTTTGCATTTGCCATATACCATTTATTTATTTTTGCACCAAAAATTCTAATCCTTTTACTTCAAAAATTTAAAAATTATTTTTTCAGGTGCAGTATTTTTAGAAATGTGGAAAAGATATTCTGCTGACATCACTCATAGATGGGATTTAACAGGATTTGATACATCTGAAGTAAGTTTTTTTTATATTATGTATTGAAATTAGGATATATATTAACTGAAAAAATTAAATAATACAATGTATGTTTCTTAATTGTATTTAGTGAAGATTATTTCATGGCATTTTTTCACTAGCATAATTTTTCAGAAGATTCTGTGTAAAAAATTATTTTCATTTGTTGATGTTTTTTTTCTGTTAATATAGCTTTTAAACTAAACTCTTTGTTATTCCTGAGAGCTTAAAGCAAAATTTTGTAGTGTCATATTATTCTTAAATACCTAATTAACTTAAAGCTTTCATTTTATATTTGTGTTCTTCATATAATTCTTCATTTGTTATTTACAGGAGCATCCTCGCCCTGAATATTTGGCTAGGCTGGCTAATGAAAGAAAAAAGAAACTAAATTTTATTACAAGAGTAAGCTTATTTTTAAATTTTATGTTAGATTAATGTATGATAAATAAACATTTCTTGAATGCTCGTCAATTTTAATTGAACCCCCTTCCCCTGAAAAGCCCTTGAATTTTGCTTTGAAAAAGTATGATCATGTATAAGAATTATTGAAAAGTCATCTCTTTTTAAAATAATGTAATAATATACATTTATGTAAGTATAAATAAAGATTTTTTTTTATCATTTATTTTATTGATAAAGTTGTGTTCTTCTTTCATGATATTGGGTTTTGTTTCAAATATTTATATACTGATTACATTCTTTGCTATTAATTTAGGAAAATTCATTAATTTTTTTCAAGGGTCTTGATAGCACTGTATAAGTCTTAAAATTTGTGGTTATCAGTTAATCTCATTTCAGCCAATAAATGCTTTTGTATGGAATAATAGCAACTAGACCTCAAAGTTTTCACATGATTTGGTGTGGGAAATTTAGAATCGGTTATCAGTTTAAGTGTTGTCTTCGTCATTTGACCTCTATTTAGGATTTTTAGGTCTGTTTTCATTATCACGTTGTGATTCTCTTGCCTGAAAAAAATTATATATAAGTATTTTGTATTCTATTTCACAAATAAAGATGGAAATTTACTGACTTATACTGTTTAAATATCTTTTCTTTTTTTCTTTCCTTTTCTTTTTTTTTTTCCCTCAATTTTTACAAAAAAAATTAAATTCAACATTTACTAAAAATTAATTAAACAAGCATTTGTTATGCAAATGTGATTAGAACTATTTGTTGTTTTTTTAATAGATGTATGAACCTCATGTGCCTTTCTGGAGAAAACGTCTGCCATATACTATAATGTCAACATCAATAGTCCTACTGCTGGTATGCATTATTTCTCTTACACTATTTCTCTCTTAAAATTTAAATCATAATATTACAAAATATTGTTATATCTTCAGGTCACAGTAGCTGTTGCAGCTGTAGTTGGCGTTATTTTGTATCGAATTTCTGTGAATGCAGCTTTGCTTCTCAGTAAAGATAAAAATCTTACCAACTTTGCTAGCATTATTACTTCTACAACAGCAGCTTTATTGAATTTAGTTTGTATCATGATTTTTAACCAGGTTAGTCTTTGGTCATGGTTTCTGATTTAAAATGTTATTATTAATGGAAGTTATACATATTCTTAATCCTTAATTGTTTTATTTCAGTTTTATACATGCATGGCCACATACCTAACAGAGCTTGGTAAGTAGCATTTAAATAATTGCTACTAAATTTGGTTATCTGTAGAATTTTGAAAAAAATTGTATTTTTTAAAGGTTTTTGTAAATATATTAATACATAAACGACAATAATAGAATATTAAAATATGTATCAATTATATAGTGTAAACACATTTGGAGGCTTTAAAATATTTATTGTGAACTTATATGCATAAAAATTATTTCATGCTTTAATATAATAATATTCTTGTAAAGTTAGACATCTATATGTTTTTACTATCATGATTTATTATTATTGAATATTTAAACTAGTCTTATTAAAAATGTTCCTATTTTGAGATACATATCCTCAAACATGCTTATCTATGTTATAATTATGTTTCTTCCCCTTTTCAAAGTAATATTTTTCTTCTTAAATGTCTTTATTAGTTTTTATAATGATTATGTTCTTGGATAATATGATTCTAAACAGCCCCTTTTTTAAAAAAAGAAATCATTTCCATTTTAGCATTAGTTTATTATTGTTTTCTAGATTATTTGGATTTTTTAAGCTAATAATGAAAAATATTAAAAAATTATAATAGGTTACAAATGTTATGTTGTTTTTAAGAGATTATATTTAAAATTTATCTTTAAAAGATTAAATAAAATACTAATACTACATATATATAATCCAATGTATTTTGAAAATGATATAACCAATGGGGTATATTTTAGCATAAAATAATTTTTCTGAAACAAAAATAAAGTAGCAGAAATTTAATTTTATTGTGAGACCAATTAAAGAATTTTTTTTATTAACTTCGCATTCAAATATTTCTTAACCATTTTGATAGTATATAATGTTTTTTTTTTATTGTTATTATTATTATTTTTAATTGTATGAATGATATATCTCAAAATTTTGCATTGTAAATTAGACTTTTGAAAATTAAATGAGTTTCTGCTATTAAAATAGAGGAAATTATGTCACATTCCATGAACTTTTTCTTCCAATATATTTTATTTATTTTCTTTCCCTGCAGAATTGCATAGAACTCAAACTGAATTTGATGACAGTCTTACTTTGAAAATGTTCCTCCTTCAGTTTGTTAATTATTATTCATCAATTTTCTACATTGCATTTTTTAAAGGAAAGTAAGTAATGTTATTATATTTGTGTGTGTGTGTTTGTGAGTGAGATATCATTTTATGAAAAAAAACCCACATTTCTTGAGACTTTAATCTTATCATTTGTTTTTATTTCGATTTCTGAACAAAATATTATCTACTATGATATCTTATTGTTTGTTTTAATTTTGATATTTAATTCAATAGTTTGAGTTTTAAAAGCATAATTGTTTGATTGTGGAATATATAATATCAATAGAATATATTTATTTAAATGAATTGCTTGCTATAACTGTTTTTGTAACCAATTTAAAAATTGCAATAGGAAAATATAATTCTACTGTTTGAATTTTGTCTTGGAGTTTGTAGAATGTAATAATCTGTAGCTTTTTGTAAAAGATTGTTTCTTTATTGTTGTGCTTATGAATGATTTTATTGATGGATAAAAAAACATAAGTTACAAAGTTTCTTTTGTATGGCTCTCTCTTACTGAAAGAACTGAACATCTTTAATACAAGGACTATTTAAATATTTGAGCATGATATATATAATTGTAATTTTTTTATAACAATAAATGTCAATATATCCCATATATAAGCCTTATATATGGGATATATTGATATTTAATATATTAAAAATCAATGTATCCCATATTTAAGCTTTAATGTGTTAATATTGACATTTTTAATGTGTATTTGGAATCTGAATCTGTTTTAAATGATCATACCAATCTTAAAATGGCAAGAATATATTACAAAATATTTTTCAGATCTGATATAAAAAATTTTTAAGTTATAGAAAATACTCAAATATAGTTTCTCCCCTTTGAGTTTAACAGGATTTAGCTTTTAGATATATAGCAAATCATTTACTATATATTATTGAATAATAAATTTATCATTATTAAATTGGTATTTTTATGTAAAGGTGTACAATGTTTCAAAAAAAAAATTTCTCTTCATAGAC
Source organism: Nephila pilipes (assembly GCA_019974015.1). Lineage (NCBI taxonomy): Eukaryota > Metazoa > Arthropoda > Arachnida > Araneae > Nephilidae > Nephila > Nephila pilipes. Next base: position 80,179 of record BMAW01080384.1, read on the forward strand.
TTGTAGGTCATCCTGGGGATTATAATTTACTATTTGGTTATAGGCAGGAAGAGGTAAGGATTTCTTTCTCTTTCCATACTTTTTTTTATTACATTAAATACAATGTAACTCCTTGCTTTCTAAATTGACTGTGAAAGTATTCGTTTTTATTGTGAAATTGTTGTATTCTGTGTCACATTCAGTGATGAATTAGGTATGTAATCACTTAACTTTTTATAAACATGATGTATTTTGCAAATTTTATTACACTTAATTCAGAATTTGGATGTTCAAGAATCTGCTGGACCTTGTATATATGTTTTAAAAATTGTATGATATAAAATAATTAAATGCCAAGAATTTCTTAGCATTATTATTCTGAATTTTTTTTTATTTACCCTTTCTTGTTTTTAGTGTGGAACAGGTGGCTGCCTCACAGAACTAGCTATTCAACTTGCAATAATAATGGTTGGAAAACAGGCTCTTAACAATCTGATGGAAATTTTATGGCCGTAAGTCACCCTGTATATAAATGATCATTTTACATTTATATCTTTAAAAGTAGTCATTTTAAATAAATAGGAAAGTAGTCATTTTAAATAAATTGAAAAGTAGTCATTTTAAATAAATTGGAAAGTTGTCTTGGTTATATATAGACATTTCATATTTAATAAGTTTTAATCCACAAAGAATGAAATGTTTAATACAAGACCAGATCATGTGTTGGTGATGTCTGCAGAATCTCACAAAAATTAGATGATTATTTATTTCTGTACCAAAATATTTATTTATACAACTTGATTTTTAATTGCTATAGAAGAGGTCCAGCAAAACTTAGTCATAAGACCTACCGAGGAAGATTCTGTATCCAAATTGTAGTTTTTTTTTTTTAATACAAGCATTATCTTTCGTGTAACTCTAGTTAAATAGTTCCAGTTATTAGTAATTTATCTTAGTTGTTGCAAAATGGGATGGATTGAATTTTTACAGAGTATTTAACATCATTTAAAGTAACAGAAACTTAATATTGGGTTAACTTTGTTTTGTATACAAGCATTGTTTTGTATAACACTAGCTGGAGTACTTGTTCTACTAATTGATGGATATTTAATTTAAAACTCAACAAAAGTTTTATAAAAGTATTTTAGTATAAATTCTTAGGAACAAGCAAATGAAAAAATAGAAAGATCTCTGAAAAAATCGATGGAGAATAATAAATTATCAATAGTGTAATTAGATTATGATGTAATATGCACCCAAGTAAAATAGTGCATAGTAAAGCAAAAATCTTGGTGAAAGTGGAGGGGGATAAAGAATAAAACTCATTTTGCTAGCCTTTGTGCTGTTAAAATTTTGTGTAAAAATCCACTAATTCATATTTTTTTCATGTTCTTTTTCAGAGAGGACCAAATATTTATTATCCATACCATATTAATACTGTGTTGTTTAGATTGATTTCTGGATAGAATGGTTTTAAAAATCTCTGAAATAGATAATTTTTAGTGCTGTTTTCCAAAAGAAGGCTAATTAATTTATGCACTTAAAATAAATTTATTCTTCTTTTGAAAAAATTAGATCTTTCACACAGGTGATGTAAGAATAATAATCTTACAATGCATCATTTTAGAACTAGATAGAACAGGAAAAAATTTTGTTTAAGAATCAAAAAGTCACTTCAGCATTATTTAATTCAGAATTTTTTTTAAAATATAAAAGAAAACTATTAAAAAATAAACTTACTTTCAAGAGGGGTAAAAGAAAGAATTTTTAATTTAAAAAGAAAAATAAAAGTTTTTTAATAAATTCAAAAGTATAAAAAAAAAATGGCTGCAAAATGGACAAAAAATTATGCTTAGCATTCAACTTGGTAAATAAGTGAGAACGTAGGTTTCTTGTCCACCATACTTTACACATCTCCTTATAAAAGAAACTTCTTTATTGTTATTATTCTTAGTTTTTAAAATTATTAATTATTATTAGAAGTATTAGCTTTTAAAAGAACATGTTGCATGTGTTTAATTTTGATATTTAAGGAATATATAGAGATGTTTTGAAAAAAGTGTTCTATTGGATATCATAATTTATTATTGAAACAGATTTGTAACTCCTTAACAAAGAACAAACAGATGAATAAATATAACAATATTCAATTAACTATGTAAATGTAGATAATCAGAAACAACAAAGACCGTGATGTTATGTATAATAATTTGTGCAAGAGTTATGTACAGTGAAGACAAAATATGTATCATTAATTTTAAAAAATCTAAAACTGTTATTAAAAAAATGGCTTATTGAACAAATGATTATCAACTGTGAAGATCTTTTCATAATATTATAGAGTTAGGTGTGTGAATGGTAATTTGTGATGAATATCTTATTTATATTTTAATCAATATAAGGTTTTTTATTTACATTCGCTCTATCAGTTCATTTGATGCCAATTATCACAAAAAGGAAGCCAACATCCGATTAAATGGCCCTTTCCCCCTCCAAACCTAATGCTAACTGCATATTTCTACATTCCAGCATCATTGAAGATTTTTCTATATCAGATACATCAACTATAACAACTTCTGTGAATATTAAAATTGCCGGATATATTTGTTATTGGCTCTCAAGTATGGTAACTACTTTAGTGAGGTAACTTCAATTACAATTAATTTTCAGTTTACACAGGAAATAGCTACAATTAAGTGTGAATAGTTTACTATGGTGCAGTAAGAGCCAACAAGAGCTTTTAAAACATGGTATTTTGACACTGAGATAAAAAAAAAAAAAAAAAACCCTCCAAATAGAATTGGTTGTAACTTGTTAAATTAATTCATGATGAGATTTGAGGAAAAGGAATTCCGATTCATTGAAACATGTATAAACATACATGAAACATATATAGTTATATGTAGATGCAGACTAATCATTTGTGAATGACACTTTTTAATCAGTGAAATCAAATCTAATTTTATCTTATTAGAAATTAAATTATTATATTAGTACTATCCTAAATAAAATTTATTTATTAATTCTGCTGATTGGATAGTTTAAAAAAATTCTGGTTGCGAAATTAAATTATTTTTTATCAAATAAAATAATAAGCATAAATTAGCCTCCAACTGTTCTATTAATACCTGTTGCAGTTGTAAACAATAACTTTTCATTGGTTATTTATACAGACCCTTGCCTTTAGTCCCAAATTCCCAATCGTGATCTTTATTATGTTACTGAAAAATAAATACATATTTTAATTTTTGTCATTTTAAGAATATTTATCTGTAATGTGTGATAGTGTTATAATTTGAAAGAAGGAAAATAAAACTTTATTATAAAATACTTCACAATTATGTTTTTATGCTGAAATTGCTTATTGTATAGTTGTAGAAAATACGAGTGTGATTTTGAGTTTATATGAAAAAGTATATATATAACTATATATGTATAAGATAAAGAAATGAAATTAATATTAACAGTAAGAGAACAATTAAAATCCAAAATTAACAAAAGAAAACATTTATAGAACTATGTAAAAAAGATGAATCAAATTTGAAACTAAATGAATAATTTGAATATATATATATATAAAGAGTGGCAAAATATTTAGAAATACTTGATCAATTATTCAGAATTATTGGATGAAAAGCAAGGGGATTTATAAATTACAGTATGAGGTTCAAACTAAGAAAAATTATATGAAAATTATAACAAGAATTAAAAAAAATTATTCAAGAAATTGGTTTTAATGCACTTTGAAAATTGCTAGACTTTAAACTTTTTTTTTTTTTTTTTTTTTTTTTTTTGGTTTTGAATGTTGCTCTTTTTTTTATTGACAGAATCTTAAAATATATTGGGAAAATATTTGTCTTCACATATTGTCTATTATTTAAGCAGAAGACTGGTTTAAAAAAAATTAACTGTTGTATTTTTAATGCTTTTGTTTTGTTTAAATGGGTTATATTCATTTCACATTTCCAAATACTTAAATAAAATTTATTATATATTTATATTAGATTACATTTGATCATAAAGGTTTAAATTTTTACATCAGTGTAATAATTGAAATGTAAAAACCATTTAATTAAAGTGAAAAATAAATCCCCTCCCCCTTTTTTTTTTCCAACTTTAAACTGTGAATTTTATATTTTACTGCATGAAATTTTATTTTTAAAGAAAGTTAATGTATTATCTAAATTTTGAACTATAGCAAATGTCTTGCAGCATCCATCATTGAAAAAAAAAATTTTTAATTGTTGAATTTTTCAAATCTGTTGTGCTAGAATTCACATTGGGCCTCATTAACTTTTATTTCATGTTTAAAATATTGCCTGTTTGATTTGTAGCAAAACTGCGAGTATTTTTTTTTTTTTTTTAAATATGGGTATGCTAAAGCTGTAAATAAGTTGTGTATTGATAGTATCAAAACTATACAAAATATTTATCTACTTTCATTTATGAAATTTTAAACATTTAAAAAATTTATACATAGCTGGATGATATGGTTGTATCAGAAACGATGGATAAAGAAACATGGGAAACACACCACTCGATGTGAAGAAGATTATGCACTTGCAGAATGGGGTCCAACACATTTGTTTTTTGAATATCTAGAAATGAGTAAGTATTTTATTTATAATTTTAAATTTATTTCGTAGACTTTTTAATTTCTATAGATAACTGTAACTTGAAATAAAGCCATTTTCAAATTCAGTTCCTTTTGCATTCAAATTATGTTTGATTTATACCATAAGTCTTAGTTTGTTTCATTTGAACAAATTTCAATGATTGTACAATGCTCCCTCTCCAGGTTATATTTGTGTCTTAAAAAAACAATGAAAATTTTGTCAGTAATTATTTGTCTTTGTTTTTAATTTCTTTGAAGTATTAAATAAGTATTAATATTTGAAGTGTTAAGCTAATCATTTTTTTCCCCTATGAAATTAATTAAGATGCTTGAGAAATATACAAAATTTATTTTGCTCTCTTTTAATATATAAAAATGGAATGTCAAGTATTATACAATTACAAATTTTTTTTGGTAGATAAGCAAGTTTTAATAAGTTTATACAACAGAGTATTGATTTGTGTCATTTTTCTCTCAAAAATTTAGATGAAATTGCGCTGAATTTTGTCTTCTGGTGATAAAATTATATATATTCTATAATTATTGATAGAATATCTGTTGTCTTCAAATATGTTCATGTGCTATATTTAACCTTCTTTCCTTGCAATAATAATTAACAAAGAATGTTTAGTGATTTTTTCCCCATCTTATTAATTTTGAGTTTCCTTCATTTTCATTTCCATTTTGTCATGCAATATTTTTATTAACATAATTCATATGCTCATTTCTATTAAATTCAAAATTATTATTATCGTTAAATTAAACTCGCATCTAAATTCAATGAGCATCAAAAAATATTTTTTTAGTTCTACTCCTTAAGTATTAAAGTAGACAAAGACTACATTGATACTTAATATAATTTAGTAGATGTTCAATTATATCTATGGAAATTCTGTTTGTATTTGATCGCTAAAATTCTGGTGAATATAAGGTTCTGTAATTACTTTAGTTTTAAAGAAAAAATTAGAGGAAATTTTTACTTGCTTTGAAATTTCATTTTCTTTTTCTTTCTATATTTCCTTAAAATGAAGCTTTTAAGCAAACATAAACTTATCTTATATATTTATGTATTGTTTCATATAGCATGATTTTTCTTGCATCCTTTTTTTTCCCCTTGATAATTTATTATTTAGAAAATATTATTATAATTTTCTAATATTTCTTATTTACTTTTGTTGGATATATACTTTTCATTAAGTTATGATTTTCTCACACTGTTGAACTATTTTTAAACTAATTTTAAAAAGCTCTTTCAGCTCCGAATTAAATATATAGCTAGTTTATGGATGTACATCAGTTTTTTTTTAAGAAAACAAACAAAATTTAAGTAAAAAATTATTTGAAGCATTTATTTGTTTCTGATATATCTACTACCATATGAGTGCTGTAGTTGAAGTTTTTTATAAATATCTGCAAATTTTTTAATGTGATTTTACAGTATTATAACATTTTTTTTATAACTAATTTTTTTTACAGTTTTACAATTTGGCTTTGTCACTATTTTTGTTGCTGCTTTTCCTTTGGCTCCTTTGTTTGCACTCCTAAATAATGTCTTAGAAATTCGCCTTGATGCAAGAAAACTTGTTTGCTCCTACAGAAGACCTGTTGGTGTGAGAGTACAAAATATTGGTGAGTAATATTTACATGAAAACTATTTAAGTTAGTTTATAATATTTGAATTTATATGAAATAAAATTTTGGTTTTTCTATTGAAGATATAGTGAAAATATGTACTGCATTGCAATTCCCTGATTAATTTTTTATAATTATAAATTTATTTCAATATTCATGAAAATATTGTTCAATGTTAAATATCAACTTTTGGTACTTGTGTGTCTTCTCAATATTGTTTGCAAACTTTTTACAGGAGCTGAATGAGAACATGCAAGGCATAAAATTATTTATAATATACATACATTTGTAAAAATAGTTTCAAGATTTGGTTACTTTTTAAATCATTTTAAAAAAGTTTTGAACTTTTTAGCGAGTTTCTGTGGTTTTCCTTTTTTTGGGGGGAGGAGGAGGGGGGATTGTAATAATTTTATTTAAAATAAGATTCGAAGAAACTGCTTTAGTTTCTTAATTTTGGTGACATTTAAGTTCAGTTCAATATGATTCAAGTTATTGTAAATTTTCCTGTTCTTAACACCACTATTTTGCAGACCACCACATTCTTTTGGTGTGTTTCTTGTGAATGCTGGTTTCCTAATTCAAGAAGGAAACTCAGAAGTTAGCCTTTTTTCCAATTTCTTCCTTTTTATTATTAAACCAAAAATCTGAATAAATTATACTCCCCAATTTTATAGATCCCAAAGTACCTCAGCAATTGTTTTCTTGCCTATGGGGTTTACTGTCTTTTTGAAACATGGATGACTCACCCCTGGGATACATTAGCGATCCTTCTCTATTTTTGACCCTCTTTCTTGTCGACCAATTTTTTCTCTTTGTTTTTAATTTTTTCGAACCACAAGACCATAGCTTCATCTTGTTTGATGCTGTATATCCACATCTGGTTCTTGTGCCAATAAACTTCACTTTCACTCACTCACCCCTGCTTTACAGATTCATTTTGAAGTCTATGTTGTTGTTTTTAGCTTTCAGATAGTTCTGGGGGGGGGGGAATTAAAGTATGTATTGAAAAACCGGAAACTAAATGCTGAGGAAAATAGCAACACTGTTTGCCAAAACTAAATTAGAAATCATCATTTCTAATTTGTTATCATGTAGCACTCATGTCAAGTTATCAAAATTTAGGACATCCAAATAAAAACAATTTTAACAAAACACAAATAACTAATTTCTCAAGCATATATTTATGTATTCCTATAAGTTTCATTGCAATACTTCCAGAATATGTATTGTATTTAAAGTGAAATGATTAGTATATAATTATATTTAAATTCTTTCATTTAATACACAAGTTAATAATGAAGCATAAATATTTTTAAGATTAAAAAAAATTGTAATTCCCTTTATCTCTTCTTCAAAATCAAAATATTTCAAGATAATTTTGACTGCTTAAAAATTTTCCCAGATCATAATTATATTTAAAGACTTTCTTTTCAAATTCTCTTAAACTTTTAGAACTTTAAAAAAAAATGGAATTATCTAATACTAATTGTTAAAAATTATTTTGGAATGACTCTTAAATTTTAATGGTTAGCAACAAATCGAAAATTCAATTCCATTGTATTAGTTTTGTAGTGTTATTTATGCATAAGTTTTTAAATATAGATGTATAATCAATCATATGTATCATATTCATTTTGTGCTTAAATTTCATATACTCTGCTCAGTAATGTGTATGTGTAAGATATGGTGAAATTAAAATATTATCTTGTATTTTTGACTTGTGTAAAATCCCATCATCACTTTCACAAAATCTGAACTCTTCACCAAACAATGTAATATTCTACCAATGAATGAAAGCAAAAATTTTAACATGGTTTTGCCTATTTTTCTCCTCTACGTGTTACTATTGTGACTTAACATGTATTTTAATAAAACCTTCTTAAACTATTATTTTAATCAAAAAGCATAACTAACTGAAAATAAATGAGTTGTATGAGCTATTATCATTAATGTTATTCAAATTCATAATAATGATGTTTCATCATTCGCTAGCTTGATTGGAATTAATATTTTTTTTCTGGAATTTGCGGTCAAAATGGCTGGTGTAATTTCAACTGGAATTGCACCAATTTTCATGATTAATGGGAAATCAAGCCAACTTAAACATTGATAGAATTTTTCACAAGTACCATTTTTTTTTATATAAAAATATTGCTAAGAATTTTATCTTTTTACTTTAATGTTTCACATAACTATGTAATAATGTTTTCATGCATAACTATATCATTTGGATTTTAGAGTTTATGTGCGATTCTTATGTTCATTAATTATTAATTGATATGTAATATAAACATATTTTTGTAGGGATCTGGTATCGAATATTGGATTCTATTGGAAAATTGGCTGTCTTGACAAATGTGAGTGCCATAATTGTTGTATATTTATTCAGAAGAACACCTTCAATTGTGGGTTTTAAAATATGTACATAGCCATGCTAAATTTTCCAAAATATTTTAAGTTTTATTTTACATTTCATCACATAAATAGATTTTTTTACCATTAAAATTTAGAACTCAACACTTATGTTTTGATTTTGAATATACTTAAGACTGTATCTTTCAAATTTTGAAAAATGTAACTCAAAATATCTCTTCAAGATAAGAAAAATCCTTAAACAATTATTTTATTTATAATCATTTTTAAATCATTCTTTACTTGTATTCAGTTATAAAATATTCCAAGATTCTATCATGTTCTTCAACATTAGGCAAAAAAGATAAATAATATTTTTTTTTTTTTTAATAGATAAATTGAATATTTTAAAAAAAAAAAAAAAAATGCTTTTATTATAAATTTTTAAATATTTTTTTTACATTTTATTACTCATGATAAATATTTACTTCCTTTTAACAAATAAACTTTCTTTTTTATTAAAATTCAACAGTATTATGTAATAATTTGTTGTTATATTCTATTATTTGTTTTATGAAAAATGTGTGTGTTTTAGATTGGAAAAGGGGTGTTTATTAGTATGAAAAAGAAATAATGTTCAGTTTTTAACTTTATTAAAAGTCAGATATATATTTCTTTAAAATTGTTTCTTATTTTACTCTTTTATGATTAAAATTTTAAAAATAATTTTTTGTCAGAAATCTAATACTTTCTTTAATAGTTTTTACATTTTTATTTGTAGGGAATTATCATAGCTTTTACATCAGATATGATACCACGCATTGTTTTTCGAATAGCTTGGTCAACAGATTACACATTAAATGGTTTTGTAAACTATAGTTTATCATATTTTAATACATCACATTTCCCAGACGATGTTGAACCACAGCCTCTAATTTTGCCTGGTAGAAAAGAGCCTATTGATGTAGAAATGTGCAGGTACAGTATTAACTCCTGTGGAAAGATTTAACTTAAAATTTATTAATATTGTACGTAATTTTAATTAAATTATTCTATTGAATGTTTCAAATTTAGTGCTACAACTAAATATCGTACTTAGAAAGAATATGTGTATTATTTATCTCAATTAGAAACTTAAAAGATTTTGGTAGTATTTCAAGTCTTATAAGATTTTGCGAAATCTTAACATCCATTTGAAAAATTATGTTCAATTTCAAAAAAAGCTCAGTTGTTAAAAAAAAATAATTTGTAATACGAGTCATTTTTTTTAATCAAGCATGAAGAAATGTCTATAAAATAATTGCTTCCCTTAATATTGATTAAATCATTTTAGTTTGTTCTTTTTTTCCTCAACTCTTGAACTACTTAATTGCAAAATTGCTGACGTATTCTCACTAATAAATTTGCCAGAAGAGGCCAACTAAAAGTTAAAATGAGTGTAGTGTCTAGTAATTCTAATAGAGAGGGCGCACCAACAATGGAAAAAATGAGTTGTTTGTTAGTAAGTTGAGTAAAAGACCACTAATACTAAGGTCAGCGAAGTAATGCTTCTGGGGTTTATATTACAATCAGGAAAATTACTAAATTACTTTTAAGAAATGTGTCTTTTAATGGTGATCTGTGAAAAGAAGAGAGGAAATGAAATCTCTCGATCATACATAGAACCTACACAATGAGTTTGATTTGTAAACAGAATTGATTTTGATTTTATATGGAGAAAGGGAAAAAAAGGAGGGGGGATTGTAGAACTCTGAGCTTTGTATAGGAATTTTAACTTTACGAATGTAATCCTTAAAAGGAATATTAGAAAAAATTCTTACTTTTGTTTTAATTTTTATAAAAGCATGTGTTGAGCTAGAATTTATGCTTCCACTTATATCCGAGTTTCTTATCTGCAAGTATTTGGGTTACTTAATTAGAATTTTCAGTGAGAATGTATGTGTTTATATATATGTGTGTGTGTTTTTACAAAATATAGTATATTTTGAGGTATGTAATTCATTGGAATTTCTTGGTATTTGGCTCAATATTTTTAAGGACTAAATTTTTGTCTTCAAGATAAACATTCTAATTTTTGGACTTGAAACAAATTTTACAGTGTATTGCAAATGAATTAATACAACAATATGTGTGATGCTCATATAGTTTTAGTTTTTAAGTTAGTGAATGCATTTTAATTTCCAATTGTGTGAAAACTTTACCACATCTCCCCCATTTCATTGTAGAATTATATTAATCACATTCATATAAGATCAAATGTATCCACTTGCAATATAATTTTAGTGACAAGCAGAATATCTTTGTTAGTTTCATCAATAAGTCTAATTGAAGTATGTTAAGAATAGTGTAAGCTCTGCATACCCAAATTAATCCTTTTTAAGTAATTTCCCTCACATTCAGTAATTTTTCTTGCCACACTTTTTCCTTTATTTATCTTAGAATTTATTGTTTAATATCCTTAATGTTAGTTAAAAATTCATTTTAAAAAGATTTCACTCTCTTTTTATTGAATTCAGGAGGTTGAACTGTTTTCTATTAACTCTTTTCAGGTATCGAGATCATAGGAATCCGCCTTGGATGGCTGAGGAATTGAGATACAAATACAATGAGGAATATTGGCATTTACTTGCTATCAGATTTGCATTTGTTTTAATATTTGAGGTAAGTTTTTATTCATGATATTTGAAATCTGTACTAGTTTCCATAAAAAAGCATTCAAACTACATATTGCTTTGTATTAAATGTTTGTTATTTATTTTTTGAGGCTTGTGAGGAAAATGTTTTCTTAAAAGAAAGTCCCCCCCCCCTTTCTTCAGTTAATATATTTCTAAAAATGCATTATCTTCCTTTTTTAGTAATGATTTTGAATTTCTATTGTTGAGGAATATCTTCAATCAATATGGAAATAAAAGAAAAAATGGTTTTTTCCATTCTAATTAAGAGAATTAATGTAATAAATTTTAGAAAAAATCAATTTATTTTTATGAGTCATAAAAAGAAGCTTATAAATTGTAATAATCATCTTTGAATTAAATATTGTAAATTTTTAAAAATTAATTTCTAACTAGCTAAAATTGAATATCAAATTTTTATTTATAAAAAAATCAATCAAAATGCAAGATGTTTTTTCTCATGCATTTGTGTATGTAATAAAGAATATCATCAATTTAAAAAATAAATTTTCTATAAATATTTATGCATCATATAATTTGTGTATACAAATTTGGGAATCACAAGTCTGAAAAATTTCATTAGTTTATTCGAATTAGATGTTTAAATTAAAGCATTTGTACACCATATTTTTTAAAAATTAACAGAGTATTTTTATATGTGTAGAAATGTGACTTTTGTATTATATATATTCCCACTACAGTACATAATACTTTAGTTTTCTATTGTAGTATACATAAATCATATAGTGAACTTTTAAAAAAGGTTACATCTTCATTATTAAAAAAAATGTACAATTTTTATATTAATGACTTTTGAAGTTAAAACATTTTTAGCTTCTTATAAAGGGTAATAAGGATTTTAAAGTGAGATAAGTACAAGTTTGAGAGCAATAAAAATTATTTATAGTCTTGCAATTAGTATATAATGTCAAAAATTTTCTAAGAAAATGTTGAGTTGTATGTCACCTGTGAACAATGAAAGGACCAGAGTTATTTTTAAACCAAGTCACTTGTAATTTTTTTTTATTACAATGGAGATTTTATTAAAATTAGTGGGGCAGATGCACATTAAATCTGGTGAGGTTCTGAATACCATATTGAAGTTCAAAAAGGAATGTGTCAGCTCAGTTGTCATCCTTGTCATTTGATAAAGGTTCAAAATTGTGAGGTCTGTCACCAATAGAGCCCTCATGTTGCTTCTTAGTACAGCTTTAATGAACAATCTATCAAACATACCTTCATTAAAATGAACAACATTAATATTTAACATTTTAATTCATAAGATGATTTTCTTTCTTTAATAGAATCTAATTTTGATGCTCACTACACTTCTTCGGTGGTTGATTCCTGATGTTCCAAAGAAATTAATGGAAAGGATTCGCCATGAAAATTTCATCACCAATGAAATAATGATTGCACAAGAGTTAAAGCGAGCAAAGGGACTGGCATCCATACCTGAAGAGAAAAGCACTGGAGATCATATCATTGCCAACTCAAATGGTGATACTCCTGCCATTACACAAACTTTTGTATGATTCAGTCTCAACACTTGCTCAATTTAAAGACGGGAAAGTAGTTAACATTGATCATCATTAGAGTGAAAATGATTTGTTTTTAAAATGCCTGTTTACAGCAATGTTCATTTTTTTTACTAAAAAAATATTGTATGTTAAAGAATTTTAGTCAAAAAAGTATACTGTAGTTCTTGTGAAAACGAAGTACTTAAATGTAATCAATGCAAAGATTAATTGTGATGCTGTTTTATATAGTTCTATGAATTTGTTGGAATTGGAACTAGTAAAGCTGTTGATTGAACTTTGCACTGTGGCATAGCACAAGCTTTCTGCTTTTAGACTAAGATTGTAATTGCTGTTATATCAACTTTTAATTTTAGCTTGCACATTGTGATATTTGCATCATAACAAAAATTTATCGTAAAATATTTCTTTGACATTTTATTTAATATAATTTAAAATTAAAATTAGTTGTATAATTCTATTTGCTAAGCTATTGTAATTTATTTTTTCAATCATGTATTATAATATTCTAATAGAAATGGTTCTCATAATTCTCGATTGTAATTTAATCTATTAAAATATTTCATCATGTGTTTTTGTTATAATCAGAATAATGTGAAATATATTATCTATTATCTTTCAGAGTATTTAAACAATCTTTAACGTATTAGTTACAATTTTCCTAGTACAGAAATTTTGCATTACTTCAAAAAATTGCACTTTTTCATTGTTATGTGAGAAAAGACAAACATTTGAAAATTGATATACAGATAAAAATTGTGAAATTGATATGATAATGTTCAAATAATATGCAAGAAATTCAAAAAGCTATTACTTTTAATTTGCAAAGGAATCATTGTTAGAGATAGTTAATGAATGGATTTGACTTGGTTTAAAATATGTTAAATTTCTTATTACAAAAAATATATCTCACAGCATACAATTTGTGGTCAAATAAATTGAACTATAATTGAAAATAATGTTTGAAATTTTATGTCATGTTATAGAAAAAGGTAGGTATTCAGTTAAAAAGTCAAGACATTTCATTAAATATTAAAAGAGCAGACTTATTCAAAAACTTACTGATTCTTAACCATAGTATTGATTCATGCAAATTTATTTCTGATGTGAAGCATGTCAGGTTTATTGTTAAACTTTTCTCAAAACTTTCAACAAAGTGCAATTAGTGTTAATTATTGACTTGGCTAATGCAAAGAAAAGTTAAGCTTATTATTCACTTAACATTTCTTTATAAAGGAATCATTGTGTGCAAAATAGAAACATGTGAAGTAATTTGAGAATGAACATGGGATCAAAAAATGTAATGAAATTATGAAAAAGAAGTAAGGAATGCATTGAAATATTTATACTATACCTCCATACAATAAATGCCATAACTATAAAGCACTGGTTGCCATAAAGTAATTTTTGAATTGTATTGCCTATTGAGCTTATTGTGTTGTATAGAGTTTGTATATTGCAGAACATTTTAGTGTAGAATTTTTTTTTTTCAGTAATGGATAATGAAAAGTAATTTATCTTAGATTTTTATCAAACATTGAAAGGACTAAGAATCATTGATTTATTTCTATTTGATACATTTTTTTAAAATTTCTTCTAAAAAAAGTCAAGATGCAACAAAATATTCAAATTAATGTGTTCTTTAAAAGATGAAAAATTATTTATGTTCATGCCTTTAATAAAATATTTCTTGTTAATTACTTTGGATATGATTTTATGTATAAATTTAAATAGCAAAAGAGAACTTCTAGTTTATAATATGAAGCAAATTATACTATAAATTTAATGATTAATTGTATTGTAGTTGGAAAAAATATATAGTAGATGGAATAATCTTTTCTAATAATCTTTTTTTTTTTTTTTTGTTACATATTTTTTTTAATTTTAAAAATTACTCTTCATTATCCTTTATTGTATTTTCATGAAATAGAAGAAGAAATTTTGAAGTGAATTCAAAGAGCTTTTGAGATTTCTTTTGTGTGCACATAATTATAACAGAAATAAAGTTTAATATATTAAATATTGGTGTGTTGAACTAGTCGTATAAAATTGTGCTATGTTCATTATTCTGCAGTACTTGCAAAAGCAGAAAATGCCATCCTTTAAAAGTGCAATTGTATTGTTTATGTATTTTTGCACATTATTTTATTAAACTTGAAAAAGATCTGATATGTGCAAAAATGTGTATTTTTCAAAGTATGTTAATTTTTAATGATGTTATAGAATTAATGTATATGTCTTGTTTCTAGAGTTCATAGTTTTTTGAGAAATATTCAGAGCAATAATTTATCTATGTATGTTATTGAATAATCCATTGTCACCTTCCCACACTCTTCTACAAAATCCTTTAACCAGCAACAGAGAATTTGTGATATTTTCCTAAATGTTATTCTTTCAAAAAAATAAACTATAAAGCAATATGTAAATCAATATTTGTAACTTAAGAGTGTTTTATTTAAAATAAATGTGTGAGATATTTAATTTTATTTTACTTTTAAATTTATCTCCATTATATATTCATGTTCTGCCAAGCTTTTATGGTTATTTTTATACAATAAATATGATGATTTTGAGTTATTTTATGGCTTCTAATTTTGCTTCACAATTTTTTTAAATAAGTATCGTGTTCAGTGTTGCAGAATTGCATGCTGTCAAAAAAGTTTCTCTAGTACTTTTTCTATTCAAGATGCACAAATTGTCGTTCATACAGGTATGTGAATTAGTCAATGTGGCTTTGATGAATTGCAAGATGAATATAGAATAGATTTTTTTTTTTAATTGTCAAAAAAAAAAAAAAAATATCTCCATTAAAATTATAAATAAAAATTATTCTGTAGTAAGTAAAATCTTATTTTTTAATGGTGCAAAATGGTCAATTAAATTTAAAAACTATTTCTTGAAATTAGTAAATGTATCAAATATTATAAATAATAACCTAATTAGACGACTATGACTAATTCTATGTATTCAAGGAGCTGGTGTAATTTAGTGGTTTATAGTTCGAATTCATTTTCAGAAATTTACAAGATAATGAGTGGGAAGAATTTGAATATACATTACAATAAATAAACTTTTTTTAATAATTTTTTTTTTTTTTTTTTTGTAAATTCTCTAAAAATTACTAAAACTATACTTCGTATGTGTGGTTCTAATTCAACTATTAATTGAATTTTTTTTCAATGATTTTTATAAAGTATCAAAAATTAATAAATTTCAAAAATTCTACTGCTTTCTGTTGGACACCTACTAATGACTGAAATCTCTGTGGCAATTATCGATTGTCCCAACTAAATGATTTAGTCAATGAACAGTAGCTTATATGTATTAGCTCCTAAAAGTCCTGTGAGCTTATGCCCCAAGAATCAAATCTACTTATACTATGTTAAACATTTGTTTATAAGACTTCTACTTATTTTTTAAAAAAAATAGTGATAAAAAACATTGTAAAATTAAAATGTTAAAAACGTAAATATGGTATAAACAGCCAATTTTGTATAAAAATACAAAATTATGGTACACATTTTGCCCCTTCATCAAAAGTCTGTATATTAGTTTGTAATATTTTAATTTTTGATTCCATTCGTCAAGTAGTGGTTAGAAAAGGGAATAATATGAATTTCTGGTATGAAGTAATAAAATCTTTACCAAATATCTCCTGATTATCAGATTCAAATGAAATATAGAACATATCATTTTCTATCTAATTCTGAAAAAAATCGGATTCCCTAAAGGAGGAAAAGTCATTTTGAGAAATTATCTGTGAATTCATTATCATATATAATTTAGTCCCTTTGAGCATATTAGAATGCTTCCAAATTTATGTGGTAGCGATTATAATGGTTGAAGCTATTATTGGTGACCAATTTTAAATTTATTTAAAAAGAGAAAAAAATTTTATCCATAAGAAAATATTGAAGTGCTTTTTTTTAAAAGAAAATTGGATAATTTTACCACAATACAAAATTTTTCTATAAATATGTCGAAAACATTTTCTGATATCTATACAAAATTTATAAGGACGATTAAATATATTGTTACGTAATTGAGATGGTTCATATCTATCACAATATTTTATATTGTCATAAAAACAGCAGTGGAAATTTCTAAATTTCACCAAAAATTTTTCGTAGCAATAGCGTAAAAACGCTTAATGAAAGTTGTATCAATACAGAATAATAATAAAATGTGAAAGCTTCGAGTATGGACATTTAATATGGAAAAAAACTGAATTTTCAATTTGGTTCCTTATATAGGAAAAAGAAAAAAATAAACAAGGAAAATTCCACAATTCCGTATCGAAATTTGTTAAACTAAATCTTCAAAGTTCTCTCTCTCTTGGGTTGCGGTAGCCTAATGGTCAAGGTCGTGTACTAGCGGCCGGCGGTTTTCGTTCAGTCGCGGGTTCGATCCTTGGCCGCCGTATAGCCGGGGCTGATGCACGCGTTAAATCTGTTCGGGGCCCAAAGTCCTCCCGTTGGTGTGGTGTTGATGTTAGGAAAGGGGGGTGCCAGCTGAGGTGTCGTCCTCGTCACTTGACCGTGGTTCAAAATTACGAGGTCCGTCGCCAATATCGTGTTCCTTCTAGTGCGACGTTAATAAAAAAACTAAACTCTTGAACATCTTCCTCAGCGACAGCAACAACTTCACATGAAGCCCAATCCATTATAATTGCTCCTTCTAAAAAATGCACATGTCCGGTCGGACAGTTCTTATAAATCTGAAGGAAACATGGGAATTGAAGGCACATCTGCAAGAATTGACTGAAACGATATCTAATTGGCCAGAAAAAATTAACAATCGCGTATTGGAAATCCTTGCCGGAAAGGTACCTGCATTAGCTCAAGATAACGTCAATTTTTTTTGCAGACGATGATGGAAGATCATTTTCAGCTTCTCAATATTTTAGAGTTCTGGTAAACGGTGAAGAAGTTGAAAGAAAATGATTAGAATATTCGTCCAAAGTAAACAGATGTTGTTACTGCTGCAAATTATATATTTTTGATGCACAAAAACTGTGAAGTTCACCGTAAGAGACGGTTTTCGATTGACTGCATATAACAACTCGGTTTTCCCTACATGAATCATCATGACCCCGAGACACCTTAGTGATCTTTTTCTTTCCCATGGGGTTTACTGTCTTTGGTAAACACGGGTGACGCACTCCCGGGATACCCTAGCGATCCTTCTCTATTTTCGACCCTCCTTCTTGTCAACCACTTTTTATCTTTTTTTAAATTTCTTCGCTCCTAGATCACAGTTTAATCTTGTTTGACGCAGCATAGCCATATCTGGCTCTTGCGCCAATAAAATTTACATTCACTCACTCACTCCCTACATGAATCAAGAATTGAACGTATGCTAAATTCTAAGAAATGGAATGAATTGATAGACTTACTAAAAATTTTGCCGTAGATTATGAGCAGCAACGATATTTTGAGTCGGAGAAAAAACTATAGCGAGGTATAATTATCAAAGTTATTGCGATTGTTTAGTATTTAGCAGAAAATTCTTTAGTTATAAGAGGCAAATCTTATACATTATTTGAAAAGAATGATGGGAATTTTCTAAAAATCATAGAAATGTTGGCGAAACTCTATCCAATTATTTCAAATCACATTAATAATAATTCGAAATAAAAACCAACGTTTTTATATGGTGGCTAAGTTTATTAAAAAAATTATTAAAATATTAATTAAAACTGGTCGCAAATATCTAAATATTGCATTGTTAGGCAAATAAGAACGGTTCCCAAAATTTCAGAGCTCTAGCTTGATGGGAAGTTGGTTAAATTAACAATTGACAATTTGATGACACGCTGATACACATACAGACACACACCAAGTGAAATACATAACAACGTTAAAACTAACTAAAATTAATTAATCCGGTAAATTAAATGGTTGGAATACAGTTTAGTCAAACCACTCTTGGAGACAGGAATTATTTGGCGGTATTTTGCCAAATGTTGCTAAATTGGTCCGCGAAGCGGACTTAACATTCAGCCAAAAAAAAAAAAAAAATCGCCAAGTTTGGCAATTATTCAAATTGCTCCAAGTGATTGGGCTAAACTGCATTATTTAAAAAAAATATGAGTTAAAACTTGTCGCAAACGTCTAAATATTGCATTGTTAGGCAAGTACGAACGATTCCCAAAATTTCACAGCTCTAGCTTGATGGGAAGTTGGTTGAATTAACGATCGAAAATTTGATGACACACACACACCAAGTGAAATTCAGAAAAACGTTGTAAAAAGTAGTCACATGCTTTATTATCCAGGACATTTTTTTCCTAGAACGAAATTATTACACTACTGGCTAATTCAATAACAGCGAAAATTCAAGGCTGGTAAAAAAAAAAACAACAACATACTTTTCAATTATTTTAAACTACGTAAGATTCAAGTCCCAAACAAATTTCATTTATAGTCAGAATCGTTGATATGAATACATTTCCTATTGAAATTAAAGAGTTGATCTGCTAGGGCTTTATCCTGTTTTGTATGCAACTGGAAAAATGCGTAACTATTTTACCAATGAATTGTATAGCTACGATTTAGATATATAAACTTACGTGGCCAGGGATGAGATG
Organism: Nephila pilipes; assembly: GCA_019974015.1. Taxonomy (NCBI): domain Eukaryota; kingdom Metazoa; phylum Arthropoda; class Arachnida; order Araneae; family Nephilidae; genus Nephila; species Nephila pilipes. The sequence continues at coordinate 99,556 of BMAW01080384.1, forward strand.
TTTCCTATATGAAGGGAAAGTAAAGTCGTCTACAGAATAAGATTAAGATTGTAAATCCAAGAGCTATATATAAACCTTGCGTATCTCATTCATTAATTTTGGTAGTGAATGATGCGGTCAAGACAGAATTTGAGATTGTTGGTTTCTTCAATATTGTCCTAGAATTGTATTCATTTATTTTTCTCCGTTTCTGTATTTATATATATATATAACCTATGTAGAATAGAGAGATCTTTAAAACTGCAATTCTAGAAAGTAATAAAATGTTTAAATATGATAATAGAAGATATAAAAATTAAAGTAGCAACAAATTCTTATCAATTTCCTAAATTCCTCCGATGAAGCCTTTAAAAATATTAATGACGCCACAGCAATAGCGAGTAACCTTGATATTAACATCGAGTTTCCCATCGAACGACACTGAAAGAATGTTCGTGTTTGCGGTTGCGGTAGCCTAGTGGTCATGGTTTCAGATTCACGGTCGGCGGTTTTCGTTCAGTAGCGGGTTCGATTCTTGGCTACCAAAGACCCGCCGTTTAACCGGGGCTCATGCACGTTAAATCTGTCGGGGCCCAAAGTCTTTCCGTTAGCGTGGTGTGGAAGTTAGGAGAGGGGGGCAGCTCAGACGTAGTCCTCGTCAGTTGACCGAGGTTGAAAATTACGAGGTCCGTCGCTAATAGCCCTCGTGTAGCTCCTAGTGCAACGCTAATAAAAACTAAACTTGGACACTTTTAGACTTTTTTGTACGAAAAATTCCTCTTTAACTTACATTATTTTAAATAATTTATTTTCTACTCTTTTGAGAAAGATCAGTGGCAGAGGTAACCAATTGGTCACGGTCGCGAGCTCGTGGCCAGCGTGGTTTCCGTTGAATTTTTATGCCACTAAAGACCCATCGGATAGAGGAGTTGATGTACGTCAAATCTGTCGAGATTCCAAGTACTCCCGTTGGGGTTTTTGATCAATTGTTTATAAGCGTCGCACTTAAAAGCAAGAGAACTATTGGCGATTATTGACTCCGCCATTTTGAACCTAGGTCAAGTGACGAGGACGACACCTTAGCTGGCACCTTTTCCGAACTTCCACATCTCCGGGAGGACTTTAAGCCTCGACAGATTTAACGTTCATGAGTGTGTGAAAGTGAAGTTTATTGGCACAAGAGCCAGATATGGCTATGCTGCACCAAACAAGAAGCAACTGCGGTCTACATGTTTGGAAAAGGATAAAAAGTTTGACAAGAAGGGAAGGAGGTCGAAAATAGAGAAGGATCTCTAGCGTAAAAGGGGACGAGTCACCCATGTTTACCAAAGACAGTAAACTCCAAGAAAAAAAAACACTAGAGTGCTTCGGGATCATGATGCCCCTCCTACCTAAAGAAGGCAAGCCCTTGAGGTCCCCCGATATAATCCCCAGGGGCAGAGTGCCCGGCTATATCCCCAGACGCTGGGTACCCATTTAAGTCACCTCTTATGACATGAATGAACTACAATTAAACTTTTCTTTTACACCCGGTCACCCCACGGATGATATTTAATGTGCATCAGCCCTACTACACTAAAGTTCTTCAGAGGGATCAGGACTCTAACCCATGACTCGTCGGAAACAACGCCAGTCGAGACTGTGACATTAGACTATTTCGGTCATATATTTAATAGATAGAATCACGAAGTAAAGCGAGAAAAAGGATAATTTTATTTTCAAATTTTCAGAAGTTTACAGCCGATTATGGTTCATATATTTTTAACTCGGTTAAAGATTCCATTTCTCTCGGTGCAGCTAAAGGAAAGTTGTTCTTGCCACTTTAATGACTGAGACTGAAGTTATATCAGAATCAGAGGCAGCCAAATAAGTAATTTGGTTTTGCAAATTATTTCAGGACATAGTTAATTTAAAAGAAGTTCCCACACATCAAGTGGATAACAGGACAGCAGTTATGCTGTATACTAGGGTTTCTGATTTCCCGGGTTTTTCCATTCTCGGGAATATAATTATCGTTCCCGGGAATACATCAAAATTTAAAAAAGAGTTATTTTTAAATAAAATTAATATGGTAAAATAAAAAAAGACATATAAATTCAAATTAATGCTTATTGCATATAATGAGCTAAAAAAAATACAAAAAAATATGTAATAAATTAATTATTCATTCTTAAAATAGGATTTCAGAAAGCATTAATAATTTATACTTTTATCACTCAGCCTTGTTCTAAGCTTTGTGACGAACAATCCAGCAGCAGAAAATGTTCTCTCGGCTTCAAATGGAGCTGGAGGAATTGTTTTTAAAGCCTCTTATAGTTTAATAATGTTTGGTGATGGATTTCAGTTGAGTTGAGCAACTACATCTCTTGTTTCATGATTTTGTTGAGACTAGTACTTTTTTTGGTTGAACAATATAAAACTTTTGTTTTAGAGTAAATTGCTTTCTCTAATTTTTCGTCCAACGTCATAGTTTTTCTTTCAAAATCTACATGCTCTCTTCTTCTGAGTGCGAAGATTTGGATATTGAGTCCTCTTCTTCGCAGAAAAGCGTTGTCCCTATCATTTGGGCATGTCTAACCAAACAATTTTTACCAGGTAATCTCGAAATATCGACAGTAACTGTAGCTGCTTCGTATTTTCTCCCAAAAATCGGGTATTGCACTAATCCTATTAAAATAACGTTGAGTCTCTCATTAATTCTTTGGATTAGAGAACATTTCATATTTTTCGCAAATTCTGAATTTTGTTCGTTCATTTCTCCAATAACGAAAGAAAATACACCTTCCGCCGTTAGCAAAGTTGCATTTCGACTGCATAATTTTTCTAAGCAAATTTTTACTGGCTTTAAGCCAGTAGTACACAGTTGTAGTCACAGTTTCAAACTCTACATTGACCATCCTTTGTTCTTCTTTAATGTCAATTAAGGCTTTTAAAATTGCTGACTTTATTTCTAAAAATTTTTCAAGCATTGCCAGATTTTTAGAAATAAAGTCAGCAATTTTAGCAACAAATTATTCCAGTGTGTTTTGGTACCAAAACAAACCATCTTTTCACAGCCAAACTCTTCTTTAACATCTTCTTCATCAACTTTTACTCCGTTCCCGGGAACGAAGTATAATTCCCGGGAATAGAAAAAGTACAAAAATCTTATGATTTCCCGGGAAAGAAACCCTACTGTATACCTTGTTTGATTGGTTTGGTTTTATTAACGTCGCCCTAGAAACACACGAGAGCTATTGGTGACGGTCGTCGTAATTTTGAACCTCGGACGACACCCGAGCTGGCACCCACTCTTCTAACTTCCACACCACGCCAATAGGTGGACTGTGGGCCTCGACAGATTTAACGTACATCAGCCCGGGTCTTTAGTGGCATCACAGCTCGAACCTCAGACTCGACGAAAAATCCCAGCCGCGTGTCCGCGGCCATCATGCTGAATACAATCTTGCATATCGAAATAAAACACTTCTTTGTAGAGAAAGTTTCAAGGAAAAATTGAATGTCAAACTGGTGTTGTTTGAGAGAAGTCTCTGACATCTTGATAAGATGAAGTCAAAACTGTTGACATTGTGTGAACAAATGGGACTGTTCTGGCATAATCCATTCAATAAGTGTTGAAAATGGTAGATTACACAGTTCACATTTTCAGAAATGAAATAAAATAAAAATGAATTCAATGTTAACATGATTTTGTTTTCATGCCAATAAATGGCGCTCTACTAAGTATGCAGGTTGTTTTTTACAACGTTTTTCTGAATTTCACTTGGTGTGTGTGTCATCAAATTTTCGATCGTTAATTTAACCAACTTCCCATCAAGCTAGAGCTTTGAAATTTTGGGAATCGTTCTTACTCGCCTAACAATGCAATATTTAGACGTTTGCGAGAAGTTTTAACTAATATTTCAATAATTTTAATAAGTCAAAATATTCTTTTCTCTCGGCGCTTTTAGGATTGAGGAAAAAATTTCTTTCCCCCTTTGGGAACACCAGGCACTCCCCACACCACATGAGGCCTCGTAAAACTATTGTACTCACAAAGGGGAGATAAGATAGTAAGGGTTGCTGACTTTTAGACAGTAATCATTCACAAGAAAGAAAGTTTCCAATATTTGACACCATGTCTTATCACAATAATTTTTTCTGAATTCTGGTTCCCATTTTTTTTTAATAGAATGACTTACAAATTTTCAAATGCATGTTTTGATTTTATGAGTATTATGAATTTTTAATACGCTCACAAATATCTCTTTTTTAGTAAATTTTAAAGTTAAAAATAACCAACAGTTTTAACTAATATTTCAATAATTTTCTTTAATAAACTTTGCCACCATATAAAAACGTTATTTTTAAAAACATTGGTTTTTATATCGAATTATTCTATGCTTATGTTCACAAATAAAGAGCTTCAATAAGATAGTCATGTACTTCTACGCAAAATTTTACCAAGTATCAATATTTAATTATCACTCTTTTCTATTACCACAGTTCTGTATTACAAACAACTCCCCTTTTCACCTATTTTCATGTATTAAACAAATGAATTCCATTAAGCAAAAATCTTAAAAAAATGCAGAGACAATTTTTAATAACATTTTTCTCTACTTTCAGTAACATTGCTCAATCTCTGATCAATACAATAAACTCCTCCCATTGTTATGGTTTAATCAAATACAACTTAAGGTTTCGCTCCAGGAATTATCATATTGCCCTTATACGCGAGAAAAAAAAATTCAGAAATAGAAGAATCTTAATTCTGAAACATGCAAGCTATATTCAAATTTATTATCATTTAAATTGGATATATTAAAATCATCAGGCTGCACACGAGCCATGATAACAAACAATTGGATTAAAAAATCAACTACTACTCGTATTATCTACTTTTTCCAAGAAACTGAACAAATAAGACTTCAAAACCCTTCACTTTGAACTTGCAATTAAGAAAAGTTGTGTAAAGCTACATGAGCTACTTTTCTAAAATTTCAAAAATGAACAAAAAGGTACTAAAGCACATAAAAATAATAATTTCGGAAAGGCTAGTTTGGCATGCCCAAGCTTAGTTATGGTAAAGTCAGTAAAAGGTTTATAAAATCTATAAATAAATAAACCATTATTTTAAACATGTTTTTCCTTTTAAGCTGCTTTTTAATTTTTAAAAATCTAAATGATCAAATTAATTAATAGTAATTTTTTTTTCAAACATAGTTTTAAGTACAACCGAAAAAGTCCTCATAATTTTTTACACAGTACTAATTTCTCTTATGAACTAATGATTACAATTATTCAGTGAAATTCAATGTTTAAGTGAAATAAGATTTCAGTCTGAATGAATTCCAAATTTTGAAAAATATAAATTTTTTTTAAATTCCATAATGGAGATATTTTTAACAACATACAATATACAAAATTTCCATTGAAAATCTTAAATGACATATTTTTAACTTATTTGAACTTTGAACATTTTTCTCTGCTTAAAGTAATTTTTTGGCCCTTGTTGAGCAAATATTTTTTTAATTTAATCCATTCAGAGTTTCCTTTCTATATATTTGATATAAATTTATTTCCAACTAAGTGTTGAAATTTTTCCTTAAAATTATTCTAATTAAATGTCAATTTAAATAGTTAAGTAACTCATTACACTTAAAAAAGTGGCTTTTTTCCCCCCATTTTACACATCTGTAGTTCCTTATAAAGATAAATTTAACGATTAATCTTATCTTAAATTAAAACAGTTTGCAATATAAAAACTTATTTTAAACTATTTTTAGAAGTAAAGTAAAATATATTTTCCTTAAAATGTTCAAGAAGTACAAGTAATTCATGTAATATAAAAGTGTGCTTTTATTACAAAGGAAGCCACAAACTAAAGCATATATTTTTATTAATCTCAAATGTCCGAAGAAAAAATTCATTCACAAGATAAAAGGCTTAACAGTTTGTATAAATTTTCAAAGCATAAAAAACAGATAACAATTTGCATACACAAGCTATATTTAGAAGATATATTCATAATATACATTTACTAACAATATTCTAATATAATTTCTATCATCAACATTTAATCATTTCAAATATACAATTTCTCTAATTTTCTATGCTCTTCATAAAAATGTGAAAATAGCTAAATATATATTTCTAAACCATTGGAGGCATTTAGAGTTCTATCTGCACATTCAAAATTTCTATCAATATAATCAAGCATAATTTCCGCCTTCTCTGCATAGATGTATAGCAGAATGCCCAAAATGCTTATAAGAATGGAATTATCAAGTTTTCACATATTTAACAAGAAAAGTAAAAAAGAGGAATGTGTAGAGAGCAGTATTGAAAAACAAAAATATATAAATGTAGAGTAAATTCATAAATTGTAGGTGTAAAAATAATGCATAAAAATATCTAAAATTTGAGCTCTGATTAATAAAAGACATTTAAAAAGAAAATAGATCTGTAATCTTGGCATCAATCTACAAATAAAATTCGTAAAATATTCTTCAGGAGATTTTCATTTTTTTCACTGGTTGTTTGCTTGAAACTCTTTCAGGAATTCAACTAGAGCTTTAGTTTCATCAAGAGTGATAGCATTAAACAAAGAAACTCTAATACCGCCAACAGATCTACAAGAATAAAGCAAAATTGCAAATTACTATTTTAGATTTATTACAAAGTATCTTTAAGTCTATTCTTCACAGAAATGGTTAAATTCACTTTATAAGTTTCCTTGTCAACATTATTTAAAAAATTTACTATTCAAAGAATACAAAATAATCGATTCTATTTTGCATGTTAGTAATGAATTTTTCTTATACTTTATTATAAGGATACTTTAAAATAATGTAATGTCTAAGTAAAATTATATTTTCAAAAGAAATATTAAAATGAATAAAAAAAATTCATATAACAAAGAGTTTTTTGAACTAATCTATTTTCTCATGTTAAAAGCAAAACATGCATTTTTCTAATTCTGCATTTGTGACCTTTAATTATTAAATGTTAAGATATTCTAAATAACACTGATTTATGGAAGCTAAACATTTCTTGCACAATTTCTATGAAATCGTATTTAACTACCTTACCTAATGTGTTACTAAAACAGAAAAAAACTCTTGCAAGTAAAGATTAAAGGAGTATATTTAATATTTATTTATTTTTTGCTGTTTTATACGATGCTGCTATAGTTTCCATAAGCAGTACAGCATATACACTATTATATTTATTTTAAAATAATGACATCCCAACAACAATTGCTGAGATGATAAGCAAATGGAAAAAATTGTATTACAATTGTTGTATGCTTACGCCTTATATTTTGTTTTGTAAAATTATCCAATTCCATAATATTAATTGTAAAATTATCCAATTCCATAATTCTGCACAGGACACAATTACTTCCGAAAACATGAAGCAATTTCTGTTGTTTTATTCATAATAATATAATTCCAAAAACTGAAACTTATACATACAAGAAAAACTAGATACTACATACACAAATAAAGATATTATATACTACAAGAAAGATAATACATCAAAAAAAGAGTTAATAATTTAAAGTCACTGGTTTATAGAATATGAAGTAAAATAAAAGTTGAGGAAGTTATATAAGAATGGAACAATAATACTGCTCAAAACTCAGTAGTTAGAGACAAGGAATCACATTGTCTTATTTGCGAACTACGTTTTACAACATACAAATGGTAACTTTATTATGAAAATACAGTGGAAGCATTAAATTTAAAAACACTGATTTATTAAAATAATCATTCACATATATTATAAAATGCTCTGTGAATAAAATAAAATTAATCGAAATTAAATATCATACCTATGTCCTTTTAAAGATATCATTTTTCGAGATTTGGCTTCATTAAGAAACTTAGTCTCTAAATCATCATTACCACCGGGACCTCCAATTCTAAATGGAATGTTCATGCGACTTCTGTTTTCTTTTTTTATTACAGAGCTACCAAAAGAAAAGTAGGTCTAAATGATACAAATTCACAATATGAAAAATTAAAGAAAAATTATCACTAACTACAGCCTCACAAAATGTGAACATTTTGTCTGATGTTTGCATAAAACTAATTATAGACAAAATGAGTTGTGTTGATTTCAAAGATATTCATTTTTCTCTAAAAGAGAAGCATTTTCAATGATAATGAAGAACTTTTTTCCCTCTATAAACTTCATCCAATGCAAAATATATAAATCATCAAGCATATAAAATTACATTGTTGATAAATTATAAAGAACAGGCGACTACATTTCGATTTTATTAAAGAAGAATAAAATAGAGTGCTGAAAATTCAAATGTTATATATTAATGCAGCTTTTCATTTGGATAAATATTATTGCATTTGATTGAGATCAAAGAACCACTGGAACAGAGGATCATCCTACTGATTCAAGTTAAATTTAAAAAATAAAATTTTCCAACTCTATTTTACTAAAAAATCAATTTTACATAATTATAGGTAACATTCAGTAACATTTTAAAATCATTTAGTTACTAAAACTATGCATATTGATAGTAGTAATGAAAATTGTGTTGAGCTGTTGTTAAATATATATATCATTTTGGCTTTCACAAACCAGATTCTAAAAAAAATCTGTAAATCCAAGATTTATTACGTGGGTAGAGTAATATTTCACTGAAATTAAATTTTAGATTATTTCATCTAGTACTAAAAAACCACACTTAATTTAGAGGGAAAAAAATTGAATTATTTAAAAGAAGTACTTACTGATAAAACCCATTGGAGGCATCAATAACTTCATAAACAAGACTAGATTTAATAGCACTGCTTTGATCCATTGCAGAAATTCCTCCTTTAGATAGCACCCATTTAAATACCAAACCAAGAATGTATACACTGCAAGAAAATTATGAACATAACAAAAATTAAAAATATTTTGCAAAATAAAAACATTTCTATTAGTAACCCTGAGCATTTTAATCAAGTTTTTAAGAAATTTTCAATCAAGTCCAACAAATTAACTTAAAATTTTTCTACAACATGATATATTAGAAATAAATTTGTTAATGAAAACAACTGATGAGGAAATTATAACCCTTTTGCATTATTTCATCATTTAATCAACAAAGCAGATTCCACAATAAAAACAAAAACAAATTTTTGGTTTCATCAGTAGAACGAGATAATGCAGAAACAAATTGAGTTTTTTTTTTTTTTTTTAAAAATTAAAAAAAACCTTTTTGTAAAATGCTGTTGAATTATTTAAAGAGAACTTGTTACATTTACAAAGGAGATTTATTACAGCTTCAATATATTTCATTTCAATATATTTAAGTCTATTATTAACATGATTAAAATATTTTCAATGACAGCAAACACAACATTTGCAAATGTAGCAATTTTATTGGCCATGACTGAAATGAAAGATTTTTTTGACACCAATAAAGCTTTCTACTATTCCATTGAGATTTTATACTTAAAAAATGCCAGCATTCTGTCATATTACAAAACACATTTTAAAAATTATTTACAAAGGTTAACAGCAGAGTTAAGAACTTCAAATCCCAAGACTAATTTTGATAGGAAACTATATAAAACGACAATGTACTGCATAGTAAAGCTTTCTTTCTAAGAAAGGGATTGAAACTTTCATAAAATAGTTTCAATTTTTATGCACCTTTAAACAAGATAAGAGAATTATTTATAAATTTTAGACATAAGTAATAATTCCCAAGGAATACATAATTATAATGTCACAAGAAGTTCAAATAAAAACTAATAATTGTAGTGTAACTAATTAAAATTTGTACATTAATTTCCATTACTCAATTTTTAAAAAGTTAACACTTTGACTGCCAATCATGTGCTGGCACATTGTTAAAAAAATATTTCATGAAAGGCTTAGTAATACTTAGGTTTATCATGTAACTTTAATTACTATTTTTAAACTATACTTTCTATAATAAATATGCTGGCACTTGGGTACAATATTCTTCCATGTCAAGACAATAACTATAAATCAAATCTCTAGTGACCAGCAGTCAATGCATTAACATTTTTATTTTAATTACTATAAATAATAATTGGTGAATGTAGGTTACCTGAATGTTGGAGGAGTATTGTACAAGGATTGATTGGCAGCATTTATTTTGTAATCGAACACTGTAGGGCATATGGATAGACTTTTCCCAATTAGGTCTTCTCTCACAATGATAAATGTAACACCTGGTATGCCTGCATTTTTCTGGGCTCCAGCAAATATAAGGCCAAACTAAAATATTACATATTCAATGAAAACATAGAATAAGAAATACTTTCATTAAAAAAAAGTTTCTTACCACAATATCTTTCTAAAGATGGACATTCTTTGTGAAGATAAAATTAAGTTTTTAAAGATTTTCAAATTTTATTTAATTCATGAAAAAAAAATTTAATTATTATTGTACAAATTAAAATATCAAACTAATAATATTTATTGAACAAATATTCATTCATCTTTCTAAACAAAAAATTATCAGACACAACAGATTTATTTATTTATTGTTTATTGATGTCACAACCAGCAATTGGAGGCAGGCCTTGTAATTTTGAACCACGATCAAATAACTCAAACCAACAATTAGAAGCAATACTGGTCATGACAATGACTACTATTGTTATCTAACCAAAAATTATATCTTAAGAAGTAAAAGTATGTTTTTAGTTGAAAAAAAGTTCCATTTACTTTTTTAAAAGTTCAATCCCTTTAGATAAAACTTTAAAAAATACAAATATCCATACAATATGTAATAAAAAGGTATATTGAAAAAATATTAGATAATTCAAATTATAAACTACTTGGGGGGGGGAGTTCAGAAAAATGAATAGCCAACATTAATAAGTATGTACAATAATTATTTACAAGTTTTTATGCAATGAAATACATTTCTAAAATTTTTACTCAGTAATTGAATAATCTTTTAGATTTCAATACTTTTTTAACCATTTT
>BMAW01080384.1:110503-166229 GCA_019974015.1 Nephila pilipes
CAGTAATTGAATAATCTTTTAGATTTCAATACTTTTTTAACCATTTTTCACAGAGTTTATTTTCAGCAATATACAAAAGATGTCACATTAATGCATTTACTGATAGTTTAATACATTTTCTACAGTATTCTAGATATTAACATAATTTTAGCAGAAGTTTATGAAAAAAAATTTCATTTACATTATTTATTTATAATTTTTTTTTTTCAGTAAAATGAAACAAATAAATTCATCATTAAATAATAAATAAATATTATCAACTACATGACTTTATTATTTTACACAGCTGTTATTATTACCAATAAACAGCCGAAGAGAATGAGTGAGCAAGCAATTGTGTGTTTATAGAACAAGAGACAAACTTGGCTAACCTGCTCCAAACATTTATTTGAAAAATATGTGTAGCAGATTCATTATTAAAATCACATTAAGAATGATTGAAAAATTAAACATAAAAATTTTAAAATGACAGGATTCATAAAAGGATGGAAGGAATCAAATAAGAATACAACAACATAATTTGTATACATAGTTAACATTTTCAAGTTAATTATGTCAGTGTTATATATTAAACCCAACATTTTAATTTTCTTTTAATGCATAGCAAAATTTATGTTCATTCAATAAATCCATTTTCACAAGAGCTGAATAAGTTAATGCAAAATTTTTAATTCCAATTCTTATATTGATATAAGTGAAAAATACTTATTATTAGAGCAAAAAACTGAATTAGCTATCACATGAAAGTGTAAGAATAATATAGATTGATTCAAACAAGCTATGCAAATAATATAGTACTGTAATAATTTTCTACACACTGTTTCAATATTTGACAACAGTGGTGTGTTTTCAAGTTATTTCAGAAACAACATAACAACATAACCAATGCATGAAAGCACCAAGGTGAGAACATATGTATTTAATCATTTTATATTTTAATAATATTTTTATTGCCAGTTAGTATTTTTAATCCACAAGAGCATTTATTGGTTATGACTGTTGAATTTAAAGATAATGAGAAGAAAATGTAATTCTTCAGAAATATGGCATGTTTTTGCAGCAAAAATTCACTCCTTTTTACTATTTATGAATATAACAGTACTTAAGAGGAACTGTGAAGATCGCCAAACTTTTTTATCAACTATCAACGAGTTTATGACTTTTTGCGCATATATAAATAGTTAGAAGGTACTTATATTTTCCGAATGAAAAGAATTTTTTAAAATATTCCATAAGAAATCCAAAATGGAAATAAATTCATTAAAATAACAGTAGGTTACCTTTGTTACATCAATAGGTCTAGTTAAAACATTTGAGGACATATCACACACTAAAGGCACTCCATTTGTTTCAGGAATATAATCAAATTCAATACCTATAAAATAACTAAATATAAGCATTAATAATTCATTACAAAGTAAGCAAATAAGAAACTTTACAAATTAGGGCAATTTTGGGAAAACCTTTCAAAGAAAAATTATCAGTAAATCATGTATATCAAGTGTCACAAAAATCAAACAATGTTCATATTTAAAAAAAATTTAATATCAATTTTTTTAGCAGTTTTCATACATTAGAATTAACTATGTGAAAAGAATTAAAATTCAACATTTATTAAAAATTTATAAAAAGAAAAAGTAGTAGCATCATAAAAACAGATCTAAAATGACAACTACAAAATAATTAAGAAAGAAAGAACTAGGAATCTTGTGAAAATTACACACCATGAATAGTCTCATTTGCACAGTAATATACATATTTTGCATTGTTGCTTAGTTTCCATTCAGATTTGTCTGGAATGCCTGTAAAAGAATGATTCAATAATTGTAAAAGAAAAGGTTTCATTACTTTGAAAAAAAATTACTATCTAGAAAAAGCAATAAAAATATGTAATTTAACTCTTTTAACTAATATTATATATATATATATATATATATATATATATATATATACTCCCTTTTAAAAAATTAATTCATCAAAATTGAAAAGTAAAAAATGTATACTTATTATTCCTGATTTTTTTTTTTTTTTTTTTAAAATTTTTTTTTTATAAAAAAAAATTTACAAATTAATTATTTTTAATTTTTTTTTTTTTTTTTTTTTTTTTTTTTTTTACAATTATTCTTCTATCAAATAACTGCATCCAATATATTTATCCTAAATTAATTCAGTTTTCTTGAAATAATGTCAAATTATTTTATTAGTATATTAGAATTATTTTTTTTTACAGTTAATTGATAAATATATGTATCAATTTCCACTTCTAAATGATTAATAACTATGATTTATATTCTAATTAAGTATGAATTAAAAACTCTATAATGAATATAGAAAACGGTACATTGCGAAAAAATAAACCATTTTTAAAAATAATAAAGATAAAACTATGTAAAAGGAAAATTCAAAACCTTTTTATAATACATCATTTCAATAGTTAAGAGATGTAAACAAATTAACATAAATGCTCAAAAAATAATGTATGTTTATTACTTTCAAAATAACTTTGAATTTATAATAATTCTAATTATTGTTCCTCCATTTTGAATACAGTTAGAGTTTTAGAAAATAAGCTTCAGACTCTGAAAAAATTATCAAAACTCCTGATGCTGAAAAAATTAAGTGTATCTTTGAAACATTTCAATCAAAAGAATCAACAAATTAGAACAAAATAAAGAAAAAGTAATTAGCTACTTTGAAAATGCAGAAACTAAAAAAATGAAATAAAAATGAATATGAATAAAAAATTTTACCAACAGTTTTTGTATAATAAGAAAATTCCATCAACTACATCTCAAGTCAAATGGTCATATTCATTATTTAGAATTGCAGTCAAATTCCACATGAATGTAAACGTACTTCCCTCGCCAAACTCTCACACCATGCCACATGGACTTTAGCAAAACCAAGCCTAGAACGCAAGGGTAAGTGATGACTGTTGGGTTTCATGGCGCAAGAGCCAAGAGTCAGGCTAGGCTGTGACAAACATTTGTAATTCTATACAATTTTTTAAACACATAAATATCCAATCATAAATAAAATATGATGCTTGAAGAAAAATGAAATATTTGATTGTTAACATTTTAAATTTGAAGTGAAAAGCCAATTTGTTCTTGAAAAACAAATAAGTTATGGCGGGAAGAGGTTCCCTCACCAAGTCAAGCAAGTTTAACAGATGAATGGAAAATTAGGCAAAGATGATCAAAAACAGGACAAACAAAGTACGATGAATGGCCTAGAACCCAAGACCCACCATCCCATACACTGAAGTTTTACTCTATTAATCAAACTACAGTAACCTGATTATTGTAAAAAATTGATGTTTTAAACAAAAAGAATTTAATAATTGAAGATAATGAAAAACAGAATTTCTATTCAACTGATGAGTTACCTGTATAGACTGAAGTCTTGGGCAAAACTCTGTTAACTCTGCAATATTTTTCAGCTTCTTGAGCAGCTTTAGATGACCATGTACCTGTGACTATGTAATCAGCTACATCATCAGGGGAAGAAATGAGGTTTAGAGGCACGGCGGAAAATTGACCAGTACCACCTCCTTGCAAAAACAATACCTTGTAATTTGGAGGTATTTGGCTGGAAAAGAAAAATGTATTCTGTTGAATATTTTCATAAATAGAACGAGTAATTTATATGATGAATTGATAGCTAATAATGACAATTAACGTTATAACTTTAATGAGTATATTTTCCTTTAAATTCAAAGCATTAGTTTTATGTCTCTTAATGACATGCAAAGTTTTTATGTCTCTAAGATGTGTATTATAATGCAGAATGTAACCAGAATGGAATATTTTGATAGTTTAAGAAAACTTCAAACACCAAAAATAGTCAATTATATAACTTCTATTATGAATATATCAAACAATATTAATCTTTCATTAGGAAGATCTGTTATACATACCAATTATAAATTTTGAAAAGCTAGAAGATGAAGAAATATAAATACAGGATTTAATATCCAGAATATTTTTCAATATTTATTTCATCAAAATTTTATGGGAATATTTAAGTAGTTGTCAAAAGTTGCTGCAGTCATCAACATTTAGGACTGTCCGAGCTGTAGAAATCGAAATTTTTTTAAAGCCCTCCTACACTATAGAGCACCACGAACAAGACATCTCTTTTGTTGCCTGATCCAACCCTTGTGAACCAAAGGCAAGGGCATGGCCATGGTGTTGGGATATATGTGATAGTTCTCCATTTCTTTGATATGTAAACCCCATAGTCTAAATTTTATTTTGCAAACAATTTGTACACATAATATATTATGTTTAAATTAAATATCGTCTTTTAACAATCCCTCTCTTTAAACTGAATCCGAAAACCACTCGATAAATTACAAAAACGATTCATTAATCCCCTTCCTGCAGTTAGGATTTTATATATCCTATATATATAACTGCCAGAAATTAAGAAAATTTACTCCCCGCCTTTTTGAAAAGACAAAAATGGAGAATAATAATACATTGAATGTTTTAAGGCTCCTGTCTACCTGCCATTTTGATTTCCTCAGCTTAATGTTAATCCTATGGAATTTCGACTTGAATTCTCACATAATTATTATTTGATCAATTTGAATGCAATAAAGTGCATCTGAAAGAGCAAAAAATAATTAATGCTTCTGTGGAATTACTTTTTTCCTCCGATTTTTAAAAATATTCTTCAAAGACCGGAAAACTCAAAAACGAATAATTAAAATAAGAATAAAAATATTTTTAAAAATTTTACCATTTGGAAAGACAGTATATTTCCACAAATATAAGTTCGCTGTTTAATTTACCTTTCTATTTTACATTTGTAAAAAGAAAAGTTGTCAGAAGTGACTTAAAAAGGTGTTGTGCAGTGTAACATTTATACTGATAAAATACAACCATTTGAAGTATAATATCAAAGAATCATGATAAATTCGGCTATATGGAAAACTTTTATCCCCAGATGCACTTCGTAATTTTGTCTTCATGCACTAAGCTGTTGCTTAAATTGTTGAATTATTTATCCAACACTGCTTTTAACAATAACAAACATTGAATGCTACAAGAATTTTGGAATGACGTGTTGCGTGCTTAAGATGGGCCACAATTCATTTGTTAAGATTTGCCCGTTTTTCTTAGAAGCAAGCTACCGACATTGGATGGGAAATGACAGAGTTTGCGTTTTGATGAAGGTCTTCGTACATGCACGCACTGCACAATAGGCAGAAAAAGCCCTGTGCTTTTTTTAAATTCCTACTATTAGCTCACACTCTCTCTATATATATCTTGTTCAAATTTTCAATCGTTAATAAAATACTTTTTATTCATCCAGTCAAGTTCAAATACATTTTTTTAAAACTTGTAGTAAATGACACATGATGTTAATACCGATTTTTTTAAAATATTAATTCATTAATTAAATTAAAATTGGTGAAAATGCTGTTGAGCCCAACCGCTTGGCTCGATTTCAAAAATTTCCAAACTTGGCGGGTTTTTTTGGGTGAACGTTAAGTTCGCGGAGCGGACCAGGGTAGCCACATTTGACAAAATACCGCCAAATAATACCTGTCGCCAAGGCTGGTTGGGCTAAACCGCATTCCAACCATTTAATTTACCAGATGAATTAAGATACAAGCCAATGTTTCAACTAAGTCATTTGTCTTGCAATGGCAAAGTTGGTAGAGCGTCGGCATAGAATTGTCATGCCTTCGGATCGAATGTCGTCGAAGCATAAATTTTTTTTATTTGATTTTCAAATAATTTTAGTTTTATAAGGGGAAAAAAATTTCTCTTGTATAAGAAAAGCAGGATATAAATTTAGGAATAAATACTGTCAGTGACGAAGCGTGTAGATCACTGGAAAAAAATTTCTTTTACCACTTAATATTGTGATTCTGTCATATGAATATACATATTTATATTCATTGTAATTATTTAATAAAAAGTAACTAAAATAAAAAATTTCTTTGTTGACCTAAGCAGGAATTGACTTAATTTTTTTTATATATATATTACTCGTTAAAGTTGAGTTAACTAATCACAAGGCGTGTTTCAAGTTTCTTGTAATCGAAATCAAGACAAGTGCTTTTTGTTAAAAATCTGAAATATGTACACACGAAACACACACAATTCGGTAATGCAAATTTTCCTAGAATAAATGCTTTGAATCAGAAGTTAAATTTCTTCTTTTAATTCACCATTGGTAATACATATCTATAACTGCGGTTTATAGTTTTACAATCGATTGAAGGTAGAATGTATTACAGGTAGAATGCACTTGGTCTTTTCCCATCCAATGCTAATAGCTTGCTTCGAAGAAAAAAGGGCAAATCATAATCAGTAGATTGTGGCAACTTAAGTACGCAGCAATCAATCTAAAATTCTTGTAGCGTTTAATAGTTGTTATTGTTAAAAAAGCCTTATTTGATTAACCATCAAACAAGATACGGATTTAGTGCACCATGACGAAATCCAGAAGGGCATTAAAGGGCAAAGGGGTTACCGTAAAAGTTACGCATATAGTCGAATTTACCATGGTCCACCAGATGCAATACTCCACATGGTTGTATTTATCGACATAAATGTGGCGTCACACAATCCCACCTTTCAAGACATTTCTGATTATGTTTCTTCAATTATACTTACTAAATATCTCGAAGAGCAGCTTCAGCTTCTGAGTTTATTTTCCCATAATCTACACCTCTATGTGTCAGTTCTAGAAAAAAAAGGAAGTTTTATTAGTAACACTAACAAATAAACATAAAAGACAAACATAATGCCATATTCTTTAAGCATAAAAATACTTCATAATTTAAAATCGGGGAAGAGTACAATACCCCAGTGGGTATTCCGTTCCACAAATTTATGGCAGTTCCATCCTCCCTCCACATTATTTCCACAACACTACCTTCGATAAAACAGAACCCTCAACCCCTAAGAAGGAAATGAGTTCCTTTACCAACTGGGGTATTATTTCCTCAAAAATTTCGCGACAGAATATTCGATTGAAGATATTCGGTAAGAGAACATAGAATTTCACATTGCACTTAAATATTCCTTATTAAAGATATGAATTTAAAATATTTTAATACTCTTTTAATAAATAATTCATTAAAAAAGACCGAAAATGTACACCTGTCTTAGTAAATAAATTACATAATTTTTAAATTTAAGTGCAATTATCAGAATTAATGAACTACACGTTTATTCAGAAATATGTACACAAGATGACATCAAAAATCAGATCTTTGGAAGAAAAGGTAAAGAAATGCGATTACGAAAATCTTAAATTACACACTGACAGTTTCGTCAAACACAATACGCGATCAAAGAGAAAAAACTTCGCATTTCTTAAAATACAATATATCTTCTTCCGTGAGGGGAAAAACTGTTCTCATTTCATGTCTAATTAAAAATAAATCAAGATAGTGAATGTGTTTCCTTCCTAAGCGTTCAGGCTTGAATACGAGCAATTCTTATCGGTCGAATTAAAACAAGAGCATTCGTAATGGATTATCTTTTTTGCATATGACATTCCACATTAAAGCTCCCGTCTACCGGCCATTTTGATTTTGTGGACGTAATGGTTAATCCAATAGAATTTCTACTTTTGATTCGAAATCTTTACTGTTTTATCTATTTGAATGCAAAAGAGTGCATCTAATAGAGCAAAAATAATTCGAGATAAAAACCAACATTTTTATATGGTGGCAAAGTTTATTACAAAAATTATTGAAATATTAGTTAAAACTGGTCACAAATATCTAAATATTGCATTGTTAGGCGGGTAAGAACGATTCCCAAAGTTTCAGAGCTCTAGCTTGATGGGAAGTTGGTTAAATTAACGATCGAAAATTTGATGACACACACACACACCAAGTGAAATTCAGAAAAACGTTTTAAAATAATGAAGGCTTCTGCGGAATTACTTTATTCCTCCGATTTTTAAAAATATTTTTACCTTTATTTTAATGATTCGTTTGCGTGAAAATTAGAACAATATTCTGTCCGAATATAAAAATAGCTCCAAAATAAATAGTCACATACATAAAAGGTATGTTAGACGTTCACAACATACGTAGAAATGTGCAGAACGTTGTAGTTAAATTTCATTTGAATATATGAAATACTTTGTAAGAAATGAGATTTTTTGTAATAAAAAAAATCCAAACCGCAGTTCGCAATCGCAAAAAGGGCAAATCTATAAATCAAAATTAAGTGAAGAAATAGTTGCCAGATGCACCTACAACTATAATAAATAAATAAATAAGTAAAGCTAAATTTTGTACTTAAAAAAGTATATTGTACCTTCACTTCGTTTTAAAAATGAAGAAACTGCTGTCTAAAATTCATTGCTTACATTTCTATGTCTTAGTTTCGGCCTTGAAAATTCCATTTCCGGTCCCTTTAAATTGAACTTCAAGTTTAAAATCTGGGCTATAACTTTGTGTTTCTAGCTACCCAAGAAACAAATGCAAATCATTTTTGAAATCGTAAATATGTAGGCTTTTATAAAAAGTAATAAACTTCCGAAAATTATCACGAAAGCGGCGATTTTTGGGTACCTTAATAAACAATCAATCACATTTAAAAACAAAACTACAAGTTATTTCAACAATATTTTCTTTTTTAATTCGGCAAGATAAAAATGGAAAGAGGAAAATGATAGAGGTTAGAAGTTTGAACAAGGACAAAACTTTTGTCACATGAAGGAAATGCAATTAATCTGTTTTAATTGACGTTAATTTGTTCGATTTCCTGAAGCAAGAAAACTACCCAAACATATAATAAATAATGTGTAAAATAATCGGAAAAAGCATAACTTTTTAAATGTAGAATATATTTACAATTAAATTTTATAAATATTGACATTTTAAAGCGCTTAAAAAGAGTTTTTCTTAGTAATAAGAAATTATACTTTAAAAGAAGTATAGATGGGAACTGATTTTTTTAAAAGTCTGAAAGCTTATAATGTTTTTGATATACATATATCTGACATATTTTTATTTCTTTTGCAGAGTTACGTGATAGAAGTTGTCAAAAAATCAGTTTACGTTAATTTCAACGTTGAAAAGTTTGGTTTTGATTTCATAGAACACTGGAAAAGAAGAAAAAAAAATTAAAAATAAATTTTGAATATAAGAATATTTTTTAAAAAAAAAAAAAAAAAGCATCGCGAAAGTTGAAGCGAAAAAGTTTACAAATTGATTTTGATTAAAATGTCAAATTAAATTTTTCCCAGCATCGAATTTTTGAAATTCCAATTTTTCTTGCATACGGTTACAAAAGTCAAAGAGATTACACAAATGATTAGAGATCTTATTTTCCCGATTTATTTTACTCTTCGGAGAGTCGTTTTCATTTCCAGTTTGGAATAAATGTTTTCCTCAATTAAACTTCTAGTCGGATTTAGTTATTTCCGGTCGGAACCAGATAAAACAGGATTTGGTAAAACAAGTCCTATTAAGTCCGGTCAAAATACGATCATAAATTTCTTTTCTGGTAGCTCCATAACGTGCTTTTCTCAGATCACCACCACACATGCACATAAAAACACTGCATTCCGAATGGAATTATAGTATTTTTAGATTTTATTCGGAGAAAAAAACTTACTCATTTTTAAGGTAAATTTTTAAAGTTTGTCTCTCTTTTCTTCAAAAACATAAAAATGTGATTCTAAGTTTTTGAAAAACATTACGATTCTGCTCGTTTTCATACCATTTAATGATAATTGGTTCAGGAGATATTTTCATAAAAAATTTAATATATAGAATGTAAGTATTTATACTAAATATAGTTTGTTATGTGAAAGAAAGTAAAGTGCTTAATCTGAAAGAAAAAAAAGGGGAGGAAGGAAAGATAGTTATATATCTCATATTAAATCACAATTTCATTACGTACAAAATGGAGGGGAGGAGGTTTATTTACAAAATATGAAAATATCATTTATATTTTTCTAAAAAAACTATTAGAATCTAGTAAATCGTTCAAGTTTGCATTTACGCATGTGTTTTGTGACAATTACACATAAAATAGACACACACAAAATGACTTGGTGCGGTTTATTCTTTAAATTGAAATAAGGGCTGTTCCACAAGCGGTAGAGCGTGGTTTAGTTAGATTTTAATTACATCGCTCTAGAAACAACACGAGGGCTATTGTCGACGGACCTTGTAATTCTGAACCTCAGTGAAGGGATGAGGACGACACCTGAGCTGACACCTCCATCTCCTGACTTCCACACCACGCCATTGGAGGACTTTGGGCACCAACAGATTTAACTAGCATCAGCCCCAGCTACACAGCGGGTCCAAAGTGGCATCAATGCCACTTGTTTCTATCGAACCCGCGACTCGACGAAAACTTTCGGCTGCGAATCCGCGACCATGACCACTTGGCTACCACAACACAACGACGAAGCAAGGCATATTATAAAACAGCACTAGTGAGTTGTTAATAAATACTTTCCTTCTTTGACTAAGCGAACTCAGGGACGCCTGGAAGAACTAGCACTTTTGAAAAAACAGACAAAAAGGAAAGTACAAGTTTTGTGTTTAACTAACACCGTGTTAGAACACAATGCATGGACGCCGAACCACAAAATTTTGAATCCTTTGGTCCAGTGACGAGGATGGCAGCTGACCTCAATACACATTTTCCTTATCCACACCACGCCTCATGTGGGATTTAACTTCCACTTGAATTTATGTGCAGAAATCTCATTCTTTTTAAAAGTTTTTGTTCCTATTAAAAACCGTAGCCACTCTCTGAAACATTTACCGATTATAATGAGTGAAATCTCTTAAACTGATTGAAATTGATCTTGTTTTAGAAACGAATGCTAATCCAATTCAGTTGCTTGTATTAAATCTGGGTTTGATAGGATTTTATTTCATTACTATAGCATTAGAACTGTAAAGATTGGCGAATATTTTTTTTTTAACTGCTGGGACATTTTTATCTAAACTTTAATACAACACCATGTAAAATTCAGTTGAGTTTAAAAAACACACACAGGGGCTTCAATAAGATTATTATACATTACATATTGAAGTACTCGAATTTTGAGCCAAAATAAGCTATAACAGACCTGCAACTGTTATATCTTTTGGGAATACAAAATATAAAAAATAATTTTTTCGTTTAAAAATTATGGAAAATAAAACCAGTGGGATCAATAAAAAGGATTTATGCTGCTTGAAAACTCGAGAAAAAAATTTTATACGCCGCAACGCTGACTGAAACAAATTATTGAGCGAAAAAACGATCTCTCTTAGCCTCTTTCTCAAAAACTTGGAAATCTCTAAAATCCAAGTTCCCCAAGTCCAAGGATAATCTATTACTTCTTTCTAAAATCAAAGTAACATTTTTCAACAGAAGGTAGAAGAGATAAACAGCTTTTAACATCTAAGACATTAAAAGTGTATCCAGATTTAAAAAGATTACGGGAGAAAATACACTTATTTTTGAGAAATTATTCATTACAATTTCGCCATACTTAGAAGCAACACGAAGGCTGGCAACACGGAGATGAACATCGTAATTTTGAACCTAGTTTTAGAAACGAGGAAGACACCTCTCCCCGACCTCAGAGACCTCGGATTTAGTGGCCGCGGTAGCCTAATGGATATGGTCGCGGACTTGCAGCTGACGGTTATAGTCGAGTCGTGGGTTCGAGCCTGTGATGCCACTAAGACCCGCCATGCAGTCTTGGCTGATGCGCGTTAAATCTGTCGGGGTTCAAAGTCCTCCCATTGGCGTGGAGTAGAAATTCGGAGAGGAGGGTACCAGCACAGTTGTTGTCCTCGTCACTTGACCGCGGTTCAAAATTTACGAAGTTTGCCGCCAACAGCCCTCGTGTTGCTTCCAGCACGACGTTAATAAAACCAACTATAACCAAACTATCGACAAATGTCACGTGCATCAGCCCCGGTAAAAGGCAGGTCTTTAGTGGCATCAAGATTCGAACCCACGACTCGACGGAAAGAACGACATTGACCTCTAATCTATCGCAGTCACTTTTTTGGGGGAGGATGAGGACTGAAATTTGAAGACTTTAACCTAATAAAAATTCGAAGAGTTGAGAAAGGCAAATGATATAGACACAAAAATTCGATTTAATAAGTTACATAACGAAAATGTTTTTAAAACATTATACGATTGAGAGATATGGCATGTTAAGCAATCATCTGACCACTCAAGAAAATCCAGGTGTCACTACGAGCAAATTAAATTATTCTGTTCTAAATTTTCTATGTAAACTTCAGGCGAGGGGGGGGGGAATAGGCAAATTAAGGAATTTCTTTCGATAATATATAAATTAAAAAGTTACCATTTTGACGGGGTTAAACATTAAATCAAGCCACTGTATACTATATGTAGAACTAAACTACATTGAAAATGCAAAAAATATATAAGAAAATATCTAAAAAATATACTTTATTCAATAATTACTTTAATAATTTATTTCATTATTTGATGTTTGTTAAATTTGTCATCTAAAATGAATACGTGTAAAATTTTTTAGCTCAATAAAAGATTGGATTTAGCGACTTGTGGAGAGACTTGGCGTAAAATTTGATTCTTTAAATAATTAGTTTTAATCAATTAATTTTTATTAATTATAATTAAATTATCGAATTGTCATCCAAAAGAATCGTATATAGAAAATTTCAGCTCAATTGAGCTCTTTAAAATGTGAGAAAAAAGTTTTTAAAGTTTTGACTCAGGCAAAATTACTATGTGAGAAGGAAACCCATTAAAAATCAAGCAAAATGAAATATGATTTTTCACAGACAACATTCTCACAATGTATATAATGGTTGTAATCAGATTTTAAGAATTATTAGAAAGATACTCATTATCCACACTATTAAATGACCTATAAGTAAAAATTCCACCAACATATATATAACTAATCTATTCTATTCTAATTTATTACACTGACGATAACAAATATCTCCCGATGTTATATTCACCGTGATACAAATTTTTGTTCTCGAGTGATAAAATCTATTACTCAAAACTCCCAATTTTAGTGTACAAAAAATTGGAAGATGATAGATTCAAAAATTCTCGAAAACATGTTTGAAAAATCTATTGAAGAAAAACAAGAAACACTTGAACAAGAAAAACAGCGATGAAAATTCTCACAACCCGCTTTTCTGAATCGATGAAAGTATTATTGATCTTTAAAAAAAAGGCTCTAGAAGAATTTCGTCTGTCATGTTTCAATGCAATGAAATAGATATTAAAGCTCAAAAAAAAAAAAAAAAAAAAAAAAAAAAAAATTCGAGGACAGATAATCTTTATCAGTAAAATGATTTTCAATGCTAAAGGTTTGCAATTTTTTTTAAAAAAAGCCAGACAATAAAATGTTTGCTATCGACCTGTTATGATGTTGCCTTTTTTTCGAGGTATGGCTTTAAAATAACAAGACTGGCGTGAAACATTTTATTTTGATGTCAAACATATTTAATTATTATCACCATCAATATACACCCCTCCTCTATGCCTATAACACTCTATGCGAATCTTCCACTGTTCGAAACACTGCTGGAAGTCAGCTCCTTGAGGACGCGTGCCGATTTCTCTTTCACAGTTTCGACGGACTCAAATCTTGTTCACTTTAATGCAGATTTTATTTAAGGAAACGCAAAGTCGCATGGCGCAAGATCCGGTGAACAAAGCGGAAGGTCTAACACAGGGATACTGTAATTGGCCAATTCAGCTAGAACGTGAAAGTAATGCAGATTAATAATTTGACATTCAGGAACCCAGTGAAGGTACACATTTCCATTAATATAAAAAAAAAAAAAAAAAAAAAAAACTATCGCCATTTGGTTTGAATTTTGATTTCGAGCATGCTGGCTCTCGGTGAAGATGGGCTCTTTCAGTGCATGGATTGACGCTTCGTTTCAGGATCATAAATAAAACACCACCATTCGTCACACGTTATTATCCTTTCCAATAAGTTGGGGTCATTTTCAATGTCACTCAGTGTCAGTACGGACATGTTTGCGAGCTTCTTGTTGTTCAAACGTGAGAATTTTAGGTACGATTTGGGCACACACTTTTTGCATTATGTAAAATTTGCTGGATTTTTGTGAATTCCGACAGTCTCAACAATCGCACGAATACTTAACCCACGGTCAGATCGAACCAGATTGCCGATTTTTTCGATACTGTCATTCGTTTTTGACGCGGAAGGGCAACACGTGCACATGATAATTAATTATTGCTATACACTTCTTTCAATAAATTATAAGTTCCAGAAGCGGTTTTTCCAAGTTCTACGTGAAATTTCACAATTCGTTGCTCTTTTGTTACACCTATTATTTTTTCCGGCGAACCAAAAAAAAAAAAAAAAAAAAATTTAATGTTAACGAAGGCTACGGCTATACGGATTTGTTTACAGAAACGAGATACACTGCATTCCAAAGAAGGCTTCACACTAAACAGCTCTCGGCCCCTGGCGTTTGGTGCATGTATACTTCTGTAGCAGCGTCAGTTTCGTTATTGAATAGCCACACCTCATATATTCGAATAAATAACACTAACCTAACACCGGACAACATAACTGTTGACAAACTACAAGGGGTCCAACTTAAGTAGCAGGTTTATAATAGGAATTTATGAAAATTCAGTATGTTTTCCTTTTATGTTCATGTATGTAATTATATATAAGATTATAATAAATTTAATGACAGAACATAATCGGCCATGTAATAATGTACCGCAAGAAGTTCATAGCTCGATAAAATTTCCTAAGCCGTCTAATGAATATGAAGAGCTTTCTTGGGATTTAAAAGTCAAAATTCTAATATCTGCATGCTTATACGAGCATATGCACGAATTAACACTGTCGAAGGGTTATCGTAAAGGTTTAATAATAACCAAGACATAACGGATATATCTGGATAAAATGTATTCGGCCTATTTAGTTATTTTTACGTACATATTGTTGTAAATTACAGCTTTTAATTTTTATTTGTCTAGTTTCAGGTAGCCATAGATTGAAGGAACCTGCAGTATCGCAGTAACGTTTTAATTATTAACCCTAGAATCATATATATATAAAGGTTGTTATACATTTCTCCCATCGTTTCTTGACCTTTCAAAAGCTGGGGTAGAACTCAGAAAATTGAATTCAATGTTCTCCATATTGCAGGTTACTTCCATTTAAGGTTTTTTTTTTTTTTTAAAAAAAAAATCAACATTAACAGATGCACTTCACAACACTATATACGTAAGCATCAATTAATATTCACAATAAATTTTATCCAGACATCTAGATTTGTTTCTTAGCAATAGTTAAAATTTTACAATACTCATAATAAATAAAATATTCTGTAAAATATAAGATAAATGCTGAAAAGTTAGATCCTACCGTTATAATCCAAAAATATTTCAACGAGGAAAATGTTTTCACACAGAATAACTAGAATGTGTCAAGATTAGGTGTTATATTACACTAACGTATTGAATTCGATTTAATTACAATAAGAAATTTTTTATGGAAACTAATGAAACAAGTGAACTCAATATATATATATATATATATATATATATACATACATATATATGGGGTTCAATTTTAAAAAACCCGTTGGTTTTTCTTATTACCCTTAAATCTGACGAATAAGGTAACAATTCTAACTCTGAAGTACAATTGTTTGAACCATGTTTAAGTGTGGGACACAATTTCCAACACTGTTGGACTGTTACAACTTTAATTGAGAGGTAAAGCAGAAAAATGGAAACGCACAATGTTACTTAATCCTCTGATAATTTTTTTTATTTTTGAAAAACACAATTTAACTCAAATTTTTTATATTATCATTCCATAAGCGAATGTTGAAAAATGTTCGCCACCATTTTGAATGCAAACATGAACACGTCGAACCAAGTTTTTTGACACACTTCGCAATATTGTTGATGTTATTGACGATATTTTTTACAACGTTTTCATGTATCTCACTTGGTGTGTGTCTGTCTGTGTGTGTATCAGTGTATCATCAAATTTTCGCTCGTTAATTTAACCAAATTTCCATCAAGCTAGAACTCTGAAACATTGGGAATCGTTCTTACTCGCCTAACAATGCTATATTTATACATTTAATTATACGTTTTTACTCGCCTAACAATGCTATATTTATACATGGCGAATAAATGCCAACCTTTGTTGTTGTCTTGCTCACTTCGGACTGAAAAAAATATGATAGTAAAACATTCATTTAAAAACGTTGGTTTTTATCTCGAATTATTTCAGTTACGATTTGTTTTAACGCATCGTTATTTGCAGGACTCCTCTGGAAAACCCCATCTTTGAGACAACCCCACAAAAAAAAACTTAATGGGGTGCGGTCTGGTGAACTTGGTGGTCAGTGGCCTATTGAAATTAAACGGTCATCAAACAATTCTTTAAGCACTTTCATTGTTAGGTTTAACGTGTGTGGAGTGACTCCGTTTTGCTGAAACCAACAGTCACAGTCTTGTACCTCAAATGAATCAATAAAAGTTTGAATTATGTCCAGGTACACTTCGGAATTCATTAAAATCAAAGAATGTATTCACGCAGACGATTTTTATTGTTGCCATTCATAATCATATGAAATGAGCTTTAAAAAATACATAAAAATAATAAAAACATTGAAAGACGCCGACGATTTACTCAAATCATTTGCACAGAATCGGATTAATAATTACTAATGATGTTCACGCGAATTTATGTTTAAAAAACGAGTTTTTGTATTTAGGGGAAAGAAAAAAAAAAAAAAAAACGATACCTGCACATTAAATATAGACGTATTAATTAATGATGTTGAAAGTCTTGCTACACATATTATAGATGTAAATAATACAAAAAATAAATGGGAACTCTTTTAAATTGATAACCCTGCATTATATATATATATATATATATATATATATATATATATATATATATATATATATATATATATATATATATATATATATATAGGGACTTCTGTCTAAAATTTTGGAAAAAATCACAATGTACAATTTTTTTTATATCAATTAATTCCGAGTCGTGAACTTCACAGTGAGTGAATGAAAATTTAGGTTTATGACTGAAACAAACCTGTGTGTGTCTATGTTGCGCTAAATAATGTTTATCTGCAAAGAAAGGAAAGATGGAAGAAAAATGGAAAAAACGGTAAACAAAAAAGGATTATCGAAGACAGTGAAGGAACTCTAGGGGGTCCTGGAGGCGAGTCAGCTATGTTTACCAGACAGTAAGCCCCATGAGAAAGGAAAAAAAAAAATCACTGGAGTACTTCAGGGTCATGACGTCGAACTTATCAAAAGAAGGTAAATCCCAGAGGAGACGTAATCTCTATAAGTAAATTCTTTAGTTAATAAGTTTTAATTTGACAAGAATTAAACAGTATTGATTGATCTACTGTTGATTATAACTTCATCAATTGAAAGCAGAACATAATGACGTGAACATCTGAGCTAGTAATATCTTACGCTTAATGTTTACATCACGTAAAATGAAAACTTGAAGGATTCAGTTGAATACTGAACCATCTAAAGTCTTCGTGATTGAAATAATTATTCAATTCTAAAGCGATAACTCAAAATAAAAATTTCGCAGTTTTACGAAACCTCTAGGAAACTTTACTGTTCATACATTTTCTGAAAAATATATTTATGTTCAGCTGAAAAAGTTTTAAATATCTCATGAAACATTTTAATTTTATACTTGAAAAAAAATCTTTTGAGAGTTCCATAAAAAAACATTTTTAAATTTCATGCTTTAAATACCTTTGTAAAACAATAGCTTTAAAACTTTTTTTCAGTAATCATTGTATTTTCGAGTGATATTACATTAAAAAATGGATTTCATAGACATTCGAGAGATTACGGTAGTTGTTAAAGAAATTAACTGAACTTTTTTGAACACCTTAAGAAAACAAGCAAAATAATTCATTTACTATTTAATGTTTCAAGCTATTTAATTTTTTCTGTTCGATTGAAAGATTCGTCTTTATCAGGAAGACGATAATACTTCACCATTTTGAATTACAACAGATGACGGAAGACAACAGCTCGTTTCTCAAACGACACTCTCTTTGGATTCACATGACCCAAAAGAAACTCTACAAATATTCAAGTCTTAGAGTTATATTTTTGGCATTTTAAATACTTTATATTTTCAAGTTACATTTCAATTTTTGGCGTGATGAGTGGGGGTGCGCATCCAGGTGTCGACCTCGTCATCTGCCAGTGGTTCAAAATTATGAGGCGCATTGTCTGTGATCAGCAGATCTTGTATCGGACAAAAATATAGATCGACGGATAACATTTTAAAAAAACTAATTTTTCAAGTTAACATCAATGATTTACAGTTTTCTTTTTTCCTTTTTTAAATTTATAAATAATTAGTAATATCTAATTTCAACTTGAAAAGTCAAACTACAAGTGAAATACAACATTGAATAAATATAAAATTTTTTTATTTTAGTTGTAAAATACAATATTTAACATTTATTGTCTTTTACAGCAATGGCAACGCTACAAAATAATGGAACACATATTTTTAGATGACCAAATAACTATACCAGAAGAATTTCCTTTTATCTTAAAGGATTACGCGAAAGCTGCTATCAAAACAAATCCGCAGGATTTAATAAAGTGGTCAATGAGGTAAGATGCTTTTATTTTTTCTAAACTTTTTGAGATTTTGCTCCAAAAAAAAAAAAAAAATTTGGACTGTGATCTTGGTTATATCGAGCAAGATTTATTTTTCCCACTTTTATAAAGAACTATGAATCTAAATTAATTGAGTCCTTTTTCTCGGAGATTTTAATCTCAAACATTTAGCTTTGAAAAATCAACATTTGTAAGTTTCACACTAGGCGTGTTACATAAGGAAAAGCGCGCTATCATTATTTGAACCTACACTATCACCCTCGTGTTCTTTGAAACCAAAAAGTATGTCCCAAGTGCTGTTTCTTTATCAGAGCACTTAGATACAAAAAATAAATAAATCAGGCGGCTGATTCAGTACATGCCTGGATGGGCGTATTTGGAAGGGGGGGGGGCAATGAGGCTTTCATGTCTAACTTCGTACATGCCAAACGCCATGTTAACCTTAAATGTCTCACACATCCAAGTTTGCAAAAAAGTCCAGAGTAAAAAATTTTGTAAGAGCTTGGCGTCCAGAAGTATACTACATCAGGGCGGAAAATATTGTATTTCCTTAAGAACTTTGGGAAGTTCAATCTCTTTCGGTTATGCTATCTATCCTGAAATCGGACTATTTTATAGATACAATATAAGCCCGGATGGCCGCCATTCTTTTTTGGCGATGAGGGTCTTGATGCCAAATTCTATGTTCGAGTATGTCGATTAACATGTTTCCGCCGATACTCTCTGTCTATCAGAAAGTTAGCTCCCACCAAGCATTATTATCAATTCATACAATGCCAAAAACAGGTACTTTCTGAACCCCCATCGTATTGTTATGTTCATATATAGTTTCTTCTTATGTAGCCCGATTTTGATTCGAATAATTCAGGAAGTTCATCAGAATATGATACTGACATTGGCGAGAGCTATTCTTGAAATAGACAGACAAGTTTATGAGGGGGGGGGGGAAACAGAACTTGACAATCGGAGAGAGTATAATACATCTTGCCCTTCAAATCAAACATAAGCCATTGCTTCTCGTTCAAAAGATGCAGAATTTCAAAATAATATAATTATGTGTTTACATTTATTATTATAATTATCAACAGAATTTATTTAACAATCACCTCTTAACATTTTAGTAGAATTTAATTTACAGTTAGGAATTTTTGGTTAAAGTGAAGTATCGGGAGCCTTTTTTAGCGACTAGCGATTTTTGGATGCTGCAAGTATTTCAATCAGGCGCATTCGTTTTTGGTCACCCTGATAGCTTTTCTTTTGGGAAACTTCAATATATAGATCACATGTTTTCTTTCTTGAATGCGGCAAGTTATAAGTTAAGGCTCCCGTCTACCCGCCATTTTGATTTCATCATTTTAAT
This sequence comes from Nephila pilipes, assembly GCA_019974015.1. Lineage (NCBI taxonomy): Eukaryota > Metazoa > Arthropoda > Arachnida > Araneae > Nephilidae > Nephila > Nephila pilipes. The sequence goes on from BMAW01080384.1 coordinate 130,535, forward strand.
GTTAATCCTATGGAATTTTGACTTGAATTCTCCCATCTTTATTATTTGATCTATTTGAATGCAATAAAATGCATCTGAAAGAGCAAAAAATAATGAATGCTTCTGTGGAATTACTTTTTTCCACCGATTTTTAAAAATATTTTTATTCTTATTTTAATTATTCGTATTTGAGTTTTCCGGTCTTTAAAGAATATTTTCAAATATTTTTAAAAATCTTAGGAAAAAAGTAATTCCACAGAAGCATTCATTATTTTTTGCTCTTTCAGATGCACTTTATTGTATTCAAATAGTTCGAATAATAAAGATGAGAGAATTTAAGTTGAAATTCCATAGGATTAACATTAAGCTGATGAAATCAAAATGGCGGGTAGACGGGAGCCTTAAAAAAGGTAAACGATTTATTTATTAAAAAAAAAAAAAAAAAAAAAAAAAAAGCAATTTAAAAAAAAACATTTTTTAGTTTTTCCCCCTTTGTACCATTTATAGTTCTTTGTCATAGCTGAACACCTTAAGCAGATGTTCTGTCCAGTATGTCTAAAAATAAAAATTTACGTTCTTTTTATAATTTGGAGTGAAAGGGTAAAATGGATGTTTTACAGAAGTGTTTAAATAAAAATTTAATTAAAAAAAAGTTAAATGTTCGACTTGAAATGATGAATTTATCTTTCTTCGTAGAACTACTCTTCAATTTTTTTTTTCCCTTACATAATTTTACGTAACGTACAAATTTTTTTTAATTTATATTTTTGAAATAAATTTCCATTATTTTTTTTTTATATTTTATATTCTAATATATAAATTTAAACATAACTAATTATTTACTATCAAAATTTGTATTTAGGTACTTTAATTTATAATTTCATAAATAGTAATTATATATTAAACTATGATTGTAACTAACTATAATTATAAATAATCATACATTACAATACAATTAAAAATTATTAAGGAAAAAAATTTAAAAATTATAATTTTATCTGATTATTTCTGATTAAATAGTGTTATTAGTTCCATAAAATTTCAACAATCTCATTTAATTACGTTTAAATTTACCGATTTCCTCCTTAGAATTAATTTCATTTCAGTTCGGTTTACTGTTCCTTTTTGACGTCACTATTACGCATAACTACTTTGGCGACTTATTTTCAAAGTCGCTGTGTTTTCGTCAAAATCGCCAAGGGCTATACTTCCTTTCAACCGAATTTTTCAGTGTAAATATAACTACACATAATATTTAGTTCAAAAATGCTTATAATGCTATTCAACTCCACCCTTGATGCGATTTTGAAAATTGTCAAATCGAGTACTAAATGGACAAAGGAGAAGAAATTTTAGGGTTGCCAGGTTGGTGATTTATTGCCAACGAATATTTACATCGTAAAGGACGTGATGTATTAAAAATTTTAGAACACTGAGTAACAATTGCTTGAAAAGATTGATAGATTGTAACTCAGTTAATTCAAACTGCAAATCCAGGCTCGCTGCTTCACAATTTACGTTGAAAGGCACGATGGAAATATCTGACAAAGTTTGAACGACATTAAAATCTTGAAATCTAAGTTTAAACTCAAAATGCAGTTTTCTCAGATCATCATCATAACTCAGACTTGTCTTCATTTACTAAGGATATTGAAAACCTCAAGAAATGAGACAAGTCATTTTTAGCAAGCTGTCCAGCAAACAGAGATCCAGGTTTTAATTTAAAACCTTAGAGGTGGGCCCAGAAAACATTGGTTTTCCTTTGCATCTTGACACTTAAATTGTTTATATGATAAAGATCAGTGAAAAACCCAAATCCGAAAACCATGCTGTATCTTACAACATGTCACACACCTCAGAACAATGCTTCTCGGGGAAGAAGGACACAATATCGTCTATCAACAATCAAACTAGCTCGAAACACATCCTGCACTAAACAACCTTACTTTCGTGTGCTCAGATTTAAAGGACAGAAGAAAAAGTTTTCTGCAAATCCACAAAATCGAATAGTAAACTGCTGTTTGTAGAAAATGCAACACCATGAAGGAATCATCAGAATCAAATGAAATTCGCAGCAAATGTCAATTATAGGATATTATGCAAATTAATAAAGTTTCAGAGCCATCGCGCGTGCGCGGCGCGCGCAGCGCCCTCTGAATTGATGCTGAAAGCGTATAAATAAAGTGCTGTAGCGGGACGTTGAAAAAAGTCTATGATTATTTGTTAGTGGCAAACGTTTAGTGAGACCTGAGTATGCCTCCACGACGGAAGAATAAGAAATTCAAGCAACTTACGGAGTTTGAACGAGGGAGGATAATCGGCCTTCGAGAAGGAGGATTTTCCTATCGCGCAATAGCAGCTCGTATGCAGCGGAACAGTTCCACAGTGATGCGAGTTTGGAAGCAGTGGACCGACGAGCACCGAACAACTCAAAAAACAGGCACTGGACGACAGAAGGTGACGTCAGAGCGCGATGATCGACACCTGCTCCGCATGGCGGTGAATGATCGCACAGCTTCCTCCAGGCAGCTGGCAGCACGTTGGTCTACTGCTACAGGTGTACAATTGTCGGCTTCGTCAATTCGTCGTCGTCTGCTGCGCCGTGGATTGCGTGCAAGGGTGCCTTTATACAGGATTCCCCTCACGGCGAATCATCGACGGCTGCGTCGGCAGTGGGCTCTTGAGCACAGAGACAGGCGAGCTGATTGGCACCAAGTTGTCTTTTCAGATGAATCACGCTTCAATTTCTGGACCCATGATGGCCGTGTTCGTGTTAGACGTTATGCCGGTCAACGCTGCCTTCCTGAGTGTATTATTGAACGACATAGTGGTCGAACACCCGGAGTTATGGTCTGGGGTGCGATTTCGTATCATGGACGATCCAATTTGATACGAATTGAGGGTAATCTCAATAGCAACAGGTACGTCCGTGAAGTGCTACAGCCCGAAGTCGTTCCTTTCCTTCAAGGCATCCCTGGAGCTATCTTTCAGCAGGATAATGCACGCCCACATGTTGCGCGGACTGTTCGAGACTTCTGTTCAGCACAACGCATGCAACTTCTTCCTTGGCCTGCTTATTCACCGGATATGTCGCCTATTGAGCACGTGTGGGATATGGTTGGTCGGCGTCTCGCTCGTGATCCGCGTCCTGCAGTTTCCAAAGACGAACTTTGGTTGCGCATACAAGCGATATGGAATTCTCTTCCTCAAGCAGATATTCAACATCTGTTTGACTCCATGCCACGTCGTATAGCAGCACTTATTGCAGCGCATGGTGGCTGCACCAAATACTGATTTCGGACGCTTAATTTGTTTCTTTTGTTTTGAAAATTTCATCATTTATTTGTATCAGTACAAGTCGTTTCTGCATTAAATTTCATTTGATTCTGATGATTCTTTCATGGTGTTGCATTTTCTACAAACAGCAGTATATTTACAAGCCCCACAATTACATCAAGCTCAGATTTCATCGTCATTGCAGATTTACACAGAGCATTTTACAGTACAATACAACGTAGAAAGACAACTTTGTTCTCGGGATGGTTTTGATTGAAGAGCTCAAGAAATCCAGACTTTTTCCAGTCATATTTGGTGATCCATCGGTCATAATATTAAACATGTTTGTTATAAAAAAAAAATATTAAATACGATGCGTATTCAAAAAAGTAAAATTGAAAAATTTGATGTAAAAGGTTAATTGTCTTTAAAAAAGCGAACAAGTTACGTTAGGGGATTTCCCCCACCAAGTCAAGACAATTTTAAAAACTGATGAACGAAAAAAAATTAGGCGAAGATTATCAAAAAAACAGGATAAACAATTAAAATACGAAGAAAGTTGTAACAGTAAACCCTATGGGAAAGAAAAAAAGATCACTAGGATCCTTCTACATCGTGATGCCCGTACCTACCTAAAGAGGATAATCCCCTGCGGGCTTTCAAAATTGAAAGTTCTTCCAGAAAAATCACGAAAAATGTCGCTTCACGTTAGTTGTCTTTAACGACCGCATGCCTGCTAGTTCCCCGGTAATTACAAAATTTAATCAACAACTTTTGAGTTGTTGAGCTAGTTCAATAGTACCATTTATATAGGTGCTTTCCTCCTTAGCAATGGAGCAGAATTTTATATGTCCAATCTTCGACTCCGAGAATGTCTCATTTTTATTGCTGACTTCCAACTCTAAAAGTCGCCGTTTTTCGAAATAATCTTAGTCTAATGTTTTTCTTGTTTGAAAATAAATATCACAAACTTGGGGCATGCGTTATTTAACGAACTCCCATCACTGAGATTTATTACTCGAAGCAATATTGCAGGCTACAATGGAACGCGCATGTGCATGTGCTCCCCCAATACATACGTGTTAACTTTCTTGAGACAATTTTATCGATCTCATTCCTTACAAAGATTTTCAGCTTTTTGTATTCTTTCATATCCGGACATAGCTTCGTAAATGGAATTCTCACACTTAGATGTGAAGTGACGGAAAATGTTACATCCGTCGAAGAGTACCGAAACTTCATTGCAAAAAAGACAATGGTTTATCCTTCAGAACTGTAAAAATATTTCCAGGTCCATTCATCTTTAAAAACACAGTACTGTGAATGAAATTTACGTTTTTAGTAGACATTTTGGGGTTCAAATAGTTTACGAATAACACATGGATCAATGAGTTCCGAGACTAACCCAGAGATGGAGCTCGTAGTAAACCAGTAACCAGGTCTTTCTAGAGTACTAACCTTTGCTTGAAACGTGTCAAAATTTTAAGTCGATCGGACCAGAAACAGCTGAGTTATCGAGGTTGGAGTAAAGTCGTTTTGTAGTTTGTTTAAAAAATGGAAAAAACCGAGTTTCGTGTTCTGATAAAACATTGTTTTTTAATGGGTAAAAACACCGTGCAAGCGAAACAATGGATTGAAAAATGTTACCCGGACTCTTGTCCATCAAAAGCAACGATTTATCGGTGGTTTGCCGAGTTTAAACGTGGTCGTACCGACACAAATGACGCGGAACGCTCGGGTAGACCTGTGGAAGCCGTTACGCCGGAAAATGTGAGTGAAGTGACAAAAATTATAATGAAAGATCGTAAAGTGAAGCTCTGTGAGATTGCTGAGATGACACAGATATCATATGGAAGTGTATCTACTATCCTTCATGAAAAATTGAGCATGAAAAAGGTTTTTTTCCAAGTGGGTGCCGCGATTGCTTTCGATGGAACAAAAACAGCAACGAGTCGATGATTCAGAAAGCTGTTTATCGCTATTTACTCGCAACAAAAAAGATTTCTTGCGTCGTTACGTGACCATGGACGAAACATGGATACATCACTACACTCCAGAGTCGAAGCGGCAGTGGCGCACAGCTGGCGAAAGCCGTCCGAAAACGCAGCAGTCAGCTGGCAAGGTCATGGCGTCAGTTTTTTGGGATACGCATGGCGTGATTTTCATTGACTACCTCGAAAAAGGTAAATCGATCAACAGTGATTATTATATTGACTTGCTGGTGCGTTTGAAGGAGGAAATCGCAAAAAAACGACCGCACAGTCTCGGGACTTATTGATCCATGTGTTATATCCACAATAATACAAACAAATTCGCTATTAGAACTAGTAAAGATAACTGTATTGAAACTAAAATTTTCATGTTCATTAAAAAATAGAAAAAAAGAGCAATTTTATTTATTAAGGAAGATTGTCAATAAATATTGCTTCCTGTGAAATTTTCGTGGCAATATGTAAGTGTTGCTATACATATTTGTGCTCGTGCCACAATAAAAAGACGCTGCACGAAGCAAATACGTGTTGTGTAAGTGTCAATGAAATGATATATCATACCTCTTCTGCATGAATTCGTTTTTCGCAGCGACTACATGACATTCCTTTCGAATTATATAAAATCTTAATCCTGTAAAAAATTATTATTCAACGTGTGTTTCCTAGAACAATCTATGTATATGACGCCTTTCAAGTAAAAAACCTCTTAAGGTACTTTTTTTTACTTAATTTCACCTATACATTACTAAAAATTTGAATTTCATTAATAATACGTTGAAATTTCTCTTTCCTTCTCCCCGAAATTTAAATTTTACGTTTATCAATACTTTTATCAAGTTATTTTCAAAGAGAGCGAATAGATAAGTTAAGTATACATACCATATAAATACTTCATAGAAGCGAAATAACAATAACTTAAAATAAATATATGTAAATTTTCAATACTTTGCAACACCTCTCCCTTATTATTTAAATCTTCACAGACATCGAAAAGCTAATTAAACAGTCAATAAGATTACAACGCAATTGAAGAGGTGTCAGAAAAATGCAATTACAGTTTATTAGGTTTCTTCACAGATTATTCTTTTTAAAATAACTCTCAACGAGCCTGAATCCTAGCTTAGAATTCATTAAACAATACAGTTTTATCGTACCAACTCACTCGCTTTGAGTGAGGCTTTACTCTTGAACACAGCGAGTTCTCTATGAACCACTTACTCTAATTATTAGGAGTCACTTCTCGCCAATTTTAACAACAAACTATCGACTAATGCAATTTACTCTAAATTCTAACTCCCGAACATCTACTGGCTTCTCATTATCATATGTCCTCAATTTCTTTTAATTCTATTTCGCTTACATATCACACTATCCTTATAATTCGATTCATTTCATCTAATTTGCGTAATCACGTTTCATTTTATTGGGAAAGAGATGACATTTAAAATATAAAATAGGAAAATAACCCTAGATGTTAGTTATGGGAAGATTCGCGAACAGTTGAACGTTATAAATCACAAAAATATTCACAATAATGAAAAATTCTAAAACACTTCTAAATATCTCATCGAATATGAACCACTTCTCATTCTAACTTACATCCAGAATGTTTTGTTTTTCAACACACGAATAAACAAATAAAGCTGCAAAACTACTGAATAAATAACACCAACCTAAACACACATGCGACGAAACTCTACCAGTATCATTCGAGAAACTTTCCTATACAGATCCTGTCTTTAGGCACTTCATTTTTCACACTAACTATGCCTAAAATGTAGTGTTCTATGCCATTTAATTTAAAAGAGATGTGTTTAAAAATTGAAAGTTGATCCGAAACTTTTAAAATTGCTTTGCATACTTTCATTGATCCAAAACTTTTAAATTTGTTTTGCTTTATTTTTCATTTAATATTTTCACATTTTTTTATCCAAGACTATCACAATGGCCTACACAAAATTATGCGTTAAATTTTTTTAAAGTCAAGAATTAATTTTCTAATAATTTTTATAATGAATTTCTCGGTAAAATTATGAAAAATTTACAATTTTCATAGTTAACGATTTTTAAAAATATAATGACAAAATTTAGAAAAAAAAATGATCATGAAGAAAAACTAATTTAAAATATTCATTCTCTGAAAAACCTAATTTATAACACATTTATAAACATAAAATGATATTTATATAAAATGATAGTGTGTTTTATTCATTATGCATCTTTATGAAATTTTCTTAAAAAAATATGGAAAATTAACGGATTACTAACGAATGAGAAAATAGTATATATACTAGTAACAATTGATAAACATTTACAATTTCTTAATTTTGATAATATAATGAAAAATAGCTACCTGATTTCCAATAATTTCGCTAATAGCTCGCGCTGTGCGAACTGATTGCTCGACATCAACCTTCAATGGACTATTGATTTATATAAAATTAATCATGTGTGTGTAGAAGATTGTACGCACGTTGAGCATTTATTTTGTCCCCTGTATGAATTCGAATCCCAATAACAATAATGTACAAAATATTTTTCCATCATTATTTGAGAAAACAATATTTTCTAAAACAATCAAGTTGCAACGTGATTGTCTTTTAAACAAAAAGAAATTGCAATTTTAAAATTCCCAAAATGAATATAATAACGTCGCACTGAAAAGCAATACGAGTACTACAGACGGCGAACCTCATAATTTTGATCCTCGGTCCAGTGACGAGGATGACACTTCTAAACATTCACGCCAAGCCAACGGAGGGGCTTTGAGCTTCGACAGATTTAACAAGCATTCAGCCCCACTGCACGGCGGGTCTTCTGCAGCATCTGGACTCGAACCCACGACTCGCGAAATCCCGGTCGCAAGTCCGCGACGACCATAACCACTAGGCTACCGCGACCACGTGTTTTTTTCAACATTCACAGTAGAGGTCAGGATTTTTAAACATAATCATTGCATTAAGAGATCATTTTCAGACAAAACGTATTTAATTAGGGTGTTTGGCTGTCGATAAAAAGTCGATACAAAAGAATTTTATTGTAAGAAAAGATGTTTATTTTTTGAACCCTTAATAATTCAAAGGCAACTGAATCACGTCCTTCAAATATGTAATAATTTACGGAATTCTCCCTCTCACAAAACATTTGCCCAATATGGATAAAAGGCGGGGGGGGGGATGCTTCGTCAAGCCGTTGTGAGATGTTGAACGTTTCCAAGACATAGGCCGTCTTCTCCAGAAACTACAGAAAAATAGAACCAGACATTTTTCTGGAAAACAAAAATATACCCTGGTCTCTAGACACCAAATATCTTGGAGTAACGTTGGATAAAAAACTCACTTTTAAACAACACATTCTACGAATTAAAAAGCAGTATAATTCTGCAGTAAATAATATTTCCCCCCTTATTTCGCGTAAATCCACATTAAGTAGACGTAATAAATTGCTTATCTACACCCTGATACTAAGACCTATTCTGACCTATGCTAGCCCAGTCTGGTCGCATTGTGCTGACACAACACTAGATTTATTAGAAAAATCCCAAAATTCCACCATTAGAATGATCACAAGAGCACACTGGTACATGAGAAACACAGACATCAGATACTCAATTAAACTCCCAACACTTAAAAATTTCATTAAAATATTATCAGAAAATTTCTACCAAAAAATTGATACCTCGAGCAATAAAGCCATTCAAGAAATAGAAAAGTACACCCCAATCAGGAACAACCCCCAACTACACAGACCACGAGAAATTTTAATTCTTTAATTTCACTTATATTACAAATACACTGGTAACACAAGCACACTCCTCACAAAATCTCACCCCTACGCACCCACCTATATATACAGAATTAACACACCACACCATCGAAAAATCACAGAGCGCGCTCTCACTGCGACCAGACTGAACAAGTAAGCAGGAATCCAATAGACTACTGCTGCAATATCTTAAGCCTAAACTCATGAATTTCAACCATCTTCTCTTTTGGATTAATTTTAACAACACTGGTACTTCAACTAGTGATATTCTAATATTAATAATACATATTCAGCACGTTTTTCAAAATTAATTTAATATTGTCTAAAAAGCTATTGCACTGTACTTTTACTTTATTATCTTAATATCTAAATCTTAACTTCTGGGCAAGTGCAAAACCAAAATTCAGTCTCACCTCAAATAATAGCCAATTCACAGGGGATTAAAGCCGAGAGGGTTATGCTCCCCGACAAAAAGAGTCGGTTTGGTATGAGATGTTAAAAAACAAACATGTTATTTTGGATGCTAAATAACGTTGCTATACAGCCCATTTATAGGGAATTGATTGTACATTTAAACAACATGAGAATGCTAAGATAATGAAGACGTTCTTTGTAGTTTTATGCCACGGTCAAAAGACGAGGAAGACACTGAGCTGGTATCCCACTCTCCAAACTTCCACACCAATCTTACGGAAGGACTTAGAGCTTCGACCGGTTTAATGTGCATCAATCCCACTACACGATGGGTCTTTAGTCGACTCGAACCTACGACACGACTTAACAACAAAGACTGCGAGCTTGCTACTATTACCAACTTTAAAAATTTAATTACCTTAATGAGCATTAATACTAATAACCACCTTCGTAATGGGCCATTGCAAGCAAGGATTTAACTGAATTGGTTAACTAAATTTTATGGAATACGATAAACACGGACAGGAAAAAAGAATAAATAACAGAAACGCTATCACTCATACTCTTTAAATTAAATGATAGAATAAGTGTATTGAAAGATTTCATTGTAGCATGGAACATATTGTATTATTATCGTTTGACTTACAACCAACATGAGAACTATTGGTGACGAACCTCCTAATGTTTAGCTTACGTCAAATATGAGAACGTTACTTGAACTGGTAATCTCCTCTCCTTAACTTTCACACCACATCAGTTGGAGAAATTCTTCTTTATTAGACCACACGTTTTCGGATTCCCTCCTAAATTGATTTTTGCAATTGCTCTGTGGTGCAATATTTTAATAACCATAGAAATTGAATTCATACTTCACTAAGCATTTTTTTTTTTTTTTTCCAGTATAATCACGTTTTAAGCTAGAATAATTTTTTTTCCCTTCAAAAAATCGTTTTTTTCTTTCTCTCCCAGTTACTTCAGTGCTTTGAGTCAAGGGGAGCGCCCACTCGTAAGCGAACGACTGGAGGGTCATGTGAAGCAAGAAAACATATTCCTCACATCATTACCAGACGAGGTAAGTGAGCACGCAATTCTTTTTTACCAGTACGTACAGGATTTTTACGGTATTCGCTTCCACAATGTCTAGACTGGCTTAGGCTGGCTGGAATTACTATTCCACGGGGCAACTGGCAATGGTCCAGGATCAATCCCGAAGAAAATTAACATTCACATAGCTTTGAAGATAGAGGATTTGAGAGAAATGGCCAATAAACGAGCAATTTTGCGAGTGTTTTAAAGAATCCCAGGGCAACCAATGAGCTCCAAATAATTCAACAACCTGTTTGCTGTCATAATAATTTCTCAAATATAAAAACTTAGGTAATTTCAAAGAGAAATACGGTTACAGGTGTAATTTTAATAAGTGTTTCGCTGGACTCCATTAAAATTTAGGTATTTGTTCTATCGAACCGGTAGAATCACATTCTCGAAATAAGAATCACGAAGCTTACAAAGCCATCATATCCGGCTTTCTGAATGAATACACATTTTGTACAGCAAATTTTGATACAAGTGTAAAATCTTATCGTCTATTTTCGCCAAACTAAAAAAAAAAAAAATGTCGCCAAATGATGACTGAATTGCAATTGCATCATTTTGATAACTACAGACCAACTTTCATGGTCGACGAGATTTTACACAAGTATCAAAATTATTTTAACCTTTTTTAAAAGACATTTTTTATATCTTTTATAATTATTTCTTTTTGATTTGGAGCTTGAAGCGCTTTAAAATACAAAAAAAAAAGTAATGACTGAATCAAATAATGTAAAACGAACATCAACTAAAGCAGAATAAATTATAAGGATTGCTTTGTTACCTGTAATGCTCGTAATTTCGCTCTTATTCTTCAAGAATGGTTTTATTTCTCGCTTTTAGTGGAATAAATCAATTACCACAAATTGCATAATTGATATGGGAGGGAAAGTGAAAGTAGTCAAAGTTTAGTGTAAGCAGAAGAAATAGTTTTTACAAAGTAAATATATATTCTGCATATTTTTTATTGAAATTTCTCAACATTAAATATTTTGATGGTACTAAATTTTAAAATTATCTTTTCAAGACTTCGCCTTGTTTTTTACTACTACTTGAATTTCATGTAAGACTTAAAACCTAAAACAAAAATACAATATATATATATATATATATATATATATATATATATATATATAAAGCTATAAAAGAAGTTAAGAAGTTTTTACAGCACCCCCATCCTTCTACATCGCACTAAAACGAATTAATTTTACAGCAAATAATAGCATATTTTTAATACTTAATATTTAAGGGAAGAAGTGTTATTATTCCCTTTCGAAAAAATAATTTTTTCAAGCAATGTAGCTAATTATTTGTTCCTCTTTTTACATAGAGTGGGACTCAAAATATAGTATATACCTTCAAATATAAATCATATTTTATGTAACAGCTACATTTGCTTTAAAATAATATTTTTTTTTTCGGTTGGTAATTTTATTCACTCCCTTCTAATCGGTAAAGAAAGAATTATGTAATCGAAATAATATTTTCTAAAAATTAATTCATATGACGGATTCAAAACCCCGCCACAAAATTGAGTATAAGTTGGATATTATTGGTGTTTTTTTTTTTATTTATTTATTTGCAAGTTATTCTTTGAAGTTTCAAAATAGACCAGTCTATCCAAAATACCTTCAAAGAAGACTAGTTCTCTCCTGCTATCTACAGTATGCTATCTTCACTACCACACTTACCTCTCTCTTTTGGAGTATTTTTAGTAGCTACCTCTAGTCCCACCTTTCAACTATATATCATTTGTTGTTCCAGTACAGAGAAAATTTAATTCTCATGGGAGAATAGACGAGTGTTCCAGAATGATTTCGCTTATGAAATATTGCTTTTCAGTCTCTCACTTTTCCCCATTGATGTAACAAATGAAAGGTTTCCTAATGCAATTTGACTGTCCCAGCAAAGATTAATATGTCTTTTTCCTGGAATACGGGCCAAAAGTCCTATTTACCGATACTTCTGAGACACAACCGTAATTTTTCTTAATTAACGAGGTAATTTCACGAAGATTTGCCATTTTTCTACCATTCGTTGACTGAGGGTTTAATGTCAGGTGTTTTCCACCTGGAGCTCATTTCAAGTTTATCAGAGAGAAAAAAAATAGTTACATTAGTAACTATTTTAATAAACTTTTCATATGCAACGGTAAAAATGCTTTAAAGAAAAATTTTTAAAGGGGTAAATTGAAAAATTCGTTGAGTCTACACTTAGTTGTTTTTGTGCGGGAGATTGAGACCACATAAAAGAAAAAGCATTGAAAAAGGTCTGAAACTTCAATAAGTAGCTATTAATTATCATGTTTGCCACGTATCTATCTTTTTTAAAAAAATAAATAATGCAGTGAATAAAAATTGCATTAAAAAAAGCCACATTAAGAAAATAATTTAAAACCTCTCGATACTGTTTGAGTTGCAAATACGCAATTTGTGTTGATGACTTTTAATATGTTCTTCAGAACATACAGAATCGTAATATCCAAACAGTTCACTTAGAATATAGATTTATTGTTAACCAGAAGTCAATTGAAGTCATCTCGACACAGCAACAACACAATCAATGATATAACAGTCACAATCTAGAGTTAACATCAAGTATACAGTTAACATGAAATACACAGTTACAGTTATCATGACAGATACAGCCAGATTTTGATTTTCCAAACAAAGCAAAAATTATTATTCACCCATGGAAACTTTTCTTAATTTTTTTTTATACTTATACTTTAAAATATTACATAAAAAGGAAATTTCAAAACGTACAAATAAAAATTATTCTTCGTAATCAAGAACGCAGAATTTCTTGAAAATAACTTGTTCGTAATCACTTTCGTCACTTGAAGATGTTTCTTCGCACTCGTTTAGGGTTGATATTTCTGCTTATACAGTGTAATCGACGATCAGTTTTTGAGACGAAGGTTGTTTAGCGCTTGTATATATGTCGCGGTTACCAAGGCAATTGAAGTTTAATCTGGAGTTTTAAAGTTCTTTCAAAGATGGTGTTGATTGCTAGAAAAAAATGGCTTTTCTCCATTTCTTGCCATCGATTCCAAGACGTGGGCTTTTTTTTAATACATACCGCATAAAAAGATCACACTATAACAGGAGCGTATAAAAACAAGTTTGACAAAACGTAATTTTGTGGTTCCGTTTCTGGACAAAGTTTCAAATCTCTATGATAAAAAAATAAATTTAACTTTTTTCATATTGCGGGAGGGGAGGAGTAACATTATTACCATTGGCGGGGGGAAAATGGACTAATTTAAAATAATTTTAACCAGTTATTCATTAAATACTTTTAACTTCCCAAGTTCAAAGTTAATACTCGAAGCCCACTTTATTTTCTAAACGATGTTCATCCGTAGAAATTACCCCAATGACTAACAGTTTGATACAAGTGAATTTTCTTTCCATTTCATCCAGCTTTTTTTAAATAATCTCCTATTTTTGTAATGCGCCTTTTACGCTCGGTAAGCATTTTCTAACGTTTGAAATATCGGATCGTTTTCATGGAGTTCTCTTTACATTAAACCGTTGCAATATCTCCAAATGCACGTGTATAGCGAACTCGTTTTTATCAACTAAGAATCCAATTACAGTGCTATGGAAAAGAGATGTTTAACAAATTTCATACAGTTCACATTAAATTAGGATTACAATTATGGTACATATTTTACAAATACACAATTTTATATGTTTCACTGATTATAATAATTTTAAACTATATTTGAATAACAATAAAGATTACCACACAAATTCCTGGCATTTTTTAGGGTAGAAATATTATTATTAAAACTAACACATCGATCAATAACTCCCGAATCTAAAATTGAAAACAACATTTTTTTTGCAAATTTTTTTTTTATTCATCAACATAACACCTTTTGTTAATCACCTTTTAGGGTGATACAATCGTTCCAACGCTTTTCCAAATCTTTTTTTTTTTCCCACACCCCAAAAAAATTTTTTTTTTTTTCTTTTCTTTTTCCGCAAGAAATCTTTTTTGTTGCGAGTAAATAGCGATAAACAGCTTTCTGAATCATCGACTCGTTGCTGTTTTTGTTCCATCGAAAGCATTCGCGGCACCCACTTGGAAAAAACCTTTTTCACTTCACTTCAAAAAACCTTTTTCCTGGTCCGATCGACTTAAAATTTTGACACGTTTCAAGCAAAGGTTAGTACTCTAGAAAGACCTGGTTACTGGTTTACTACGAGCACCATCTCTGGGTTAGTCTTTGGAGTTATTGATCGATGTGTTATACTATGATTTCAATAGTATAACGAGAGCAGCACCTTTTAAAATACTGGTTACTTATTTCTATTTTAGTCATTCGATATTTTTTACCCATAAATCCCATATAATTAAATGCCAAACATACTTAATGTTAAATTTGCGACGTCCGTTCTTCGTGATTTAATTCAACAGCCATTTTGTTCCTTTCTATTAAACAGTTTTTAAATACGAAAACTCCAAAGACAGGTAAAAACACGATAAAATACTTTATCAATGAAGAATAGATAAGGTCGCTCTCTCACTCGAATCTCACTTAATTCGTCAATTCTAAATGATGATCATCTAATAAATTATCTTATAAGTTACTCTCGTTCCCATTCAGTAACTTCACACAAACATCCGATTTTTATCTTAATACTTTAACTAGAATTTGATTCAATCCACAAAATTAATAAGATGCTTCAATCAAAAGCATAAATATCTATCAACAAGTCGTTATCCTCTATCTCTCATCATTTTTTTTCAATTCTATTTTATTTATATATTTATATCCCGAATTCAATTCTCTTTTATCTTCATCTATTTTACCTAATCGCGTGTCATTTTGGTTGGGGAAAAAAATTGTAATTTTATGCAATTCAAATTATTATTGAAGTCCTCGAGGTTTAGGCAAGAGAAAATCGCAAATAACTCAACGTCACAAACTTCGGAAGTGAAACAGTAATATATTTAATAAATATTTTTAAATGTTAAATATCAAGTTCCATAAACGGATATCTGTGTTAAAACTATTCGATTTTATATTAATACTGCGACAAATATTCATGAAAAATTATTCCAAGTTTGGGACCCATTATAAAAAAATTGGGGACAAGATCAAACTAGATAAACGGCAAATTCGATAAATTACAAGCGTAATGCTGAAGAACTATTAAGAAGGTTTGAAAATCAATAACCAACAAAACTATCTGAAATAAATAAGTTCCCCCTCCCCGCCCCCAATATCTCGCTTCACATAAAACGAGATATTGTCTTGCATATTTGTGCCGCAAGCTTATTTCGAAGACTAATAAAAAGAGATGAAAGATTCTGGGAAGTTTTGATTGCTCCTTTCGTATAAATCTAATAAATTGATACGATAAGGGTTATAATGTAAAATGTTCATACAAAGTATTTCAATACTGCAAAGCAATAAATTGAAAAAGATATAAATAATTAAAACTTATTTTAAAATAACACCTGTCAAAAACGAGTTTTTTTAACTTGGGTTTTCTTTTAAACTTCACATTCTGCGTAACATATTTTTACACCTTAAATTTTTAACAGCAAAAGGGAACGTTGAGTGAAACTGAATTCATTCAATAATTAGTTTTAATAATTTATTTTATTATTTGACGTTCATAAAATTAATTTAAAATAAATGCGTGTAAATTTTTTTAGCTCAATTAAGCATAGGATTTGGCGACTATTCGGCGACTTGGCGAGGAACTTGGCGTAAAATTTAATTCCTTAAATAATTGGTTTTAATCAATTAATTTTTATTAATTATAATTAAATTGTTGTATTATCCAAAACTATCGTGTATTGAAAATTTCAGCTCAATTGAACGTTTTAAAAAGTGAGGGAAAAAAGCTTTTAAAGTTTTGAACCAGACATATAACGCGAGTAAAAGAAAACTCATTAAAATGATCACCTGAAGTATAAATCATCAATATTATGTACAACATTGTGAATCAACCAATACGTACATAAAAATAGTGCACAATTATGAACTTTAATACGTAAATTTCAGAATTATCAATTAAAAGAACTGCGATTAGCAACACCGTTGAAGGGCAACCTTAAGATAACCAAATAAAACTGTAAAACTTAAATCTGCGGTAATCAGTTCCTTCAGAATATACAGAAACGATTCAAGATATTTAAAATCTAATGAATTAATTACTTTAACTAAGAATGATTGGAAATAATTTTTAAGTAAAATTAAACTGTTTTATAATCTTCATACACGAGCCAAGTAATGAATACAATTACGAAAGGATTTCCAATACGTGATTATCAAAGAGAAAAATGTATTTACTCAGAGCATTTTACATCCATATCTCTTAAGCGAAGTTTTATCATTCCCTACTATATTGTATTATCATTTACATCATGTAATGTAAATTATCGCCTTCTCTTCAAAACGTTTGTTCGTATTTTTTAGATAAGAGATAGGATTGCAAGATTTTTCCTAACTTCAGTATGAGCGAAGTGGACGATAATTTTATCAGAGGCAGTAAAACTATTTAAAAAGAAAACCATGAAGCGAAATCGAGGCCATCTTGAAATGATGGCCTTGGCTAGATAGTCATGATAGAACTTTCTCGAGCGAGTTAAATATTCTCAGATTTTTCCAGCCATATTTATTTTCACAATGAAAAAAAAAGTAATGAAAATCAATATTTTCTCTCACCAAACAGAGAATAACAGCGCAAATTAATCTGAGTAACGTAAATAAATTTACTTTACTTGTTCTCTGAAATCGGAATATTTAATATTGCGTACACTAAGCGAGGCAGTAAAAGACTTCAGTTGTGAAAGGTATTAATTTATTATCGGCTGCTACTGGTGTAGGAAACGGTGCATCAATTCTACACGACCAGTTATAATTAGCTAGCGAATGTTGCTATTTGTTATCATCAATACCGTATATTTAGATATTTTGAAATTAATTTACAATATTTTTTATTACTTGTTATGTTGCCTGCGCCGCGAAGATATTCAGCGAAATTGACATATTTGCTCTAATCATTCATAACATGTCATATAAGTACTTGGCTCTGCAATCAATTTAACCACTATGAATTTAGTTGTTCTGTCCGACGACAATTGATTGAGTCCCCTTCGGTTACTTATCTTCTTCTTCCGGCATCTCTCCCTCACACATGACCCTGAAGTTCTCTACTGATTTCTTTCTTTCCTCTCCACCCATTTTTTTTTTCTAATGTCTGAATAACAAATGCACACTGTTTGGCACTGCATAGCCAGATTTGGCCCTAACCTCATAAACCTCAATTTTCACACATTGATTTTTAGTTAGGACTAAAACATTGCCAGACGTAAAAGTCGCGACCTAAAAACAGTTAAATATATATACCAATCGATCAAAGATATTCATCGCTGCCAAGTCCATTTCTCTGTAACTAGCAATTTTTTAATGCATACTTGATGCAGTAGGAGCTCTTAAACCTGACATAGGACGGTTCGGCACTTTCTTTAACCAGGCACCCATCGAGCCGTTGGCTATCGGCTTTTTCCGTGTGGATTTAAATGTTTGACCGTCAGGTCGTATTTTCGCCCAAGGTTTATCGCGTCAATATCCACTACGATGCAACGGTGTAAAATTATGAGGTACCTAATTTAAAAATTAAAATTTAACTCTATCATCATTGTAGGTAGAATTTAAACCAATAATTTGAGCCATAATTAAATCAATTAGAAATCGAAAGATATCAGGATGCAGTTCTCCAACTTATAGAAATCACACACACACACAACCTTCAGACACTCCCACTCTCCCCTCTCACTATAAGCCACGAAAGGCGTGCTTTTTTTCTTAGTCTTTCACAACAGCTAGATTTTGTGTTTTATTAATCATATCTAAGCAATTTTTCAACTCTTTTTCAAGTGCAAAGCAAATAATACTATAAATTTTTACAAATTAATTTCCGGGAAAATAACAGGTCGAAGCAATGTTCTAAGTTTCCCTTTACAGCATTTAACCATGTATTGTGGAAAGACGTTCATATGTTTTTGTCACAGTCGCCAACGACACACTATACACGTTAGTAGGCAATTGCCACAGAAGTGAAAGTAGCACGTCGACTGCGATTGTTTGCAATCTATGATTGTCTAACTATTTAGAGGATATTGCACTGCTTAATTCGTATTACTTCATTCTGAAAAAAAAAAATGGGTGCAGCAAAAAGCAAGAAATATGCGCTTTCGAAGTTTCGATTAGATGCGACAGAGCTAACTTTGTACAGTGTATATATTTCCGATTATAAAAAACGCGGAAGAGTGAATATTGGTGTTTCACCGAATCGTTTGCAGGCAAAGCATTGGGAACATTTCCCCAGGAATATTCCATCCACAAAGAAGGTGTAGGGTGTGTGCAAAAATAAAAAGAAAGTGAAACTACTAGGGAATGCAAGAAATACCTTGGGGCATTGCATAACCCACATTGTTTTGAAAGATACCATACTTTGCAAGATTACTAATATATAAATTTAGTATTTATATTTGTGTGATTTTATCATCAACTGATGCGTCGTTATATTCTCTTCCAAAAACTATCAGAAGTGCAAGGTCAAAAGTTATTTTGGAAGATATAAATCTGCTTCCGATTTCTATAAGACATCGAACACTTAAAGTACCTCGCAGCGAGTTGCAATCGAATGTATTTCTAGCCACCGCAACTGATGAAGAATAGAAAGGATCTCATTCTAAGACTTTTTAGCATCAATCTCGCCCCCCCCCTTGAATGCTGCGAACGGGGGCAGATGTCTCCTCCCCCATTTAGCTACATATGCTATTGCCTTACGAGTAACTTTGCCGAACCCAACAATAAAATTTTTTAATGAAAACACTACAATGCAGAACTCATACATATGTGTATAATTTTGTAACGATATTTGAAAGAAATTTGAGTTTAGTTTTTTTTATTAACATCGCACTAGAAGCAACACGAGGGCTATTGGCGACGGACTTCGTAATATTGAACCACGGTCAAGTGACGAGGACGACATCTGGCACCCCCCTCTCCAAACATCCACACCACGCCAACTGAAAGAAATTTGAATCATGGAAGCAACACGATACCAGATACTTTTAAACAATAACACTTGGGTACTTACTTTTTTTTTTTCTTGCCATTACGTAACTGGTCACTGTTTGTTTTAACTCTCATTTTTTTTAAAAAAAATTTCGTTTTTTTTTTTTTTTTTGATTCATACAAGAATATTTATTTATACAAGAAATTAATGTCCAATGTTTAAATTTAATTTTGTAGTAGCTAAAGGTGTAGGATATGTTTTATCTAGAATTAATTACCTTTAGTATCAACCTTTAAACGGTATTGGCACTCGATAATTCGACAAAATCCCTAATCCAGTATTCCCACGGTTCCGAATGTGCCCGATTAAAAAGTGCCTACTGTACATCTTAAGAGATATTAAAAAAATGCTTGGATTAGGACATCAGTAAACATTGAGTACTTAATTCCATTCATTTTTGAGCTATCAATTCCTTAATGCAATCTTTGTAAATTAAGGTAGTCACTTCAGGTAACATTTTCCCTATTCCTGTAATGTTAAAAATGAAGTTTAAGGAACACTTTTTTTTAAAAAAAAATAATTTGTCGTGCAGTCACCAACTTTTTAAAGTGCATTTGTTGTATAATTCCTTGGAAAGTTTTTTTTTTTTTTTTTTAAATTCGATTATTTTCTAATAAATTTCGATAAATATGATAAAATGCACGTTACATTTCGTATCGCTTTTCAGATGCTGTAAAATTTAAGTTATTTCGCTACAAATGCTACCCGTTTAGTTTCACATCTGTCGATTTGCTTTACTAGCTCAGCTCCTTGATGGAGACCTTCACCTTCATTCCCCCTTCCTCCCCTCCGACGTAAATGCTAAAACCTGACGCATGAGTATAACGACCCAGAAACATTTATCACACAACGGGACGTGCATTTATTTACTCAACGAGCCAATGCTGCCCTTGAATTGCTTATCTCTTTTAGGATCATTTAGTCTCTTATTTCTTCTCTGTATCCATAAAAAATAACCATAACTTCACAGTCAGGATGTCTTCTCTGAATTTCTTCTGAACTTTTCAAAAAAAAATCTTGAGAAATTTTGTAATTAAGAAACTCTGGCTTATAATTTTCTTTTTCTCCTTTAAAAATGTTCCTTAGCCATTTCTCTATTTTCTATCATTGATCATACTGACTTCCTATAATTTGATTTATAACAAAATGTATTTTACTAAAAGTTTACAATTTGAATGAATTATTGCGATTTGTTTGGCTTCAAGTGAAAAGCAGTTTAAAAGATCGAAAATCATATGCAATGTGATAATATCGTTTATGTTCATTTATGTACAAATTATTCATTGAAGTTTTAATGTCTTTAGATAAATGTCCCAACAACTTAATCATTTCCCCCCCTTTAAAATAAAAATTCCCTCCCCTTTCCTGAAATAATTTCGAAGAACTACATTTCAAACGATTTTCTATTTTTAATTTTCATTTTGATTTATTATGTCCTTACTTTATACTAAGAAATTTAACAATTATTAGAGATATATATTCAAACAATTCTAATTAACAAATATCAGGAAAATAAATGCTGTGTTTTAAATATCTTAAGATAAGCATAAAAAACTATATTATTTTAATTTTTAATTAACAATCAATAATTCACATTTCCAAGTTTCCAAAATCAATCATACAACATTGGAATATCCATTTAAATTTATTAAATTTTAAAAAATGACTTAAATGATAAAATTAAAGATCTAATACTGAGTTACTTAATGCAAATATTAAAATATTTTCCTAAAATATGATATATACAAATAAATTCTTCCTTTTATAATAAATATTTCCTAAGTTTGAATAATATTTTGACAAATTAAAAAGTACTTCAAATATAGCAAATGCTGGGCATTACCTTTTGAAAAATAAAATATGCCAAACAGAATATACACATAATTATACTAAAAATATTCTGACAAAAATAAAGTTAACTGATACCTTATTTTGTAGAAACTTAATATTTTTCATAATGCTCAAAAATTGAACTTAAAATTTAAATAGAGGAGAAAATAACAATAACTAACAAAATCTAGAAACACGAAATCTACACATTTTTTAAAAATAGTATTGCTCTATATCAATGTTAATTAACATTGATAAATGAGAAATGAAAGATCGACTATAAGTTTATCTTCATAGTTGCATAAGATAACGAATATCTTCAATTATATTATGACATGATTAAAGAAAAGGCTTTAATTCAGTTGTAAATACAAAAGAGAACAACAACTAAGGACACTTGTACATAAATAAATGAGGAACCATTTGATTTTAAAATCAGCATTCTTATAAAATCCATTAAATGATTATGTTACTTTTAAAAAGTGAAATACATTTGATTTTTAATTAACTATTCATCAAAATGTTATTTCATTTTTTTAAATAAACTAGTTTCATCACAAAATTTTAGAAAGACCCAACATAACAATGAAATAAAAGAACACATCCACAGTAATACTTATACAATGTAAAACTGTTTTGAAAGAAACTGGAAATAAATTTAATAACTTAAAAGATTATTCCCAGAGCATCTGTAATAAGTCAAATATTTTTCTTTACATATAATAATAATATTATGTACAAACTTTCGTAAAAACCTAAATGTATTTAAAACATATATAATTCTGTCGTAAAATAGTTTGAGGTTATTTGAACTTTTATAAGAATGATGACAACTCTTTTATTATTATTATGTTATTAGGGAAATTTTGCTTCAAAAATATTATGTTTAAAAAACTATGGTTAAAACTGATTTTGAAGCAAGCATTACAGAATTAATTATTTAAACATTAATTTAATTTACAAATATTTAATGAAGAAAGTAATTATGATCAAAATGTCACAGTATTGCATATTGCAAACAGATATTTAATTCCACTTAACTTCTGGGCTATGATTACTAGAATAATCTCAGTAAGAAATAAAACTAAAATAAAATTTTAAGAAATTTCCGTTGACATGTAATTTTATAGAATGAAGACAAATTTTAGAAAAAAATATGTATTAATATTAAGAATAATCAGGAAATATCTCATACTGAATAGATTAAATGAAGATTGAATTCAATGTGATAATTTTAAAGATAATCTACAAACTTATATTTTTTTTATAACCAATATTTAAAGCCAATCTTCCACAATGATTTTTGTTAAATAAAATCATTTTGAATACAATTTCATATCACTTTTATTTCTATATTTTGAATCAGAATATTACCAGAAAGCAGTGTTTATCATATGATACACATTTGGCAAATAAATATGTTTAAGATTTCAACAATGATTGATCAATTATGATGGATATGGTGCAGTAAAGGCTATTCATGTAACAATGCAATTTATATATTGAACTTAAAAATTTTCAGACATTCAAGAATTCATATGTCCATTTTCAAGATAAAATTTTCATTAACCATCTCTTCTTTCCAAAAATGTAAAATATTTGATTGGCCCAAAAATGTTTTAGTAAATCAAATACTTAATGTGCTCGGAATTCAAACTTTGGTAAATTACTTTGTTCAAAAATTTTATAAGGATATTTTGAAGATTGAATTAAAGACAGAAATTCCAATGTTTAATTGGATATACACAAAAATATATTTGATATTCATATGCAAGGTTCAACTTTATGAGAAAATCAATACATTAAAAACTAATAAGTTTATTGAAAAATATTTTGTCTACAAAAATTTAACTATTTTTAAATGTTAATAATTTTAAGCATCTATAGGAATAGTCCATTTATAGAATGGCTTCACTTAGACACAGCAAAACTAAATAATTTTTAGTAAATTGCTTTCTTATATTTAATTACTTAAAATTAAATAATTTTAAGTGATTAAATATAAAAAAGCAACATGATATTCAAAAAAATTATAAATTTAATACCACCTCAAAAATAATGAAAAAAAAGGGGGGTGTTGAAATGCAAGCAAAATAATAAGAGAAATTTTTAAATTTTTTTTGATTATCCAAAAATATGAATGCATTTGCTAATTAAAAAAAACAATAATAGATGTTTCAACTATTCTGACAAATACCTGTAAAGCATATGAAAGCAAAAATTCTAATAATCCTGAATAAAAATGAAATCTATATTTTGATATAAAATGCAAAAAAATATCTCAAAATTCTTATACATATTATTATTCAAATACTTCTTACCTGCAACACTTATACCACTGTTATTGTAGTTCAAAAATTCATTATGTGCTTGCTGGATTACCTACAAAATGGAGAATTAATTAAATAATTTTATGAAACACACGTACAATAACTACCATAAAAAATATTTAACTTTAGCAACCACTTTTCAAAAGACACTTTATTTTGTAAGTACTGAATACATATACACAGAAATTTAAGTGCATCATATGATCATGCAAACAATGCTTGGAAATTTTAATTTAAAAGAAATTTTAGAGTAAGAGAATCTTAGTAAATAATATCGTTAATAATCAAAAGTAATTATCTATTATTGATTTAAAATAGGATATTTTAAAATAAATTTGTTAAACACTTTGAGATTTGCACAGGTACTTGTGCAGAATACACAACAAAGAATTTTAAGAGATAATGCATTTTACATAATAATTCCAAACATAGAGTAAAAAAATTTTCCAATGTATTAATCATCTCTAAATTGCAGGGCATTATTTTGCAAAAAAAAATATATGAAATTTAATCCCTAAAATGCATTGTTGGCACCCTTTTTGATTGTTAAAAGAGTGATAGATTTTTTTTAACTAACTATATCATCACTATTTTCCTACACTGCAATCCCGGTTCAAATACCAATCATGTAAATTTGGATTTATGCGTACCATATAATTTTTTTACAGACACGATATGATGTTTGTTTACATGAATGTATAACTTTAATTAGCTCTTAAAACTTCATATATTCACACAAAGAAAGAAAAAAGTGCTCAGTCTCAGGCGCCAAAAACCAAGATCAATATTTTCAATTTCCAACTTTAATTAATGCATAATTACATTAATTTTGTCTCCACATTTACAACAAATTCGAACAAGAAATCGATTTATTGCAACAAACATATACTTCTCATGAATAAAAAAAACTATAAATCCAGATTATACTAACTTCTTCTGGTACTTTAGCGGGTCCAGGCGCAAAATTCATTACTTTATGCGAAGCCATTATATTGCACAAGTGAGGACTACGATAAAAATTCGTGCTGTTCAACGGTTTGTGTTTAGCGAAAAAGGATGATACGAAGCGCGCACGAGTCTTAAATAATGCTAGCATCAATTCGGTGCTTCCTGACGGACACCCCTCTTACGTAATATGGAATTACCTTAGCAACAACATCATCCCAACGGCAGCCCGTGTAAACAGCTGCAGCGCTAGTTTCGAATTTGATTAGACGGAATTTCGCCCTGTTTTTAATGGCTTCAAAGATTCATCATTTTCATGAGTTTCATTTTCATGAGATTTAAATGCATCTTAATTTTTGTTTTGTTTTATGAGTTTTTAATTTATTGAAGTAATTTGCTGGAAATACGTTATTTTTTTCGCTCGTTAATATGTGTACACAAGCCGCATTTTATTAAAACATAAAAAGAAAAAATTACACGATTGTTGCATCGAAAATTTGCAATCAATCATCAAATTATGAAGTTTTTTAACCTCCCTCGAAATTTCTCTTACACTGAATTGTTAATAATTGGAAGCTTATGAAAACAAGAGGGGGGGAGGGAAATCACAAGCAAATTTACTTTCAAAATTAACTGAAATTTCATTGCTTAGTTACGATTATTTAACCACGGAATGATATTTGAAAACAATATAGACAAAGAAATAAAATTATAATTTAAGTTCAATCTTATTTTTAGTCTATTATTATTTTTTTAATTCTGGTGTCCCGTCAATTTGGATATGTGGTTCTCAGATGTGAACTTTTAAGATTGAATAAAATTATTTTTAACCCCCAAAGGGGCTATTGTTTTAGTTGGATCACTTTTGGCATACCAGATCACTTTTCAATTTTTTATCGTTTGCTTTAATTTTAATTACATTTTACTGATATGAAATTCAATTTAATAGTTTATCGTTTGCTTTAATTTTAATAACATTTAACTGATATAATATTCAATTTAATAATTTATCGTTTGCTTTAATTTTAATTACACTTAGCTTAAATATAATTCAATTTAATAATTTATCGTTTCCTCATATTCATTATTTTCAAAATCTTATTTGGGCGTTATAATTTTTTCAGCCACCCATATTGTGGGTTATTGTTATAGTTTTGGTTGCATCACTTTTTATTGGCTATTGTTTTAGTTGGATCATTTTTGAAATACCAGATCACTTTTCAATTTTTTATCGTTTGCTTTAATTTTAATAACATTTAGCTTAAATATATTCAATTTAATAATTTATCGTTTCCTTTAATTTCAATTTCGGAAAAGTTTACTATTGTCCCTTTCTCAAAATTTAATCGTTTACTTTAATTCTCAAATGAAATTGAGTAATTTAATAGCAATTATTTTTAAGAAAATGCGCACCTTGGGTGGTTAATTCTGTTCTTTGCAAAATTTTACATTGAACTTTTTCATTTATATACTTCATTTTCTTGTTTATTTTATTTTTATTTTTTTGGCTTAAAATAAAATTTTAGCCATAATTTGTGAACTAATTGAACACTTCTGTTTCGTAGATAATATTTGAATATTTCATAGGTGTCAAACATGAATTTCTGGTTTGCATGACTTTCTAGTAAACGTTCTACTCCAAAAGAAAGTTACTTTTACCAATAGAAAGTTTCTTACCTTCTGTGGGCAAGCACAAGGTTTTTGACCCCGAGAGATTTTCTCTTTTTCCCGCGAGGTTATCTGCCTTTGGTTAACGGGGGGGAGGGGCTTACTCTCAATATGCTTTAACGATCTTCCTCCATGTTTGCCCCTTTCTTTGTCATTCCACTCCCATTCTTTCACCTTCCTTACGTACATATGAAATTAGATCAATATGACAATACACCTTATTTTTGTGAATTGGGAGCAATTTGGCAGAATATGAGCCTGTTACCAGCAGAACAATGTTTGATCGATTTTTTTTTATTGACGATTCACTTAGAAGCAACACGAGGTTTATTGGCAACGGACCTTGTAATTTTGAATATCGGTCAAGTAACGAAGATGACACCAGAGTTAGTGACTCATTTTCCCAAACTTCCACACCATCGTGGTATTCTAGTGGTTAAGGCTAGGTATTCTAGCGGCTACTTGAGGCCGGCGGTTTTCGTCGTGTCGTCGCAGGTTTGAGACTTGATGCACTTAAAACCCGTCGTTTAGCCAAGGCTGATGCACGTTAAACCTGTCAAGACCCAAAGTCCTCCCTTTGGTGTGGTGCGGAAGTTTGGAGAAGGTTTTGTGCCTGCTCAGGTATCGTCCTCGTCCATTGACCGAAGTTCAGAGTTAAGAGGTGCGTCGCCAATTGTCCTCGTGTTGCTTCGAGTGTGATATTAATAAAACCAACAAACAACCAAAATTCTATTTCATTACCGTATCGCCAGTCGAACGCTCTCAATCGGCGTTTTTTCCTCGATTAGGGAGCTCAGGCGCCGTCCTCATCACTTGGCAGAGGTTCAGAATTACGAGGTCCGTCACCAATAGCCCTTGTGTTGTTTCTCGGTGCGACGTTTATAAAACAATCAATCAATTAATACATCATATAAAATTTAAATATGTACTTTTTGCGTTAAACCAACATATTCATGCGTACGGAATTTCTCATAAAATAAAAACGTAATATTTTTTTTAACATGTTATTTGTTATTTGATAACATAATTCTAGTTTTCTCAAAATATCTCAAGCACTGCATTCAAACCATTGACATTGAAGTTGACCTTATAAGGAAAATTATAATTTATAAATTTTCATTCGAAAAAATACCGATGTTTCGATTTCTTTGTTTATAGAAAAGCAAGAGCCTTGACAAGACATTTTTCTATATTTAATTGAAGGTGCTTACTATATTTCCACATTCTTAATTAATAATTATGTGAAATAACGCAAAAACAATTTTGTAAGCTTATCAAATTTCTCGTCAGAGAATCTAGCATTCAACCTGAAAGCTTTTTTACGTTCTTTTAGAGAGATTCATGATATTGATGTGCCATGTCCAGGCTCCAGACTTGCCGAAACCAAAAGTTAACGGAGGTAAATTTAGCGGAATTTTAGTTTATGCACGTGGGCAAAAAAAAAAAAAAAAAAAATCAAGAAACGTAATTTCATTTCAATAAGAACAAAGCCAAAATTTATAGTTTCCTTACGCTTGACATCCTTTTACAACAACCTTTCCTGATTTCGTAGAAATAACCGCAATGATCATTAATAAGATGGATCCAAGATTAATTCCAACAATTCTGTTTACCGTATTACCTGTCAAGTTACCTAGGTGTAAATAAATGCTCTCTGCGATTGGAATTTCCAAATATGAAGCTATTTTCACACGAAATTTTTGAATAGTTTTAAACCTGGCCGGCAAAAGAGTAAGAATTCGAAAAATTCGGATACTGATTGATTGATTGTATTATT
This sequence comes from Nephila pilipes, assembly GCA_019974015.1. Taxonomy (NCBI): domain Eukaryota; kingdom Metazoa; phylum Arthropoda; class Arachnida; order Araneae; family Nephilidae; genus Nephila; species Nephila pilipes. Next base: position 158,715 of record BMAW01080384.1, read on the forward strand.
AATGTCGCTCTTAGAAGCAATACGAGAGTTATTGACGACAGACCTCGTAATTTTGAGCCTCATGGGCAAAAAAAAAAAAAAAGAAACAAAAAGGTGACGAGGACGACACCTGAGCTTGTACCTCCATCTCCAAACTTCCACACCACCCCAAATTCAAGACTTAGGTTAGTAATTCCCAACCTTTTTTCAATCGCGACCCATTTCCGAATTTTAAAAAATGTTCGAAAATATTAATGTGCAATGAATAAGATGGATGAGATAGCACATTCTTAAGCAACGAAGGGTTTATTTATCAAGAGAAATTGGAACTTTTGACTCCGCGATTGGTGTGTAATCGATGAATGATATCTAGTCGGATCTAGATTGTACTTTTTGTACTTACTCGGATCCGGTGAGTCAGTATTAAGATTAAGTAGCATTTTTTAATAATTATCTTTTGTAGTTGACGCATGAGGGTCTCTTTCACAGGCGTGATAAATTTGGATTGTTCCATCAGATTTGAACTTTGCATTATTCTATTAGATAGAAAATGTCAGTTAATTACTTGAATATGCAATTTTTTGGGTTTGGTTATTTTTGACTGAGCTTCATTAATTTGCTATGGATCAAATATGTAAAAGTAACGAACCCGGGCCGTTACAATTTTTTAACCCATTTACTGTCATGCAAATTTAAAGCGTCTTCCACTGGTTGCCAAGGTTTTATTTTAAAGAAAACATGGAATGTCACAAAATCTTTTAATAGGAAGTTACAGATATAGTACTGAAGTGGCATGCACAGTAATTTGGAAAAAAAAAAAAAAAAAACCCACCACAAGATAACTTATAACTGAATCAAAATCCTGTGCTGAGTGTCGCTGACGAGATATCTTATGGTGGCTTATTTTTATTATTATTATTACTGAAATTTTCTTGTACAATGAAGGTTTTTTCCCCTCATTTGGATCGAAATGAAAGAGAAAAAAAAAAAAAAAAAAAAAAAAAAAAAAAAATTACACCATCTATTAAACCAGATATAATCAGAGATTACATTTTGGAAATGACTTGTACTAATCATACTGATCAACGTTTGCTCTACTATTCATACCTCAGGAAAACCATCTGTTGGTACAAAAGAATTGCACCGCGCTTCTTCGAAATCTTCCTGCATAATGCGAACATGTTCCATTCTCAAAAAAATCGAGTAACTAAAAAGATGAAACAGCTTCGATTTAGGGAATTATTTATTCTGCACTTAGTTCATGACCATGTAGTAGCATCTGTAATACAGATTTGTCTGAATTTCATTACATGGAACATCCTCCTACGGATAAAAAACAGGATTCCTACAAAACCATGCCGGATGTGTACAGAGCAAACACGACGCAAATAAAGTAGGTATTTTTGTCCGGTATAGCCCAGCAAGTTAGCTCTCTAAATTAATTCCTGCTTCAAAGCTTATCCATACACAACAATAAAAATATTTTAATTTTAGTTATACACACACACACACACACATATATATATATATATATATATATATATATATAATGATTTCCCTTAAAAATAATTTAATTTCTTAATTTTACGTATTCTTTAACTTACAGTAAAGAGTTCAATCTTATTTCCAGATACTATTCCAACTCAAACTTAGTTTTTAATTTATGCAATCATATGCTATTCAAATCTGCAATACCAGCTTTTCACGACGATTCATATCTGTCGAGGATAATCCCTCCTAGACTGGGTTCGGCATCTAAAATACCTGAAAAATCCCTTCATCCAATACCACAGGATCTAAAAATAAATCCCTGCATATAAATTCTAAGCAAGATAAATTTCGCTCGAAGGACGAAACCGCGCTTCTGATCTCAATTTTTCAAATGTGATTCACGAATGCGAATGGACGCAACTTGCGTTGCTTTCAACGCCACGTAAAAGGGACTCTCATTCAGAAGTAATAACTATACTTGATGAGGATACTTTGTCTTCTTATATATATATATATATATATATATAAGAAGGGGTTTCTTAAAAAAATATTATATAAATTTTTCATTATTTCTACTAATTTGTAATTCCAACTATAAACTATTGACCAATTGCAGTCAATTTAAACTTGTAGTCCAAACTACGAGATATCTCGTGGATGGCATTGATAGGTTTAAAACAATTCTCGCATTTCTATATCCAAAATTTGCATCTGTTCGTCATGGGGATTTGAAGTATGAAATACGTAAAATATTTTAAAGTTTTATGCCCGTGTTTATCGCCAAGCTTCCAAAAATATGATATCTTCTTAGATGAATTCATTCAATCTACAGAACAAACACTGCACAAAAAAAGCCTGCCCCTATGAAATATGTTTTGTCGCATACACTCTTATCCGGGGGAAGTACATTTTGATACTTGATAGTAATATGTTTACATGACGCCATTCATCAATGTTCGCCGTAGAATGTTCTTTTACAACTAGTATAAGAAATATAGTGTGATTGTGAGTTTTGACGGTGGTATCATGTTTGTAAACATTTTGGTATTCCCATAGAATTGTGAGTAAGTGATTGAGGATTTTCGGCCGAAGAGCCAGATTTGCATCAAACAAGATGTACCTATGATCTAGAGACTTCTGTACTCTATTTTTCGTTATCTTGTCAGTTAAAAAAGTTAAGCGATTTCTTAAAAATGGTTTTTATAACTTTTACGAATTTTTCTGCAGGAAATGAGATGATTTTTAAGCATTTTTTTTAGGATATTGAAAACATTAATTTTAATGTATCATTAATATCTTCAATCATTAATATCTGAGAATTAATATTTCGATTTCATATTATTTATTACTATTTCATATCATTTTGATTCATATTTCATCTTAGAAATTATCTGTAAACCATAATCTTCAGGGGCCTATTTTGATTTACTGTAACTCTATAAAAAAAATACCTAGCTTAAGGTTGACTATTGTTATTGCTATATAAATTTTAGCTCATCATTTTATTTTAAATGTCGTTTTTTCAAGCTCTTTATTTCATTTTTAATATTTTATTAAGAAATAATTTATTACAATTCAAGCCCTTTTTATCACCTAAGAAATTACTAAGCATGATTTAGAAGATATTCTTTAAGGTTCTCGATAACGATGTTTAAAAATTGCATTTGTAAAAACTTCTTTACATAAATAATAATAATTCCTGCATTAAATTAGTGTTTTTTTTTTTTTTTTCCATTGCAAATGATCAAATTATTTTTGTTCAAAAATTCTCAAGGTTCTTTTCTGATTCAACTTAAAAATGTTTTCAAAATCTTAAAGTTTGTTAAAAAGCCTAAACTATCTTAAAATTTCCTCATATCACTTCTTAAGCAGAAATCTTTAAATGGCTAAAAAATCAAAAATTAAAAAGGAAAGATAACTTTGATGCAAACATCTATTGTAAAATATGTTCCTTTTTTTTTTTTTTTTTTTTTTTTTTTTTTTTTAAGGAAAAAATAATTATGTCATCCAAAGATTTTATTTGAAACGTAATTCACAGGAATATCAAAAAATTGTAGCGCAGTTTTTCCCCCAAGGCAATGAAGAAATATTTGAAAACCATGCAAATTCGACAATAACAATTGCTTCAAAAATGTGTCATTATTTAATCATATTTTCGGTCTTTTTTATTAAGGAAATTCTCACTCGTATATAAATTAACAAATACGATAACAAAATTTATGGATTAAAAAAAGTGAATGAATTTTATATCAGTCTACTGGAAACTTTTATCGATTTTTTTTTAAAATTTACAGGTGACGCATTGTATTGAGTTGGTCTCGTCTAGAACATGCAACATCATAATGAGTTGGCCTTAACGCAAAGTGGCATAAAACGTCAGATATCGCCTAGTAAAGATCCATTTTAATTTGAATTCCATGATCAGGATTCTTTCGTGTTTAGGTTACGTTGCCGAAGATTTGTCAATAAAATTGAAGATTTGTCAATAAAATTGACAAATCTTTTTTATTAATGTCGAAGTATTTACATCGCCATTTGAGTACTTTTTTATTGGACTATATTGTAAGTGCTCAGAAAATTTGTAATGCCTCCCGCTATTTTTAAAGTTATTTAGAGAATCACACAGTCAATTGGATAAAGAGTCCAAAAATAATGATAATCGTTTATATTCAATATTTATTGTCTACCCTCTATCTTACTCCTTGTATGGAAAACTTCCCTAAACGCGTTTATTATCGTTTAGATTACTAAAATCTATCTCTTACCAAATCGTTCTGGTTCATGTGAATATAATGTAAATGGAATTGAGGGTTCGAAACCTTAGCCCTAACGTTCCTAGATGTGATCCCGAAATTCCTCGACAAAACGGTCTCTGTTCTTTCAGTTATAGTTTTAAATCCAGTAATTAACTTCCTCTAATCTACTTCAAGCTCTCTAATTACCTGATCATTGCTTTGCTGTTTATTAATGTAAATTATCCGATCTATTCCTTACACTCTATAACTTCGATCCAATTATGTTTCATTTTATTGGAAGGAATTTTGAATTCAAGCACAATCAGAGAGAAATACAGTGTCTGTTGTAGAGGAAATCACCATAGAATGCTATGACATAAATTTTTTCTCGTCTAAATGTTATATTTGTATAATATTTATCTTTATCCTTTATCTTATCTATCATATTTATCTATCAATTTTACAAAATTACCGAAAACTTTATAGGCAAATTTTGCTCACTGATAACCAAATTGTTATTTTGATAAACAAAATGGGCAGCGGTAACCTAGTAGTCATGGTCGCGGACTCACGACCGGCAGTTTTCGTCCAGTCTTGGTTCGAGCCCTGACGCCACTAAAGACCTACCGTATACCCGGGATGTTGCACGTTTAAGGGGACTGGGAAAGTCCTATCTCTCCCTTGTTAAATTCACCAGCTTTATGTACCTTTTCCTCAGAAACCGTGCAAGATAGGATTATGTAATTTGTATCAAAGTTTGGATAACATGTTTTACATACTTTAAGGTACCATTTCCTTTCTAAGTAAAATAGAATTTTTTTTATTAGTTATTTATTCATAATCACTTTTAAATTAGCGTTTTTTGCACAATTTCATGCCATAAAAAATAATTCTCAAAAAATTCTCAAATACCCGTCTTAAAGTATGTAATATACATGTAATTAAAAAAACCGAAATCTTAATTTTCATAGACATTGAGAAAAAGGAACCTGAAAAATCTATGTTTTGAAAAAATTGCATTTAAAGATTTCATAGATACTTTTATTGTTGATTAAGAAGTTAAATTTAATAAAATCCTGCTATGCATGAAAGATTATCACCTTCTTTAGCCTCATAAGAATTTTCAAGTTTCCTTCTAGTAATTTTATTTCTTTTTCTGGCATTTTATTTGATATTTGGATAGTTTCCGTTCTCTGTCGATAATGTATTCTTTGTATAATTCTTAGATACTTTTCACACAGCGATGACCTGGATGAATTTCATTTCTGCATAAAGTATGGCACTTTGTTATACTTCATACATTAAAGCAAGAAACAGCATCAAATCCACCAAATTTTAAAGTTTCGGTGGTCACAAATACAATTTTTTGGTACACGAGTCCAGATGACACAGTTCACAGATTCATTAAGATTCTGTGTTTTCCCATAAAGGTATTTCCTGAGAAACTCTGGATTTGCCAAATCTCTAAATACAAGCTTGGTGACTTCCGTTATCGGTAGAGAAACATACGTATTCTTGGTGTGGTCATACGTTTCGTCTTTTGCTTGGATACGATGAAAACCACATCAGCTTTCAGATCCAGTTGGACAGAGTTATTACTAATCTCTGGATATTATTTCATTACTCGATAACAAATGAAAATATTCAGCCTAAGCAGCTCGCTGCATTTTTAAAGGGATTCAACATTTCCAAAACATCTGTAATTCTTTTGCAAAGTATATTCGACTTTTAACTCGCGCAGATATGCTCCTGTTCCAGTTTTTGTAAGCAGAAAATATATCAAAAACATATTTCAAAACATCTAATCATATAATTTCGTATCCAGAATCTGTATTTTTATTATATTCATTATACTGAAAGAAAGAATAGCTTAATATGTGGCCCTATTACAGTTCCAACATTATCATTCGATTCAATAACAGTCTCAATATCATTGACGGTTGACTTTCCAACATTTTTACTGTTTTTAAATATACTCTTACTTCGTAGCATTCTAAATAAGTTAACACTTTTTACCAGTAAAATACTATTTGCTAAAGAAAATATAGTGCAATCTAAGTGTACAAGATGCAGGGAAAAAAAGTATTTTAAAATTTTTGCCAGTTTTGTGGGACATGTAACAACAAAGGCTATTATCCCCAATGCATAAAAATCAAGTAAAGAACAATGTAGACAATAATAATTAGAGATAAAAAACCAACGATTTTATATGGTGGCAAAATTATTAAAAAAATATTGAAATATTAGTTCAAACTTGTCGCAAATCTCTAAATATTGCAGTAAGAACGATTCCCAAAGTTTCAGAGCTCTAGTTTGATGGGAAGTTGGTTAAATTAACGATCGAAAATTTGATGACACACAGATAAACACATCAAGTGAAATACATAAAAACGTTAAAACTAACTAAATTAAATGGTTGGAATGCAGTTTAGCCCAACCACCCTTGGCGACAGGAATTTTTTTGGCGGTATTTTGCCAAATGTGGCTACTCTGGTTCGCTTCGCGGACTTAACGTTTAGCCAAAAAAAAAAACCCGCCAAGTTTGGCAATTTTTTAAATCGCTCTAAGTAGTTGGGCTAAACTTCTTTATTAAAAAAATTATTGTTTGCTATTGAAATATTTGTTAAAACTTGTATCAAATGTCTAAATATTACATTGTTAAGCGAATAAGAACGATTCCCAAAGTTTCAGAGCTCTAGCTTGATGGGAAGTTGGTTACATAACGATCGAAAATTTGATGACACACTGATACACACAAAGACAGACACACACCAAGTGAAATGCATAAAAATTTTATGAAAACAATTACAATTGACTTTATATTGTTGTAATTTCTTCATTCGTAAGAAAATTAGAAAAGTTAAACAAAGATAATAATATATATAATGCATAAAATGAGGTGCCACGTCATGAGAGAGGTTTGGTTACATTAGTCAAGCTTTTTAAAAAGTGTACAATTTGAGAAGTGCTCTAAGAAAGATTGAAAAATTCCAACATTTCTGTTTTTTTCATAAACAAGAGTGATATTTCGTTGGAAAGATAAATGTTTAAGCCATTTAACGATACAAAGAAATAAAAATCGAATTTTTGGTTGAATTTTACTTACCTAATCCCCTTAATCTATCAAGGTCCTAAGTCCTCCTATTGGCTGGAGGTGGAAGTTTGAAGATGGAGGTGCTAGCTTAGATGTCATCTTCGTCACTTGACAGAGGTTCAAAATTTCAGGCCAATCGCCAATAGACGTTAAATAAAACCAGTCAATCAGTCATAAGAATTCATAAGTCATAAGAATTCATAAGTCATAAGAATT